>MCJB01003780.1:135096-294998 GCA_002018475.1 Nicotiana obtusifolia
CGCCAAAATTTGATTCGCTCAAATTACACCTTAATAATAGTGTAAGTGATCGATGTCAAATATAGTAACCCAATAAGGTTGGGGTCGAATCCCACAGGGAATAGGTGTGAAACTATTGTCTAATTAATGTAATACTTGACTAAGTCGTAATTCTATCAAGTACGTCAAATAGAATAAAGAAGTGTTGAATATATAAGTAAACGAAAACTGAAAACTAATTTTTATAGTGTGAATGTGAAAAATATGAATTTAAAAGACCAAGGTTGTGTCCCCTTAATGTAGTAGAATGTTCTTGATATTAATATTGAATACCTTTCTTGATATGCAATTGATGTTTAATTTACTACCCAATATTTCCCAATATTTGGATAATGTATCCTCTCTACGATTCTCCCGAATACAAAAGAGTCAAGCTTAAGAACAACCAATTAAGCGCCAAATCAAAACCTACTTATTCCTAAGCGATTTTGTTAAACAAGGTTTAAAGCCTTGAGTTCTTGTTATCTATTTCTACCAAACTTTATCTCACTTTTCCAAGATAAGATAGAGCTAATTGGCGTTCGTTAATGTTTGCAACCACTAACGATTAATTTAAGAACAAGAAATAAATAAATATCAAGCTTCCTTCGAAATCGGATTCAATATCAAGATCTCAACAACATTCTACCCATCTAGGGTTCACAACCTCAGCATTTGAATTTAGCTACACATGCTGATAACTAAAGAACAATCAAGAGTAATTGATATCATCTTAAAAAAATAGAAGGTATTTGATCCCCAAAAGCTTCTAAGAATTCAAAATAATCAATTGCCGTACTTTGTACTCTAAGTTTTGACGAGACTCTCTTCACAAAATCCTATAAAACCTATTTATAGAGGCCCAAAACCCGAGGTGAATTTCGGTCAGATTTGCCCTTGTGGTAATAATGCGGACCGCATTTCTGTCATAGAACAGAAATGTGGACCGCAAATCATCATCGCCCGTCGCAAACTCCATCAGAAAATTTTTCTCCCATCGCGTTTTGATTATGCGATCGCGATATGCAATCGCATTCTCCACTCTGATTTTCACCCAAAACTCTATTTGTGTTTGCGATTGCACCTGGCTATTTCGCGATTCGCATTCCTGTTTTGTGGTTGCATTTTGGCCTAGAGTTCTGTCCTAGTTTGCGATCTACCTGTGGAATATGCGGTTCGCATTTTTAGTTTGCGACCGCATACTTGTACTTGTGATGCTTTTAACTTCTTTTCTTGTCTTCAGCTAACTTTTTGAACTCTTTTCCATCCTTCTGGGTCCTTACACTCGTTATGCTGCAAATATACTAAAATTACATAAGTATCATGAGAATTAGCAAGTAAAACAAGTTAAACTTTAAGCAAATAGTATCAAAATGTGCCAAAACTACCCGGCACATCAGTATCCCTATTTGAGTCATGTTTGAGGTAACATGGAGGTTAATCTCCTAATTGAACCTGATAATTGCTATTTTCAGGATGTATTTTCCTGATTGAGCTGTGATAGCACATTTTGCACATGCATACACCTTTGTATATCACTTATACCAGACGAGGAGTATGAAATTGATGTTCACTGACTATGTACATGTTTATATTTGTTTTCTGTGTGATATGGATTTGACTGGTAGCATATGACCTAACCAGGTAGATTTTGATATTGAGCATTTAATCACACTGGGCGGATTAGGATATTGAGCTTGTGACCACACCAGGCGGATTGTGATGTTGAGCCTGCGATAACGCTGGGCAGATTGTGATATTGAGCTTATGACCACGCCATGGGATTCTGATATTAGCACGTGTGCTGTCCGTACAGCACGTGAGTTGTCCGTGCGAATTTGAGATATTGATATTATTGGCATGTGAACTGTCCGTGCAGCATGTGAGTTCTTTGTCCGATTGATATTATTAGCACATGAGTTATCCGTGCAGCACGTGAGTTATCCGTGCAGCACGTGAGTTGTCCATGCAGTGTGTGGATATGGATCCATCCCTCTAGGGTCACCCTTTCATGTTCCTTCTTGATGGTGTACACGTGGTTTGAGAAAAGCTAATTAGTGGTTTGGTTCAGTTTTTGAGATTCTGAGGAAAGGCTAGCCAGTGTTTGATTTGGTTATTGCATTTCATCTTTACTTGCAATTTCCTAGGTTGTTTACATGATTTATTTGCATATCTTCTTCATATGTTGGATTATTGACCGAGCAAAGTATGTTAATTAATTGTTTGCACCAAGGTAGTTCTTTCTGTGATTCATGACTTTATCATATTATTGTTCTATGCTTGTTGGATTTATAAATTGTACAGGTGAAAGCGAGTATCATTTATAATTCTTGCTTCTATTACCTCGCCAAGGTTAGTTATGATACTTGTAGAGTGCATGGGATCGGTTGTACTTACACTACACCTCTGCACTTAATTATGCAAATCCAGGTGTTGGACCTAGTCATCAGTAGCTGAGGCTTGTTACTGAGTTATCGCTGGAGTGACGAGGTAGAGTTGTATCTCGACAGCAGCCTTGGTGTCCCTTTTCATTTTTATATTGTTGTCTTTTATTCAGACAGTATTGTTATTTAGTATTCTAGACCTATATTTTTCTGTTTTAGAGCTCCTGACTCTGTATTTTACGAGTTCTGGGGGATTTAATATGTATCAATGCAATTATGTTATGTTGATGGCTTTAGATTTGTAATATTTTCATCAATTTTTGTTATTATGATTCATTATTATTATGTTTGACTTGCCTAGCAAGTGCGTTAGATGCCATCACGACCGATTGATGGTTTTTGGGTCGTGACAAGCCGGTATCAGAGCCCTAGGTTCATAGGCTCCACGGGTCTTGAACAAGTTTAGTAGAGTCTTGCTGATTGGTATAAAGACGTCTGTACTTATCTTTGAGAGGATACCTAACTGTTAGGAAAAATGTCATTTTCTTGCATTCTTGTCATGCAGATTTATTAATTCTGAAGTTTGAACCTTTATGCTTCAATTGTCTCACAGATGGTGAGAACACGTTCAGCTTTATAGGGTAGGCAGGCACCAGCGCCACCAGTTAGAGCCGAGAGAGCCCGGGGCCGAGGTAGAGGCCGAGGTGAGGCTCACGCTATAGCTAGAGCAACACCTATAGATTCATCAGTCGCTCCAGTAGCGGAGCAAGTTCCAGATATTTTTGAGCCAATGGGACGAGCTCAGGCACCAGAGATACCTATTGTAATACCTGGTCTTCAGGAGGCCTTGGCTCAAATCTTGAGCATGTGCAGGAGCTTGGCTCAAGTGGGTAAAATACCAGTTGTACCAACTACCTCACAGGCTGGGGGCAGGGCTGAGACTCCCACCGTCCGGATATTGGAGTAGCTAGCTCAAGGTTATCAGACACCAAGGGTGTTACAAGTTCAGCCAGTTGTTGTTGCTCAGGCTAAGGTTGGTCCATCTATGAGTGATGAGGAGAAGATTAGGTTGGAGTAATATAAGAAGCTTGATCCTCCCGAGTTCAGTGGAGGAGAGTCCGTGGATGCTCAGAGTTTTCTGGATCAATGTCATTAGATTCTTCGCACAGCGGGCTTTATGGACACTAGTGGAGTTGCCTTTAATACTTTTAAGCTAACACTGGCTGCCTACAGATAGTGGCAGACCAATGCGTCAGGCAAGCCAGCTAGTGCAGCACAACTGACATGGCATCAATTCTCAGTTCTCTTCTTAAAGGAGTTTGTCCCATAGACTCGCAGGGAGGAGTCACGTAGGGAGTTTGAGCAGCTACGCCAAGGGCATATGACTGCGAACCAGTACAAGATGAGATTTGCAGATTTGGCACGTCATGCAGTATGGTTGGTTCCTATTGAGAGGGAGAAGATCGGGAGGTTCACTGATGGCCTCAACTATGGTCTACATTATAGTTTGGCTCGCGAGGCCAAGGCGGATGATAGGTTTGACCACGTGATTGAGATTTATAGGCGATTGGAGCACGTTCATAAGCTTGAGTGGGAGGATCAAGAGACCAAGAGGCACCGTGGTTCAGGCAGTTTTGGTGGTTCCTCTTCTGGAGGCTAGTCACATTACAGTAGAGGTCGTCCTTTTAGGTCCGCTCAGGCAGCTCGTCATGTTCCTTGTGGTTCATTAGTTAGCCACGATTCATACAGTGCTCGCCAGTACAGTCATCGTTCATGTGCACTGCCAGAACATAGTTCTTACCATGCTCCATTTGCACTGGGCTCCGCAAGCAGTTATTCGGGTTAGCAGCTTCGTCAGAGGAATGGTTTCTTCGAGTGTAGAGACTTGACTCATATAAGGAGGGATTGCCCCAGACTTCTAAGTAGCGTCCCATAGCAAAGTTCACAGCCTATTATTTTAGCACCAATAGATACACCACCCGCACAACCAGTTAGGGGAGGGCCTCAGTTAGTTCGAGATCGCCCTAGAGGGGAGGATAGTCAGGCGGTGGTCAGGCCCGTTACTATACATTTCCCGCCAGGGCAGAGGCAGTTGCTACCAACACCATGATCACAGGTATTGTTTCAGTTTGCCACTGTGATGCTTCAGTGTTATTTAACCCTAGTTCCACTTACTCTTATGTGTCATCCTATATTTCTCGTTATTTGGATATGCCTCGTGATTCTTTAGATATTCCTGTTCATGTATCTACACTGGTGGGTGATTCTATTATCGTAGATCCTGTAGTCACCATTGGGGTTATGAGACTAAGGTCGATCTTTTATTGCTTAATATGATTGATTTTGAGGTGACATTTGGTATGGATTGACTATCTCCGTACCATGCTATCCTTAATTGTCACGCTAAGACTGTGACATTGGCGATGCTGGGGTTGCCTAGGTTGGAGCGGAGAGGTTCTTTTGGTCATACTCCCAGTAGAGTGATTTCATGTTTGAAGGCTGAGTGAATGGTTGAGAATGGGTGTTTGGCGTATTTGGCCTTCGTGAGAGATGTTAGTGCTGATACTCCTACTGTTGAGTTAGTTCCAGTAGTGAGGGAGTTCCCAAATGTATTTCCTATAGACCTGTCGGGCATGCCACCCAACAAGGATATTGACTTTGGTATTGATTTGGTGTTGGGCACTCAGCCCATCTCTATTCCATTGTATCGCATGGCACCAGTAGAATTAAAGGAGTTGAAGGAACAGTTACAGGAGTTGCTTGATAAGGGTTTCATCAAACCTAGTGTGTCACCTTGGGGTGCACCGGTGCTACTTGTGAAGAAAAAAGATAGTTCTGTGAGGATGTGCATTGACTACAGGCAGTTGAACAAGGTTACTATCAAGAAAAAGTACCCACTACCGCGTGTTGATGATTTATTTGATCAGCTTTAGGGTGCTATGGTGTTCTCAAAGATTGATTTGAGATTGGGGTACCATTAGTTGAAGATCCAGACTTGAGATATTTCGAAGATGACTTTCGATTCCCGCTATGGTCACTATGAGTTTCTGTGGATGTCTTTTGGGTGGGTCAATGTCCCAGCAGCTCCTATGCACTTGATGAACACCGTATTTTTGCTTTATCTTGATTCATTTGTAATAGGTCTCATTGATGATATATTGGTGTATTCTCACACCGGGAGGATCATGGGCAGTACTTTAGGATCGTTCTCCAGACTTTGAGGGAGAAGAAGTTAGATACTATCATGACCAAAATCCATCTAGTCGTCATGACACCTAACTCAACCCGCTAGGTAATCAAAAAAACAGTCAACACAACTCAAATGAGACAATAAGAATCAATAAAAATAAATGAGGTTCTATACAACAACCCAATGATTGATAGTATAAGTCATGCGCCTCTAAGACTAGATTACAAAAAGGGTATGAAATAAATAGAACATCTGTTTGGAATGTACATAACATATTAAAAATCTAAAACTACCAAGGACAAGTGGTAGCTATATCCAGAAAATGAGTACATCTTCAGTGCCAGCTCCCGTTGTCCACAGCATATCAGCTCCAAGATCTGCACACAAGGTGAAGAATTGTAGTATGAGTACAACCGATCCCATGTACTCAGCAAGTATCATAACTAACCTCGGCGAGGTAATAGAAGCAAAAATTATAAATGATACTCGCCAATCACCTGTACAAGTTCATAAATTGCAACAAGTATAGAACAGAAATATGATCAAATCATGAAATCACAAATAAAACCACCTTGGTGCCGAGATATTTTCTTAACGTATTCTGCTCAGTCAACAATCCATCATATAAAGGAGATACACAAATAAATCAAGTAAACAGCCAAGGAAATTGCAAGTTAAGATGAAATGTAATAACTAAATATCAATCCATTGTGGGGTGCAACCCGACCCAAATAGGAATCACATCACGACTTTCAGGCCCACATCAGAATCTCAGTAATCGAACCAAACAAATAACCAGCTCTCCCATAGCTCACATCAACTAGAAACCCACCAGTTTCTCACAATCCGCGTGTACACCATCAAAAGAGAAACATAAGAGGGTGACTCTATGTGGATGGATCCATATCCACACACTGCACGAACAACACGTGCTAATAATAACAACTGCACGGACAACTCATGTGCTGCACGAACAACTCACGTGCTACCCGGACAACTCATGTGCTGCACGGACAACTCACCTGCCAATAATATCAATATCTTGATCTGCACGAAAAACTCACGTGTTGCACGAACAACTTACGTGCTAATAATCACAATCCATCCGGTGTAGTCACATGCTCAATATCACAATCCGCCCGGGATGGTCATGGTCTATCATTCCAAACCATATCCCACATAAATCAGATGTCCAAGAATACATGCATATGATCAAAGAACATCAAATTTCATACTCCTGTATGGGTAAACGTGACATGCTAAGGTGCATGCATATGCAAGTGCAATATCATAACTCAAATCATGTGAATACATCACAAAAATAGCAGCTATCAAGCTTAATCAGAAGATTTAACCTCTATGCAACTTCAACTATGGCTCAAATGGCTCACAACAGGGGTACAAATAAGAGAAACATCACAACATGAATCTTATCAATAATTTTAAGGCATTTCATAGCCTAAGCACTACCCTGAGCATGGAAAAATACCATGTGCACGCATATGGGCTTAACCCCATACATGCACACCACGCATAGCACGTAGCTATTACAAATAACTCAGGAAACTAGTGCCTCAACCAAGTTTATGTAAGATACTTACCTCAAGCAAGCCAAATATTACATTAGAAATGCCATGCCCCATGAATTGACCTCTCAACGGCTCGAAACTGGCCAAAAGCAAGACAAAAACATCAAATAATGCCAAAGAATCAAATTCAAATGATAAAGGTCGAATATTTAGTCAAATACACAAAGTCAATCCGAGCCCGCAACCCGCAATCCAGCAACACATAAAAATTTTGACAACCTATTTAAATACGAGTCCAACCATACTAATTTCATCCAATTCTGACTCCGAATCGATGTTCAAAATCTAATTTTTCACTTTAGGAAGTTTATACTAAAAACCTCAATTTCTCTATTAGATTTATCAATCAAATGCCAAAATCAAAGATAAAATCTTGAATAATGATCAAAGCCGAATCAAAAATACTTAGCCTAATCCATGTGGGAAAAATCCCTTCCAAAAATCGCCCAAATCCGAAAAATAGAGCCAAAACCTTCGCCAAATAGAGCCAAAACCTTCTAGCAATATCCGAATGAAAATCAGGGCATATGACCAAGTCCAAAATTACCATCCATATCTAACAAAACCATCAAAACCCCGATCTGAGGTCAAAATATGCAAAAATCAAACTTGGTCAACTCTTCCAACTTAAAGTTTTCAAATTGAGAATTATTCTTCCAAATCAATCCCAAACCACTCGAAAACCAAAACCGGTGATACACAAAAGCCATACTACACCCCTATGAAGCTACTCATGAATTCAAACCACCAAATTGAGTGCAAATTCTCACAATGACCGGTCGGGTCATTACATACGCTAAATTCTCTAAGTGCGAGTTTTGGTTAGACTTGGTGGAATTCTTGGGCCACATGGTGTCCAGTACATGATTAGGAGTTGGCAGTCACTCTTCACGCGCTCAAGATTTGTAGGCATTATCTCTATGACATGTCTTGTGAGGTGTTCATGATTATAGTAGTGTCCATCACTTATTCAAGTAGAAGGATCTAAAATTGAGGCAAAGGAGATGGTTAAAGCTACTAAAGGACTATGATATCACCATTCTCTATCACTTGGAGAAGGCCAATGTGGTGTCGTTGCGTTGAGTTGGAAGGTTGAGAGCGTGGGGAGGTTTTCTTATATTCCAGTTGGGGAGAGATTGTTAGCTTTGGCCAGTCAGTTCGTAAGGTTGGATATTTTAGAGTCTAGTGAGGTACTAGCTTGTGTTGTATTGCAGTCATCGTTGTTTGAGAAAATATAGGCGCGTTAGTAAAATGATACCCAATTGCTTGTCCTAAGGCACAAAGTGCAGCACAGTGATGCTAAGGAGGTTACTATTGGTGATGATGATAGGGTATTGAGGATAAAGGGTCGGATCTAAGTTCCAAATGTGGATGGTTTGCGATAGTTGATTCTTGAGGAGGCATATAGTTCACGGTAGTCCATTCATCTGGGGGCCACCAAGATGTACCATGATTTGAGGCTGCACTATTGGTGGCGAAGGATGAAGAAGTATATTGTTGAGTATGTTGCTCGGTGTTTGAATTGTCAACAGATAAAGTATCTGCATTAGAGATAGTGTCTCAACTTTAGAGGCTTGATATTTCGGAGTGGAAGTTCGAGCATATCAATATGGATTTTGTAGTTGGGCTTCCACATCCCCTAACGAGATTTGATGTACTGTGGGTAATTATGGACAGACAGACTAAGTCTGCACACTTCATTCCAGTCACGACTACCTACTCTTTAGAGCAGCTGGCTCGGATTTATATGCGGGAGATTATTCGCCTTCATGGTGTTCCCACGTCAATTATATTGGATCGAGCCACACAATTTACGTCGACATTTTTGGAGAGCAGTGCAACATGAGTTGGGCACACAGATCAAGCTGAGTACAACATTTCATCCCCAAACAGACGGGCAGCCCGAACGCACTATTCAGATTTTGGAAGACATGCTACGTGCCTGTGTCATTAATTTTGGACGATCATGGAATCAGTTTCTTCCGTTAGCAAGTTCGCCAACAACAACAACTATTAGTTGAGTATCCAGATGGCTTCATATGAGGCCTTATACGGGAGGCGATGTCATTTTTCGGTTGGTTGGTTTAAGCTTGGGGAGGCTAGGTTGTTAGGCACTAATTTGTTCTGTGATGCTTTGGAGAATGTGAATTTGATTCATGAGCATCTTCATACTGCGCAATCCAGGCAGAAGAGTTATGTGGATAGGAGGACTTGCAAAATTGCATTTATGGTGGATGAGAAAGTTCTACTTAGAGTTTCTCCCAAGAAGGCTGTGATGAGGTTCGGGAGGGGGAAAGTTAAGTCGTAGGTATATTGGTTGTTTTGAGGTGCTTGAGAAAGTCAGAGGTGGCCTACAAACTTGCCTTGCTGCCTAGTCTATCGGGAGTTCACTCGGTGTTTCATGTTTCCATGCTCCAGAAGTATTATAGGGATCAATCACATGTTTTGGACTACAGCATGGTGCAGTTGGATGAGGACTGGGCTTATGATGTGGAACTAGTGGCCATTTTAGATCGGTAGGTTCGAAAGTTGATGTCGAAGAATATAGCTGTCACGACCCAAACCGGAGGGCCATGACGGGCACCCGGGCCTTACGTGCCGAGTACCAACTTACATTTTATCTAACCTTTCTTATTATCTATAAGGGCCGACGAGATCAGTATAAATGACAGACAATAATCCTAATCAGCCAAAATTCCAGATAATGACATGAACATATATATAACATGGCCGACAAGGCTGTCATGAAAAACTATACAACAAAAATAAATTTGCCGACAAGGCAATCTCACTATACATAAGTCAACCCCTTGTCTATGAGCCTCTACAAGAGCATAAGTGATGCAACCTGTGTCGGAACAGGGCCCCGACATGCCCATAATGCCTAAGACAAATGCATACCAAGACTACGGCAAGTCCGAAAGAGGGATCTCGCCAATATCCGCTGAACTGAGCAGCCTACCGTGGTAGGGGAGCTTCGTCTGTATGTCTATCCGGACCTGCAGCACGACATGCAGCGTCCACAAATAAAAGGACGTCAGTACGAATAAAGTACTGAGTATGTAAGACAGGAAAACATAATATAAGAACAATAATATGCGTCGGGATAAGAAACATACAACCTGTACCATCTGAATGCCTTTGAGGGCGATTAACCATGAAATGCCTGATGTGCATATGCATATACATATATCCTTTTCAAAATCATCATTTAAATATATATATATATATACGCCTCTATGGGCCTCGTCATCATCATATACGTACGCCTCTGTGGGCCTCATCATCATCATACCCAACTGATCAGTAGTTGCACAATAGGTGCCATACCCGGCCAACTATAGCGCGGCTCGGTAGAGTAAAATAGATAATGCATGCTGGACTCATTAGAATCACACTTTCAACTTTTCGGAGTGGCATAAGATCAAAGAAGTAACATCAACATCAATCCTCCCATAAGAGGAGAAACAATATAAGTACTACTACCTTCTAAGAGTAGAGTATCTTTGGAGGCTCGTTCATTGCATTATGTACAATCAGAGTCGTGTAAAAGAAGGAAAGGGACAATATCACATACCTTGTATATACTTCCCAACCTCAAGCTATGAATATTCCACGACTCATTAGTCTACAAGAAGAGAAATGACACTATCATTATCGTTTAAACGTCGTAACTATTATGTATCAACTGTAACCTATTTTGCGATGAAACGGACAGCACCTCCCCTATATATATGACTTCCCACAAGTTAACACAATCACCAAACAGCCCAAACAACATCAATAATAATCATATTAAGCCTCCCAAAATAGTCCAACAACCAACAATATTACTAGCAAGCCTTTCGACGTATATCTCACAAGTTCTAGCTTCAACGACTGAGCCGTAACTTGGATAATCTTAAATACATGTAGGGTAAGAGGTTCCTTACCTTTAAACAGAAATAACAACTCCAATTGGCCCTTAATTGACCACGAAATATCCCTTCAATGCTGCCACAAGAACAAGGAAGCGAAGCTAGCAATCAATTAGGGTTTTTCGGTAGTAGAATCACTTTAAAAGACTTGAAATTACCTAGGGTTGATATTTAAACCTGAGGGGGCATTTTACAGAACACAACCAACTTAAAACAACCTCCCACACGAGCTGGAACAACAAAAAAATCAGCAACAACAAGAGGAAATAGGAACTTACTAGCGCCACGGGATTTCCGACACTTGATTTGTGTTGTTTGCCCTTTGTTTTGGTCTTGGATCATGAGAGAAACTTGAGAGGGTGTTCTTACGGTTCTAAGCTCTGAATATACTGAAAAAAATGACTTAAAACGGGGTTGAGGCGTGATATTAGAGAGGTGCTTGGCGCAGTCTCGCAAAAAATGCGAATATCTCCCAATTCTAATATTGTATCGATGAACGGCTTGACGCTTTGGAAACTCGACTCATAGATATTTAGTTTGGTAGGTATATCACCCCGTAATTCCTTGTAAATTGGGAGAAAAGCTTAGAAATATTTGACCTAATGCTTAAGTACAGTTATGAAACAAAAGTTGCGACAACCTTTGTCGACTTTTGTTTCATAACTCGTTTGACTTCGAGACTTATGAAACGAATATTATATGATTCAAATACCTTAAAACATGACCTCTTGATAATGTTAATCACCTCTCGATTTACCCTAAAATACGAGTTACAATATCCTTAATTCGTTTATCTTCTAATACTTGTTAACCACCCTTATACACCCTTGCATCATTTAAGACCAATAGGACTAAATTCTTATTATCTCAAAGGTAATCTCTTCTCAGACCTATGTAGACTATCTTACGGCGTAAACTAACGTATACAAATATGGGTTGTAACAATAGCATTGGTGAAGTTTCATTGGAGAGGTATGTCGGTCGTGGAGGCTACTTGGGAGACCGAGCAGGAGATGCGGAGCAAATATCCTTACCTGTTTTAGACTCCAAGTATGACTCTAGACTCGTTCGGGGACGAACGTTTGTTTAAGAGGGGGAGAATGTAATGACCCGGCTAGTTGTTTTGAGTATTTTAACACTGTTTTCCCTATTTGATGGTTTATATATGTGTATTTGTGGTTATGTGACTTGCATGGGCAGTTAGATTGGTTTTGGGGTAGCTTTAGGTTGAATTGGACACTTAGTCCCAAGGTTGGATATTTAAGTTGAAGGAGTTAATCGAAGTTGACTTTTGTATAGACGATTCTGAAATGGTGTTTCGATTGTTCCAATAGGTTTGTATAGTGAATTTGGACTTATTCGTATGTCCGGCTCTGGACTTAGAGGTCCCTAGGTAAATTTGGTCTTATTTGGTGAAAGTTCGGAAGTTGAAGGTTTGGGAGTTTGATAGGTTTGACCGAGAGATGACTTTGTTGATACCAGGTTCAGATTTTGGTTCCGAGAGTTAGGATAGGTCCATTGGGTCATTTGGGACTTGTATGCAAAATTTGTGGTCATTCCAGATTGATTTGATGTGGTTCGTCATGAGTTTTAGAAGTTGGAAGTTTATTAGTTCCTAAGCGTGAATCGAGGGGGGATCCACAGTTTTGATGTTATCTTGTGTAATTTGAGGCCTCGGGTAGGTTTATGTTATGCTTTGGGATTGTGTGTGATTGGACAAAGTCCTGGAGGCCTTGCATGTGATTCAGAGTGATTTCAAATCATGTTGTGTTAAGTGGCATTGCAGCAGTTTTCTAAGTTTTGGTCCATTCGCACTTGCGATGGATGGGCCACGGGTGTGAGGCCGCATAAGCGGCTAGGTGGCCGCAGATGCAGTGCGTGGCTTTGAAGGTCGAGTCTGCAAATGCAGAATGACGGGCGCAAAAGCAAAGTTGAACTTGCACTAAGGGGGTTGCATATACGTGTGCGCAGGTGCGGCGTGATGACCACAGGTGTGGTTAGGCAAATGTTAAGTGGACTTCACATATGCGAGGAAGGGACTACAGAAGCAGCGTTGCAGGTGTGACATTTTGGCTCGCAGATGCGGAATTGCTGGGTAAGATTTAATATCGAAGCGTTTGTTCATTTTCTCATTTTTGGAGCTGTGCAGCTCGGCCAGGGGCGGTTTTTGGAGAGCTTTTTATCACAATTGAAGGGGTAACTGATCCTTACTTAATTTTGGTGTTAGATATTGATTGTCCATAGATTATTACACCAAATTTATATGAACTAAAGGTGGGATTTAGGGGGGTTTTGGACTATGATTTTGGCGAGTGATATTTGATGATTTAAGGGTTGATTTGAGGTTGGAATTAGATGAAACACATATATTTGGACTCGTATCGAAATGGGTATTCAGGATTTGTGATTTTGGTCAGGTTCCAGGGTGCAGGCCCTAGGTTGACTTTTTGGGTGAACTTTGCATAATTGATTCAAGATCTTAGCTTTATAACTTGGAATTATTTCCTATGGCTTCTATTGATATTAATAAGTTATTTAGGCTAGATTCGAGTCGTCCGGAGGTTGATTCACGCGGGAAGGGCTTCTTATAGTACTGATTTGGCTTGCTTGAGGTAAGCATCTTACCTAAACATGGTTGAGGCACTAGTTTCCTGAGTTATTTGTGATAGCTACGTGCTGTGGGTGGCTCAGGGATGTGGGGTTGAGTCCATGAGCGTGCACTGGGTATTATTCATGCTCTGGGTAGTGCTCAGGCTATGAAATGCCTAGAATTAGTTTCTAATCTTAATGATGTGATACTTCTCATATTTTTACCCCTATTGGGAGCTATTTGAGGCATGTTTGAGGTTATATAGAGGTTAATATCATGATTGAACCTGATAATTGCTACTTTCGTGATGTATTTACCTGATTGAGCTGTGATAACACATTTTTCACATGCATACACCTTAGTATGTCACTTATACCAGTCCAGGAGTATGAAATTTGATGTTCATTGATCATGCACATGTACTGTTCTATATCTGCTTTCTGTATGATATGTATTGGACTGATAGCATGTGACCACACTAGGAGGATTGTGATATTGAGCATGTTACCACGCCGGGCAGATTGTGATATTGGCACATGAGTTGTCCGCGCGGATCCGAGATATTAATTTTGTTGGCACGTGAGTTGTCCGTGCAGCATGTGAGTTATCCGTGCAATTGATATTATTAGCACGTAAGTTGTCCGTGCAGCGTGCGGATATGGATCCATCCCCTAGTGTCACGCTCTCGTGTTCCTTCTTGATGGTGTAACGTGGTTTGAGGAAAGCTAATCAGTGGTTTGGTTCGGTTACCGAGATTCTGAGGAAAAGCTAGCCAGTATTTGATTTGGTAATTGCATTTCATAGTTACTTGCAATTTCCTTGCTTGTTTACATGATTTATTTGCATATCTTCTTTAAATGATGGAATGTCGATTGAGCATAGTACGTTAAGCAATTGTGTGCACTAAGTTGGTTCTTTCTTTGATTCATGACTTGATGATATTATTGTTCTATACTTGTTGAATTTATTAACTGTATAGGTGAAAGCGAGTATCACTTATAATTCTTGCTTCTATTACCTCGCCAAGATTAGTTATGATACTTGCTAAGTACATGGGGTCGGTTATACTTATACTACACTTTACACTTAATTGTGCAGATCCAAGTGTTCTACCCAGTCATCAATAGCTAAGGCTTGTTGTTGAGTTATTGTTGGAGAGATGAGGTAGAGCTGCATCTCGACTGCAGTCTTGGCATCTTTTTTCATTTTTGTACTATTGTCTTTCATTTAGACAGGATTGTTATTTAGTATGTTAGACTTGTATTTTCTGTTTTAGGGCTCATGTCTATGTGTCTACTAGTTCTAAGGGATTTTATGTATTGATGCTATTATGTTATGTTGATGACTTTAGACTTGTAATATTTTCGTGTTTTGTATTATTCTGCTTCGTTATTGTTATGTTCGGCTGGCCTAGCAAGTGCGTTAGGTGCTATCACGACTGGTTGGTGGTTTTGGATCGTGACACTAGTCAATCGCCATGACATGAATCCGAACTGGTTGTCGAGAATAGACACACTCCTGCTCACCCTGACTTTCACCACTCTCTTCCAAAATTTCATAGTGTGACTCACCAACTTGATAACCTTATAATTATTATGCTTCATTATTGTTATGCTCGGCTTGCTTAGAAAGTGCATTAGGCACTATCACGACTGGTTGGTAGTTTTGGATCGTGACACTAGTTAATCACTACGACATGAATCCGAACTGGTTATCGGAAATAGATACACTCCTGCTCACCCAGACTTTCGTTGCTCTCTTCCAAACTTTCATAGTGTGACTCAGCAACTTGATAACCTTATAATTATTGCAATTTTGGATATAACCGTTGATCTTGTACAATGGTATCATCATGCTCCACCTCCATTCTCTGGGCATCTTCTTCGTCCTACAATGACATTGAACAACAGAATAAGCCATTTCAAGCCTGTTCGGCCTGCATTTTTCCAAAATTCTGCCGGAATTTTTTCTGGACCAGTCGCTCTACCCTTGCTCATATTATGCAACACCCCCTCCACCTCCTCAAACTTAATACGCCTACAGTACCTAAAATCACACCGATCCTTGGAATGCTCCAAATCACCCAGCACAATGCTTATGTCCCCCTCCTCATTTAATACTGTATGGAAGTAAGTCTGCCTCTTCCATCAATACTTTGTCGTTCTCGTGTTTGATGCACTTCACTTGGTGTAAGTCACGGGCCTTCCTCTCCCTCACCTTGACCAACCAGTACAACTTCTCATCCCCGCCTTTGCCTCCATGTTCCTCAAACAGACGTCCAGACGCAACAGTCTTAGCTGTCGTAACTGCTAACTTTGCCTCTTTCTTTGCCTTCTTATAACACTCCCAATTCATCCTCTTCTCTTCCTCATATGTGCTTTCCACTGGCTTCAAATAAGCCACTTTCTTATTTTTCCACTTTACCTTGGATCTCTCCATTCCACCACCAGTCCCCAGTCCCCTTTGTGTTTCCCAGAGTAACCCTTCATGACCCCTAAGACCTCTTTAACAGCTTCCCTATTGCAATCAGTTGTCATGGTCCACATCCTAGTCGCATCCCCACCTACTGCCAGTAACTTCTTTCCTAACTCATTAGCATTGTCCTTAGCTAAGTTTCCCCGCTTGATCTTTGGTTGACTACACACCACCCTCTTCCTCCTCTTCCTTTTGATCTCCAAGTCCGTTACCCAGTGCCTATGATAGATCATGAGATACTCACTCAGGATGACCTTGAAATTTGTGCATAGACCTCTATTACACTTCCTACAGAGAAGGTAATCAATCTGAGTCTTGCCCATCGTACTCCAAAAGGTGAATAGGTGCTCCTCCCTCTTCAGAAAACTCGAGTTAGCTATCACCAAAGCAGTAGCCCTGATATGACCATTGAAATCCCCTCAATGAAAAGCTTCTCGGTGTGGAATATTGTGTAGCACCTCGTCCAAATCTCCCTAAACTACCTCTTGACCTTCTCGTCCAAACCCACTTGAGTAGCACTAATCACGTTTAAAGTAAGACCTCCAACTACAAGCTTAATAGCTATCATCCTATCATTTACCTTCCTCACCTCGACCACTAGCTCCTTGAGATCCCCATCAACTAAAATACCTACCTCGTTCTTGCCTGTAGCGCCTCTTGAGTACTACAGTTTAAACGCGTCTATATTTCGTGCTTTAGTACGAGCCATCTAGTCTTTTGGACACACGATATGTTGATTTTCCTCTTCCGGAGAATCTTACCTAACTCTATAGACTTCCCCGTCAACATCCTTGTGTTCGAAGATCCAACCCTCAGCTTAGAGGCACCTTTATCCCCTTTCCCACCCTTGTCTCCCACCCTTCCTCCTCTCCCACCTCCCCACGAGGACATACCCTTACTCTCCCATCATTCATTACACCCACTATAGTCTATGGGGTACTATGTAAATACTACCACTAAACTGGTAAAGTGCTAAAACAAAGGAATATAAGTTAAGAATTTGAAAACGTAAAACTCAATGGAACTAATACGAGCATCGTAAATGCAGCAAGTACTAAAGCAAATAATCTACCCTAAAAAAACAAATATGGCAGGCAAGTTAGATTAACAAGTACAAACTAATAATTAATAAGGGGTCTACTAAAAATGGCTGTAAAACAAGTGACGTACTAAATTTAAAGCAAGGCAAGTAAGAAAAAATATCAGGAATCAATGGCAAAAGAGAACAAAGACAATAATTCAAGAAAGATAGAACCTTGATGATAATTGGAGACATGAGGCGTGGTTTCCACTCCTTGGCGAGAAGGAAAACAGAAGAAACCCTGGATGGAATGTCGGAAAGAAATCGTAATTGGCAGGATCAATTCGACAGGCAGCGATGACAAGGGAAACTTTGCTAGAAACCTTAGTTGATGCTTATGCACACACCGGCGCCTCTAGATTCTGTCGAAAAAGTCCTGGTCGGTTGGCCCTATTATTCTATACACAAGCATGCACACACACACACATAGAGAGACTACAAAAACCATGGAGGAGAAATATAGAGAGAGAATTAGAGAGGAGAGAGAATTAGAGAGGAGAGAGAGAGAGGGGAGGCGAGAGCAAGAGAGATGTGGAGAGAAGGAAGGAGGTTGTCACCGGCTCTAGGTGGTCGCCGTTGACGTTGTAGAGAAGAAAAACATAGAAAACAGAGGAAAAAGAAGAACAAAAAAGAGACAAGGAAGAGAGAGGAGGAGAGAGAAGCAACTTACCTGCTGGGATCAATGGCCTGGCGCTTAGCTTGGTCACCGGGTTGCTCTCTCCTGCTAGGATCGATGGTCGCCGGCACTTAGCTAGGTCACCGGTGGATAGGGTGGGACAACCGTTATATGTCAGATAGAGAGAGAGAGAGAGAGAGAGAGAGAGAAATAAGAGAGAGAGAGAGAGAGAGAGATTGGTTTCACCATTTTACCAGTTCAATTGCAATTGCAAGCACGAAGGATCCGAAATATCACTGTAAAAGCTAACACATTAGTATCAAGTTAAATTATATAAGAGACATGATAGCACGTGACGAAGTGAACGTAAAATATATCTATACAAGAAAAACTAATTGCAAACCCATAGTCTAAGCCAATTCCTAAAGATGTGTTTATTGAACATGCAAGATCTCAAGGGTTACATAGGCTTTGATATATAGTTATTGGTTTATTGTTTTATTTTCCCAGATGTTCACATATGTTTATTAAATTTTTAATATCAAATAAAGTTTTGCATACACTTAATATTTGAATGTTTATGTACACCCGAATTATGAATATTTATTGCACATTTCTTTAATTATATATTATTGAAAGGTATGATGGGCAAATAGAGGTCAGTCTTCTCACACATGTGACTACTTCTATCAATTTAGTATTGGTGGGAAATGAGATGGAATTTTAAGAAATATACCATACAGATAATTTGAGAGCACGCGGCTTAAAAATCTTTAGCATCATACAAAAGAATGATAAAGTCATTTAGTATTTTGATAGGTTTCACCTAATCTACCGTGCGAAGTCAGATGTGAGTTCACGTTTATTTAATAGATCAAGGAACTCACTTTGGATACATATGGTGTTTTAATATCATTTGTACAACATTATCTTGTGAAATAAAGACATACGCTCCATGAGAAAAGAGAAAATACTATAGCACATGTTGTCATAACATTTGCACAAATGTCAACCAAATAGATTGGAATAAGTTTTATCTCATCTTATTGTTATGTGAAAACCCTAAATTTAATACACTTATGACTCCTATCAATGGCTCAAAACTTGTTTCGATGCTCGCTATTTTAGTATGTTACCAAATGCCCATAAGAGATTTGATTTAGCGGAGCGTGACTAGAAAAGAAAATCAAATTCAAGTTGAGATGCTCGTGAGAAGAGAAAGATTATTGGTGAAATCTCATTCAGTTTGTGTTTGCTGGTACCGGTTATGGCTTATGAGCCATAATTGTGAACGCAAAAAATTATGATACATGAAATCTAGTGGGATCAGTGTGATTCAAATAATCTAGGGAACTAAGCATACTTTGTATGATATACTTGAAGATTTTTATGACGACGACGAGAAGGCTATATATTCCTAACAGATGTACAGCAACATCTCTCACGGTGTGCTGGTCATACGGCCTATTTATCTAGTATGAATGATTCAGGAGAAAGAAAAGAAAATATGTTTTCTCTTAACTTGATGGAGCATAAGCACTCCCTTATGTGTGAGTGGGATATATTGGAAAAATTAGTCGTTTGGGCCTAGTACACCCATAACGGGTGCTAGTTAATAAGCTGGCCCATTAGGCAATATAACACTAATCCTAGGTATAGTCTATATAAACACCATTATAGGTGTTTGGAGATGAACAAACAACAAAGAGTTCCTAGGGTTAGTGGTTCTCTACATCAAAATCAAGAGGGTTTTACACTGTGGAGATTTGGGTTTCATCCACCATGTGAGGATCCCCGATGATCAATAATTCGGACGAGGTTGCTGCAATCGATCCGCTTCAACTTTGAAGGACTACCATAAGTTTCCTAGACCAGAAATTACATCAATATGTAAATAGCCATATCCAGAAATACAACTCGACACTATCTATGAAGTATTTATGACACTCAAGAATGACTATGGAAAATATTACATCCCTAGCCCAATTATACCATAAAAATAGGAATATCTGACATGATCCTACAATCTAGAAGCGAGCTCATCAAAAAATGTGGAAGGACCAAGACTCAAGCTCATACAAAACTTGTATTAAACCTAATCATTACTAAAGTGGCAATATAAAAAAATGATGCAAGAGCATTGAAATACTCAAGATGCATCATCATAGCCAAAGCGACCTCATGGTGAGACAAAACTTATATAAAATCAATATGCATGTCAATTTTGAATAAACAGTTCAAGAGATACAAATACCCAATGCAACATTAAAGAATTCAACTTCTGATTAAGAAATTTTGTTCATAGAATCAACCATTTTAAGCATCATTCTCATTTTCTAGTGTCTCATTATCATTTGCACTAATTGTGTTTATAATGTCTACATCGGGATACCATCCATCGGGATATCACGAAGACTACCATATCCCCCATCCCCTCGAAAAGCTAGCCAAGTTTATACATTAAGGATGCAAGAAGGTTGCCATTATCATCCCACCTCTCCATCTCCCCTTCCCATTGAATAGCTAGGCAAAGCACAATTCATTTCCTTCCAAATCATGGACCTGAGTAGAAATCCTTTTATAATACATCAAGAATCTAAGTCATCTTTTTCATATTTTTATTTCAAGTCATGACATTTTAGCCAAATTCTCCTTTCTCTAATCAAGTATTCAATTTCATATCTTAAATAAAAGTCAAGGAAAAGGAGCAGAATATTATTACAGAAAGGATTCCATGAATTTATATAATTTAACACATAATGAGATATACTTAGAGAATGGTGTATCACACAAAAATAATACGAGTCGTACAAGAATCACACACTTTAATAAAATTCAAGACATACCCAATTCAGCAATTTCAGCATTTATTTTCAAACAATGGAGCAAATCATGTTTTCTTGCATGTTCATGGAATCTCATTTAAATCATCAATTCGATATTATGAAATGGTTTGAAAGCACATGAGATAGTTTCATAGCTCGACATACCTCAAGTTAGTCTCAGTTCCCCAACGAGAGCTTCACGTATTAGATATTACATCAAATAACCCAAATGATTTAATTTAGCGTAATATAATTAATTTATATCAATTGGTATCTTTCAACATTCAATTAACTCAAATAAAATTTACTTAGGGCTTAAACTTAGATTTGAAAAATTCAAAATGAACATTCTTGGTCTTTAAGCCCTAAATCGTGTCATGCCACTCAATACTTAATAATAATTGAGCTATTGAAGTTAGTACCATCACCAAACAGTTCAACAAGAATCACAATTTTACTATTCATCTTCTGCTTTTCTAAAGAACCCTAATTTAAGATACCTATTTCAAGACCTTGTGCAAAACTTCAACCAATGGTGATTTTCACTTCTTATTATGTTGCAAATACGTAACCCATAGCTATAATAGAATATGGTAGAGAAATTGCCATTTGTAGTAAAAATCCTAACTTGAACTCCTTCTTATGATTCTTGAAGATTAAAGGAATTTGCTATGGTATCAAACCATTTATATGTTAATACTAGTATTAAAAAAAATCCAAGAAAACTCATCTTGGAGTTTATTTCATGATAGGACCGAGAGCTTCTCTCTTTAGAACTCTAAATCTTCATAAATCCAAATAATTTTCTCTCACCCGTATTAAAGGCTGACCATGTGCTACGGCTGTGCGGCCCACGACCAACGCATGGCCTATTACACTGTTAGACTATAGCCAATGGTCATAATTCTTTGTAGGAATTGTCCAATAATGAATTCCTTATAACATTAGAAGTCAGATTTGAAGGGCTATAATTTCATTAATGTCACGACCCGATTGGTCATTTTGAGTATTTATTGTTCGTTTGGTGGTTTGAGGTCTTGGCTAGCTCCATATGATTTGTTATGACTAGTAGGTATGATCAGTTTTGATTTTCGAGTGGTTCGGAATTGATTTGGAAGAATGACTTTCAATTTAGAAGCTACAAGTTGGAAGAGTTGACCAAGTTTAACTTTTGTATATTTGACCTTGGATCGGAGTTTTGATGGTTCCGTTCTAGATGGTGATTTTGGACTTGGTAGTTTGCCCGGATTTGCATTTAGTTATTTTTAGAAAATTTTGGCTCTAACTGGCAAAAGTTGGCAATTTGAAGGTTTGGAAAGTTAATAAGTTTGATCGGGAGTTGATTCAATGTTATCAGGTTGGGTTAGTTGTTTTGGGAGTTAGAATAGGTTTGTTATGTCATTTGAAACTTGTGTGTAATTTGATGTGATTCTGAGTTGTTTGGACGTTATCGGCGTAAGTTTGGAATTTGAAAATTTAAAATAGTTCATTAAGCTTCAATTGAGTGGTGATTCATGATTTTGATGTTGTTTTATGGGATTTGAGGCCCTAAGTAGGTTCGTGTTATGTTTTGGAACTTGTTGGTATGTTCAGACGAGGGTCCTGAGGGGCTCGGGTGTATTTCGAATTGATTTTGAATCACTTAAAGTGTTTTGGCAGGTTTGTTCTTGGTGTTGCGCACCTGCGATTGCCTTTGCGCAGGTGCAGGGGTCGTAGAAGTGCTTGTTTCGTCTCACCTGTGAAGAAGGCTAGAGGTTTGGGTTATCCGCAGATGCAGGGTTCTGGGCACATCCGCGCGCCCGCAGAAGCGGTTCTTGAGCGTACAAGCACATTTGTTGTCACACAAGCGACAAGGGGCTGGGTGAGGCATCTCGCAGAAGC
This sequence comes from Nicotiana obtusifolia, assembly GCA_002018475.1. Classification (NCBI taxonomy): domain Eukaryota; kingdom Viridiplantae; phylum Streptophyta; class Magnoliopsida; order Solanales; family Solanaceae; genus Nicotiana; species Nicotiana obtusifolia. The sequence goes on from MCJB01003780.1 coordinate 157,663, forward strand.
GAGGTCGTGGCCGCATATGCAGTTTCCCAAAAGCAGATATTTTAGTCGCAGATGCGACATCCCTGTGCAGATTTTATATATTCGAGGGTTGAGTTGTTTTTATAACATATTGAGTTTGGGAGCCCGGATTTGGGCTATTATGGATGGAATTTTCACCATTTGGATAGGGGTAAGTATTTTTTGATCTGATTTGATTGTTATACATGATTCCATCTTTGATTTTGGAATTTGATTGATTCTAAAAGAGAAATTGGGGACTTTTGACAAAACTTTTCTAAAGTGAATTGTTGATATTTAAACATCGATTCGTAGTCGGATATGAGTAAAACTAGTATGGTTGGATTTGTATTCGAATAGGTTGTCAGAATTTGTGAGTTTTATCGGGTTTTGGGGTGTGAGCCTGGATTGACATTTTGGTTAACTTTGAATATTTGATTAAAAGTTTGACATATATCTTCGTTTTGGTTCCTATGGTATTATTTGATATTTTTGAGTTTCTTTTTGCTAGATTCGAGTTGTTTGGAGGTTGATTCGCGCGGGATGGCATTTCTAGTGCATTATTTTGGCTTGCTTGAGGTAAGTATCTTACCTAAACATAGTTCAGGCATTAGTTGCCTGAGTTATTTATGATAACTACATGCTATGAGTGGTGCACATGTGTGGGGTTGAGCCCATGTGTGGGAACCGGGGTATTATTCATGCTCGAGGTAATTCTTAGGCTATGATAAGCCTTGAATTTATTGCTAAGCTTCATGCTGTGATGGTCCTTACATTTGTACACCTGTTGTGAGCTATTTGAACCATGTTTGAGGTTACATATAGGTTAATCTCCTGATTGAACCTGATAATTGCTACTTTCATGATGTAATTGCTTAATTTGAATTATGATAGCACACTTTGCATATGCATTCACTTTAGCATGTCACTTATACCAGTCGAGGAGCATGAAATTTGATAATTTTTGATCATGTATATGCAATCTCTCATATCTGCATTCTGTGGGATATGGATTAGACCGGTGGCACGTGAACATGCCATGCGGATTGTGATTATTGGCATGTGAAAACGACATACAGATTGTGATTATTGGCACGTGAGCACGTCGTGCGGATTGTGATTGTTGGCACGTTAACAAGCTGTGCGGTTTTTATTATTGGCACATGAATACGCCGCGCGGTTGTGATTATTGGCACGTGAGTATGCCATGTGGTTGATATCTATGGCACGTGAATACATCGTGCGGCGTGTGCATCTCCCTTGGGTCACCCTCTTATGTTTCTCTTTTGATGGTGTACACGCGGTATGAGGAAAGCTGATTAGTGGTTTGGTACGGTTATTTTAATTCTAAGGAAAACTGGCCGGTGTTTGTTTTAGTTATTGCATTTTTTCTCTACTTGCAGTTTCCTTGGATATATACATGATTTTGATGTGTCACTTGCCTATTTGCGAGCTACGGGGTGTATACATGCCTTTGTGCATATCTTCTCTATGTGCTACCTTACTTGATTAGGTGAGACACGATACATATCTTCTCTATATGTGAATTCGTGTGACTTGACTTGTTTAATCACGCATATCCTCTCTATATGCAAGTTCATGCATATCCTCTCTATATGCAAGTTTGATGATTTAACGATATTGGAAGCATGTCTTCTATATATGCTGGATTGTTAACTGAAAAGAAAAGGATGTTACGTTATCTTTGGGAACCGACGAGGCTTTATTTATGAATTTTGGCTTGATAACATCTTTGTTGTGTACTTGTGAGATACATTAATTGAACAGATTATTAGCAAGTATCATTTATGATTCTTGCTACTATTACCTCGCCGAGGTTAGTTATGGTACTTGTTGAGTATATGGGGTCGTTTGTACTCATACTGCACTTCTATACTTTGCGTGCAGATCTTGGAGATATGTTATTGTGGATGACGGAAGCTGGCAATAAAGATGTACCTGCTCTCTGGTTATAGCTACCACTTGTCCTTGGTAGTTTTAGATTCTTACTCTACTGATGTATATTCCAAATAGATGTTGTATTTACTTTCACACCAACATTATAAATTTAAATCTTAGTGGCTGATGACTGGTACGATCAATCCTTGGAATATTTTATAGAAACTTGGCTATTTCATTTATTGATTATTTATGATCTTCATTAGAATTTTGTAACTATTGTTTAGCTTACCTAGAAGGTTGGGCTAGGTGCCATCATGATTAGGTGGATTTTGGATCATGAAAAGTTGGTATCAAAGCTCTAGGTTCATAGTTTCTACGAATTATGAGCAAGTATCTAGTAGAGTTTTGCTGATCGGTATGATGACATCCATACCTATTTTCGAGAGGCTACAAGGAATCTAGGAAAATTCCCACCTTTCGTTATTTATCGTGCGGTATTGATTCAGCTTGAAGCGTATCTCTTTGATTTCCTCCTAACCAATGTATGTGATGTTGAGCACTCGATATCAACTATGCATCGACGGCTGGTGATGTCATGGATGAGGTGCAAAATGTGTTTTCTGTGCTGTGGAGGTAGGCCAGTCCGGAGGACTTGACGCTAGGTTCAGACTACAACTAGGGCTCGGTGTTTTCAGCTGCGTGAGTATGCGCTTTCAAATTTATATGTCCGGTAATGTCCCTAGGAATGGTATTGATGGCTCGGTGAGTGGTTGGATAGCTATATGATGAGTATTATATGACTGAGAAATGTGCTAAGATGGTTTGGATGTGATGAGACGAATTTTTCTTTGGATGCGAAAGGACTACGGATGCTTGATTTCTCTTTTGATGTGTTGTACAGTCTTGAGATATGAGTGTGTTAGGGATCTTCCAGTTGCTCATTTGTGGGATGAAGTATATTCTTATGTCTTCTTGACGAGTTCGCACTCGGGAGGATTATGTGATTGCATGGTGGTTGTGACCATAATAGGGCGTAGAGAGATGCCAGTTTGAGGCTAAGCAGGTGGGTTTTCTCCTGCGGGATGTTTTGAGGTTGTGTGTTCCCTATGATGAATTTGTGAGGAGTTTTCCTTCTACTAGTGGGATGTGTACGTGCTGCAATTTGAGTTCAGAACATTTGAGGAAGTTCGCACAACTGTCACGGGGGTGAATATGCATTTAGCAGATGATTTTAGGAATTTATGACTGGCTACATGAGCTTATGAAGGATTTTGTTGAATCATAGTGCAAGATTATGGAAATTATGGAGTAAGGATATTGTGGGTTATCAGATGTTATGTTCTATGGGTTCGAGCCAAATGGGAGAGTCTGCTATCGACAATCAGATTGCATGGTTATGTGTTATATCGATTGGGTATGAGGCATGTTTGTGGATCAATTATGACTTGAAGGATGCTGACTTCGAGGTTAGTGCGGGGAAGGAAATTGCCAAATGCATGATGTATTATATTTCATGGGCATATAGGAATCTTGGAATGATTCGGATTTGTTATTGTGGTGGATATAGTGTGCGAGGAGAAGGGATTCGCTCGATTGCTTAAAGGTGGGTATACTTCCTTGGGTGTTCGTGTGCTAATGGGGCATTGGAGATTGGAGCATAGTGGATGACTCTCGAGAAAATTCTAATGAGTTCATGATTCATATGTGGTATTTGAGGGTTTCCTCAGATTTTGTATATGTCTAAGATCAAAGATTTGCATTTGGTTGGTGCCCAGACTTGCAATAGTTCTATATTATTAGTGATTCTACATTTCATTATCGAGGAGGTTATAAAACAACTTCAAATCCATGGAAGTCTCTTTAGAGTGGTATCTTGGTTGTGTTACTATTGGGTGTTTAAGAGGGAATACAATGGCTTTTGGGCCATAATATGTAATGATTCAGCCGGTCGTTTCGTGGTATTGTAGCCTTGTTCTCCTATTTATTGACTCTTCTATGTTCATTTGCAGTAATGTGACTTGCCAGGGTGGCTGGATTGGTTTCAACGAAGTTTTGGAGTGAATTGGAACACCTAGTCTCAATGTTGAAGGCTTAAGTTGGAAGACTTGACCAGAGTTTGACTTTTGGGTAGACAACTTCGGAATTGAGTTTTGATGGTTCCAATAACTTCGTATAGTGATTCAAGACTTAGGCGTATGTCCGGATATTGATTTGGAGGTCCATAGGTTATTTTGGCTTGAATTCGCGAAAATTGAATATTTGAAGGTTTGGAAGGTTAAGAGGTTTGACCAGGGGTTGACCTTGTTGATACCAGGTTCGAATTTTGGTTCCTAGAGGTTGAATAGGTCTATTGTGTCATTTGGGACTTGTCTGCAAAAGTTGAGGTCATTCGGAATTGATTTGATATGGTATGGCATTAGTTTTAAAAGTTGAAAGTTCATTAGTTCATTAGGCTTGAATTGGGATGTGATTCATGGTTTTAATGTTGTTCAGTGTGATTTGAGGACTCGAGTAGGTTCGTGTTGTGTTTTGGGCCCGGTTGGTGTGATTGGACGGGGTACATGGGGCCTCGGGTGTGTTTTGAATGGATTTCATAACATTTCCCCTATATTTGGACTGCTGATATGATGTCTTGTGTTTCCTTCTTCGCATTACCGGCACAGAGGTCACATTCGTGGCACAGGGGTCGCGTTCGCGACACAGGGGTCGCGTTCGCAATGTGTAATTGGTGGAGGGTGATTTTTGTTCTTCGCATTTGTGAAGAGAGATCCGCATTCGCGAAGCCTTGGAGAGGCGGTACATCGCGATCGCGAGCAGGGAGCCACGTTCGCGTAGAAGGGATTCCGGCTTGGGGACATCAGGCATTAAGCCTTCGCGTTCACGAGAGTGGTATCACGTTCGCGTAGGCATAGGGTCAATGGTCATCACATTCGCGACTAGGTCGTCACGTTCGCGAAGGAGTTTTGGCAGCTGGTGAGATTTGTGCTTCCCGAATGCGAGGCATCTTCTGCATTCGCGATGGAAATGACTGGGCAGACTGTTAAAAACCCATTCCGAATGTTAGCGTTATTATATCATATTTTAAGTTGTATAGCTCGATTTTGGGAAATTTTTTAGGGGATTTTCACGATTTGGGTCGGAGTAAATGCTTTTGACTCGAATTTGTTCATTATTCATTGAGTTCTCCGATTTATGTGTCCACGCCTATGGGAGATTCTATTATTGTTGACCATATATATCGGTCATGTTTAGTTGTTATAGGTGGTTTTGAGACCATAGTAGATCTATTGTTGCTCAGTAGGGTAGACTTTGATATTATCTTGGGCATGGACTGGTTGTCGCCCTATCATGCTATTCTTGATTGTTACACCAAGACGGTGACGTTGGCTATGCCAGGTTTACAACTGTTGGAGTGGAGGGGCACTTTGGATTATGTTCCTAGCAGGGTTGTCTTCTTCCTTAAGGCACAACGGATGGTTGAGAAGGGGTATGATGCATACATAGCCTTTGTGAGAAATGTCAGTGTTGATACTCCTACTGTTGAATTAGTTCGGGTAGTGGGAAACTATCTAGATGTATTTCCGGCAGATCTTCCGGGCATGCCGCCCGATAGAGATATTGATTTTGGTATTGACTTATTGCAGGGTACTCAGCCCATTTCTATTCCACCATATCCTATGGCTCCAGCGGAGTTGAAGGAGTTAAAGGAGCAGTTGCAAGAGTTGCTTGATAAGGGTTTCGTTCGGCCTAGTGTGTCACATTGAGGTGCTCCGGTCTTGTTTGTAAAGAATAAGGATGGTTCTACGCGCATGCGTATTGATTATCGGCAGTTGAACAAGGTTATAGTGAAGAACATGTATTCATTACCATGCATTGATGACTTATTTGATCAGCTACAAGGTGCCAGAGTATTCTCAAAGATTGATTTGAGTTCAGGTTATCATCAGCTAAAGATTCGCGAACAGGATATTTCAAACACAGCCTTTAGGACTCGATATGGTCAGTATGAGTTCCTTTTGATGTCATTTGGGCTGACCAATGCCCCTACAACATTCATGCACCTGATGAACAGTATATTCTAGCCCTATCTTTATTCATTCATTATTGTGTTTATTGAAGACATCTTGGTGTACTCCCGCAGCGGGGAGGATCATGAGCAGCATTTGAGGATTGTGCTCCAGACCTTGAGAGAGAAGAAGTTGTATGCAAAGTTCTCAAAGTGTGAATTCTGGCTTGATTCAGTGTAATTTTTGGGTCATGTGGTGTCGAGTGAGGGGATCAAAGTAGAACCGAAGAAGATTGAAGCAGTGTAGAGTTGGCCTAGACAGTCTTCAGTTACTGAGATCCAGAGTTTTCTTAGTTTGGCCGAGTATTACCACCATTTGTAGAGGGTTTCTCATCCATTATTGCACCTATAACAAAACTAACCCAGAAGGATGCTTCTTTCAGATGGTCCGAGGAGTATGAGGAGAGCTTTCAAAAGCTCAAGACTACTTTGACTACAGCCCCAGTATTGGTGTTGCCTACGGGTTCGGGATCTTACACTGTGTACTATAATGCATCACATGTTGGCCTTGGCGCGGTGATGATGCAAGACGGTAGGGTGATTGCCTATGAGTCTAGGAAGCTGAAGGTTCATGAGAAGAATTATCCTGTCCACGACTTAGAATTGGCAGCTATTGTTCATTCCTTGAGGATTTGGCGGCACTATTTGTACGGTGTCCCTTATGAGGTCTATACCGACCATCAAAGTCTACAACATCTGTTCAGATAGAAAGATCTTAACTTGCAACAGCAGAGATGGTTAGAGTTTCTTAAAGACTAAGATATCACCATTCTATATCATCCCACGAAGGCCAATGTTGTGGCCGATGCCTTGAGTCGAAAGGCGGAGAGCTTGGGCAATTTAGCATATCTACCGGCAGGGAGAGGCCATTAGCATTGGATATTCAGGCCTTGGCCAATCACTTTGTTAGATTGGACATTTCGAAGCGCAGTCGGGATTTGGGTTGCTTGGTTTTTTGGTCTTCTTTATATGATCGCATCAGAGAGTGTCAGTATGACGACCCCTATTTGCTCGTCCTTAAGGACACGATGCAGCACGGCGATGCCAAGGAGTTTCTATCAGAGATGACGATGTGTTGCGGATGCAGGTCTGATTATGTGTGCCCAATGTGGATGGGTTATGTGAGTTGATTCTTCAGGAGGCCCATAATTCGCGGTACTCCATTCTTTCGGGTGCCACTAAGATGTATCAGGATTTGAGGCAGCACTATTGGTAGAGGAGAATGAAGAAAGACATAGTGGAGTATGTAGCTCAGTTCTTCAATTGTCAGCAGGTGAAGAATGAGCACCAAAGGCCAAGAAGGTTTCTTCAGGTACTTGAGATTCTCGAGTGAAAATGGGAGCGTGTTACCATGGACTTCATTATTTGACTCCCACGGACTCAGAAGAAGTTTAACGTTATATTGGTGATTGTGGATAGGTTGACCAAGTAGGCTCATTCAATTCTGGTGGTGACTACCTATTCTTCAGAGCAGCTGGTTGAGGTCTATATCGGCGAGATTATCTGACTTCATGGCGTGCAGTATCCGTCATCTCTGACCGGGGAACGTAGTTTACATCGTACATCTGGAGAGCCGTACCACATGAGTTAGGCACACGGGTAGAGTTGAGTACAACATTTCACTCGCAGACGGACGGACAGTCCAACTGCACCATTTAGATAATAAAGGATATGCTTCGTGCCTGTGTTATAGATTTTGGGGGTTCTTGGGATCAGTTCTTGCCGCTTGCGGAGTTTGCCTACAATAATAGCTACCAATCAAGTATTCAGATGGCTCACTATGAGGTCTTATATGGGAGATGGTGTCGTTCTCATGTTGGTTGGTTTGAGCCGAGAGAGGCTACGTTATTGGGCATGGATTTTTTTCGAGATGCCATGGAGAAGGTCAAGTTGATCCAAGATCGGCTTCGTACAACCCAATCTAGACGGAAGAGTTATGCGGATCGGAAGGTTCTTGATGTTGCATTCATGGTTGGAGAGCGAATCATGCTCCAAGTTTCACCTATGAAGGATGTGATGAGGTTCGGGAAGAAGGGCAAGTTGATATAACGACCCGGCCGGTTATTTTGAGTGTTTTAGCCCTGTTCCCCTATTTATTACCTCCTATATGTTATATTGTGGTTATGTGACTTGTCGGGGTGCTTGGTTTGGTTTAGGGTGAGTTTCAGAGTGAATTGGGACACTTAATCCCAAAGTTGAAAGCTTAAGTTGAAAGAGTTGACTGGGGTTTGACTTTTTTTAGACTACTCCGAAATAGAGTTTTGATGGTTCCAATAACTTTGTATGGTGATTTTGGACATAGGAGCATGTTCGGATATTGATTTGAAGGTCTGTAGGTCGTTTTGACTTAAATTGGCAAAAGAAAGAAAGTTGAAGGTCTGGAAGGTTGAGAAGTTTGACTGAGAGTTGACTTTATTGAACCAGGGTCAGATTCGGAAGTTCGAATAGGTTTGTTGTGTGATTTATGACTTGTGTGCAAAATTTGAGGTCAATAGGAGTTGGTTTGTTATGAAACGACAATAGTTTTGGAAGTTGGATGTTCATGGTTTCAATAGGTTTGAATTGGGTTGCAATTCATAGAATTGATGTTTTTTATGTGACTTTAGGCTTAGAGTAGGTTCGTTATTTTACTTGGAACTTGATGGTATGTTCGAACGGGGTCCCGGGGGCCCCGGATGTGATTCGGATTGAATCTGGAACTATTTTGAACTTGGTTAACTGTTGAAACACTGTTAAGTCTGGTGCAATTGCACCTGCGTAGTTCGGGCTGCATGTATGGCACCACAGATGCGTCCTCAGAGCCGAAAAAGCAAGGTTTAGATTGGAGCACTTATTCCACAGGTGCGCAGTATGGTGCGTAGATGCACATCCGCAGAAGCAAAGAAGGAACCGCAGATGCAGAATCCGAGCCTTTGGTATTGGACCGCAGCGCCGCAGAAGTGGGCTCGCATGAGTGGTCAATCCTCCGTAGAAGCAGGATCACAGGGGCGTGTCTTGTCTGTTGAAGTGGAACGCGGAAAAGGGGTACATCGAGGGTTTGTTCCCATTCTTCTTCTTTTGAGTTAGAGACCTTGGTTCTAGGCGATTCTGAGAGAGATTTTGAAAGAGTTGATCGGGGTAAGTAAATTTAACTCGGATATGATTATTATACATGAACCCATCATTGTTGTTACTATTAAATTAGTGTTTTGAGTTGGAAAATTTGGTAAAATTTTTGAAAACTTCATAAACTATATTTTGAGGATTTGAAGGTCGATTTGAGATCAGAATTGAAGAATTTTAGTATCGTTGGACTCGTTATTTAATGAGTGTTCAAATTTTGTATGTTTGGGTCGGTTCCGAGACACGAGCCCGGGGTTGACTTTTTGAGTTAACTTTTTGATTTTCGTTAAAGATTGCAACTTTATTATCCGGAATAGCTTCCTATGGTTTGTATTTATGGTATAAAGTTATTTTGGCTAGATTGGAGCCGTTTGGAGTCGAATATTTGCCAAAAAGGCTTACTAGTGGATTGAGTTAGCTTATTTGTGGTAAGTTTCTTACCTAACCTTGTGTTGGGGAATTACCCCTTAGGATTAGAGTTGTTTTGTGTCGTTTGTGGTATGTGAAAGTCGTGTACGCAAGGTGACGAGTGGGTAAACGGGCTATATGTGGTAATTGACCTATTTGAGTTATACTAAAATTCTATCATACATGTCCCATCTAAAATAACGAGTCCCGGGCTATATGTGGTAATTGGTCGGATTGTCATAGCATGTCATATCTTTCATCGTTAATCCATCCGTGCATGCTTTATTTGACATTGTTAATACTTATCCCATCTCGTGCTTAGTTGAAGTTACTATTTCCTTATTACCTTGTTAACTATTTGACTATTGAGTTACTTTACTTGAAGTTGTTATTTCTTGGAATATCTATTTGTTGAGTTTTGGGTTTGAAGTTGTTAAAGACGTAATCACATTGAGGCAAAGTTGTAAATTGTTGAAGTACCATTCTTTTTGAGCTATTTCCTTTTAGTTGTTGTTGTTGAGACTCTTGTCACAATGTGGTTGAGTCATGAACTATTTATTGTGGAAACATTATTACTGTTGATTCTTCGGGCGAGTTGTGGTATTTGGGCACTTGAGGTGCGAGTTGTGATGTGTTGTGATATTGATACGCATGCAGTGAGATAATTTGGGCTTGATATGTGTGTTGCTAGTAGGGGAACTACTTGAAACCACGTGGTGTGATAAGGTGCGCTAAAATGCGGGTAGCTATTTTGGGAAAAAAAGATTTTCAGAACAAAATGTAAGGCTCCCGCGGTGATATAAGAAAAGATTATGATTGTGATTGTGAAATGAGACTACGAGGTTGTACCTTGATTGTGATTCTGTAATGACCCAATCAGTCGTTTTGTGTAATTGCGCTCTGTTACCCATTTTATTGCTTAGCACTTGTGTGTTTATTCTTTTATGACTTGCGGGGTTGATGAGTTTTGTTTCGGGAAGCTTTCGGGTTAATTTGGACCCTTGATTCTTGACCTAGAAGTTTAAATTTGAAAATATTGACCAACCTTTGACTTATGTGAAAAACGACCCCTGAACTGTGTTTTTATGGCTCCGATAGCTTCTTATCGTGATTTCTGACTTGGGTGTATGCCCGAAATTAATTTTGGAAGTCCGTAGGTTGATTTGTGTTGATTTGCCGAAATTTAGCAATTTAAAGTTGAAAAGTTTAACCATAGTTTGACTTTTAGCTATCGAGCTCAGAATTTGATTTTGGGACCTGGAATATGTCTGTCATGATATCTAGAACTTGTCTGTAAAATTTGGTGTCGTTTGGAGTTGAATTGATAGGATTCGGACGCTTAGTTGTAATTCTAGAAGTTCTTGAAAATTTCATTGAAAATCATTCATTTTAGTGTTCAATTCGTAGTTTTAAATGTTTTTTTTCATTTTGATCGCGCGAGCAAGTTATTATGATGTTTTTAGACTTGTGTAGAAGTTTGGTATGGAACCCTGAGGGCTTAGGTGAGTTACAAACGCTTAGCAAAGTGTTGTTAGATTTTAAGTTTGCTAGTTTTTTTTTCGCACAGGTGCCTCAGATCTCGCATTTGCGAGTTTTTGGATCGAAATTGCGATGTTAGGCCAACTCTGCTGGGTTCATATTTGTGAACACAGTGTTCGCATTAGCGATAGGTACCTGGGGGACAACTGGTTCGCATTTACGATCTTCATGGTCGCATTTGCGGAGGTCCAAGGTTTGCAATTGCGAACTTTTCATCGCAATTGCGGTGACAGCAGAAATGGAAGGTCTTCGCTTTTGTGAGGAATTCTTCGCATTTGTGGGGTTTGCAATTGCGAACCGCTGGTTGCATTTGCAACATCTGCGACTGGACAAAAAGCTAAAGGACTGGATTTTAGAACTCATTCTCTCATTTTTGAACCCTAGATTCGGTAGGAGGCGATTTGGAGAGGGGATTTTCACCTACAAACCTTGGGTAAGTGATTCTAATCATATTCCATCAACATATCTTATATTTTAACATCAAAATCATGTGAATCAAAGTGAAAATTTGTCAAGTTTTTGAAAAAGAAGTTGAGTTTTCAGAGCCGAATTGGACTCAGATTTTGAAACTAATTACATATATGAACTCGTGGGTCATGGGTAAACGGAATCTATCATTAGAACCGGGTCCTGATCGGGCGGGCCCTGGGTTGATTTTTGTTGACTTTTTGGGAATAGTGTAAAGAGTGTAACTTTATCTATTGCAATTCAATTCCCTAGCATTGTTTGATGATATTATGTCAATTTTGCTAAGATTTGAGCCATATGGAGGCGGATTTTAAGGAAAAAGCTATTTCTAAAGTGTTGAATTGGCCTAATTGAGGTAAGTGCCTTGGCTAACTTCGTGTGGGGAAACTATCCCTTAGGATTGGTATTGTTTAATTCAATTCTACTAAGTGAAATCCGTGTACGCTAGGTGATGAGTGGGTATACGGGTTGTACATGGTATTTGACCGGTTTAGGCTACTAAGACTATTTCCATGCTTTAGTCGAAATATCATATCATGTCCTAAATTCTCATAGTTAATTTATCCTTAATTGTGTTAGACTATCCTTACATGCCTTAATACTTGTTTAGTACTTGTTCTACATCCTACTTGTTAAATTGCTCCCATGTTTTAGTTGAACTTGTTGCCTCTTTTATTGTTACATGCAATCCCTTTATTTTTAATTATCAGTGTTTGAAGTTATTGTTGAAACATCTATCTTATTGAGCATTTTTCCTCCATTTTTGTTGCTGATATTCTTGTATATGTTGTGATGGAGCCATGGGCTATAGTTGTGGAAACATTAATATTTTTGTTGTTTGCGAGTTATGATATATGGGCACTTGTGGTGCGGATTGTTATTGTGATATGCATGCGGCGGTAGAAGTCTTCGGGTTGATGTGCATGCGGCGGTATAAGGTGGGACTTGTGTGCATGTTGCTTGTAGAAGAACTACGTGAAGCCACACGGCGTCATATGGTGGGCTAAAGTGCGTGTAACTATTTCGGGACAACTGTTTTCAAAACCTATTTCTATGTAAGGCTCACACGGTGGTATAAGGAAAGATTGTAATTGAAATTGAGAAATGTGAATACAAGGCGGTATCGCAGTTGTGATTCCTGATTATACGAGGTGGTACCTCAGTTTTGATTTCATTATACACAAAGCGGTACCTCGATGTGATTCTTGCTGTTTATTTCATGTTGCAAAGTGTTTTGCTGGGGAATATATCTTGTATCATTCTTTGTTGTTATATATCGGTTGTTGTCCGTACGTGATCATTGTATCCCCTTTAGTCTCTTCTTTTATGCTATTTTTATTGTTAATTTCCGGTACTAGTTGATGCTATTATCTTGTTTCGTATCAGTTATTTCTTCACTTTCCATTACATATCAGTATTACATTTTCATACTGTCTATTTTATATCCTAATAGGTGTCTTGACCTAGCCTCGTCGCTACTCTACTAAGGTTAGGCTCGATACTTATTGGGTACCGTTTTGGTGTACTCCTACTATGCTTCTGCATATTTTTTGTGCACATCCAGGTACGTCTGCCCATGCCGGACACTAGAGTTCATAGAGTTGCCGCTTGGGAGACTTCAAGGTATACCTGCTCCACGACCGCAGGCCTCGGAGTCACTTATCCTCGGAGTTCTTTCAGACAATGATGTAGTAGCTATCCTAGTTTTTATTCTATAGAGTTTATGACTCAGTTCCACCAATTTTGGGGTGTGTATTGTGAGATTCCACTTTTAGAAGGTTTTTATCTATTATTCAGTTGTTTTCAGTAAATTATTAATTATATCTATTCAGTTATTATTATTTGCTAGGCTTACCTAGTCGTAGAGACTAGGTGCCATCACGACATCCTACGAAGAAAATTGGGGTCTGACAGATTCTTGCTGTTATATCTCATTTACCTCACTTGTATTTGTCTGCTTTGTTTCCTTGATGTTCTTATTATGTGTTCCTCCCTCGTTGCATTTATTGCTTTAGATTCAGTTGTAGTCTATCTTGTTGTATTTCTTTATTGTCTCATTTTCCTCATTTACATTCTTAGATTTTATTGTACTTGTTCAATTTCTTTTTTTTTTCTTATCTGAGTAGGTATCTTGACCTGACCTCGTCACTACACTACCAAGGCTAGGCTTGATACTTACTGGATTGTGGTGTACTCATACTACGGTTCTGCACATCTTTTTGTGTAGATACAGGTGCCTCATATCAGGCTAGTCACTAGTGAGTAACGCATTCGGATCGGGGACTTCAAGGTATACCTACCGGCGTCCGCAGGCCTCGGAGTCATCCTCTGTCCTTATTTCCTTTCTACTTCTTACTCTTTACTTAGACATTGATGTATTAGGGATTGGTTCAGTTTACTCTTGTAGAGCTTATGACTCAATCTCACCAGATTTTGAGCGTTTTTGTCAGCTGTATTGTGGAGTTATTTTATGATAGCTAGTGTTTAAATTTAAAGTTCTATTATTATTTCAGTTATTTCTTTATGCATGCTAGGCTTACCTAGTCTTAGAGACTAGGTGCCATCACGACATCCTACGGCGGGAGATTGGGATCATGATAGGTTCAAAGTTTACGAACTAAGGTTGAAGTAAGGATCTTCAATTAGGTTGTGTTTTCGGACTTATATGGATTGGGGTGACATGGGATCACCCATGGGTCTACGTATGGTGAGTTTAAATAGTGATTTGATGTCTTCGGGACGACATAATTGGCATGTTCGAGGACAAACATATGTTTAAGTGGGGAGAATGTAACGACCCAACAGGTCATTTTAGCATTTGCATTCCGTTTGGTGGTTTGAGGTCTTGAGTAGCTTCATATGATGTGTTATAACTTGCATGTATGGTCGGTTTTGGTTTACGAGTAATTCGGGATTGATGTGGAAGAATGACTTTCAATTTGGAAGCTTTAAATTAGAAGAGTTAACCAAGGTTGACTTTTGTGTATTTGACCTCGGATTGGAGGTGTGATGATTCTGTTAGGTCCAGATGGTGATTTTGGACTTGGTGCTCCAATTTTCATTTGGATATTTCTAGAAAGTTTTGGCTCTAACTGGAGAAAGTTGGCAATTTGAAGATTTGGAAAGTTCATAGATCTGACCGAAAGTTGAATTTGATGTTATCGTGTTCGGTGTAAGTTTGGAATTTGGAAATTTGAAATAGCTCATTAAGCTTGAATTGAGGTGCGATTCATGGTTTTGATATTGTTTTCTGGTATTTGAGGCCCCGGGCAGGTTGGTGTTATGTTTTGGGACTTATTAGTATGTCGGGACAGAATCCCAAGGGGCTCGAGTGTGTTTCAAATTGATTTCGGGTCATTCAAGAGTGTTTTGGCAGGTCTATTTCTGGTGTTGTACACCTATAGTTGTCTTTTCTTAGGTGCGGGGGTTGCAAAAGTGCTTATTTCGTCGCACCTGTGAAGAAGGCTAGAGCTTTGGATTGTCTGCAGATGCGGAGTTCTAGGAGCATTTGTGCATCCACAGGAGCGGTTCTTGAGCGCAGAAGCGTGAGTGCAAATGCACACCTATTGTCGCAGAAGTGACAGGGGACTAAGGTAAGGCATCTCGCAGAAGCGGGGTCGTGGTCGCATATGCGGTTCTACAAAAGCGGATATTTTAGTCGCAAATGTGACATCCTTGGGCACATTTTATATATTCGAGGGTCGTGTTATTTTTATCACATTTTGAGTTTGAGAGCTCAAATTTGGGTGACTTTGGAGGGGATTTACACGATTTGTATTAGGGTAAGTATTTTTTACTTGGATATGATTATTATACATAATTTCATATTTGATTTTGCATTTGATTGATGAATCTGAAAGAGAAATTGGGAGCTTTCGATAAAACTTAATCTAAAGTGAATTATTGAGATTTGAACATCGATCTGGAGCCGGATTTAGCTGAAACTAGGATGGTTGGACTTGTGTTTGAATCGGTTGTCGGAATCTATGAGTTTTGATGGGTTTCGGGGTGCGGCCCGGGTTGACTTTTGGTTGACTTTGAGTATTTGATTAAAGATTCGACCTTTATCATCGGTTTTGGTTTCTATGGCATTATTTGATGTTTTTGAGTTTCTTTTTTCTAGATTCGAGCTGTTCGGAGGTCGATTTGCACGGGACGGCATTTTTAGAGTATTGTTTTGGCTTGCTTGAGGTAAGTATCTTACCTAAACTTGATCGAGGCAATAGTTGCCTGAGCTATTTGTGACAGCTACGTGATATGGGTGGCGCATATGTGCAGGGTCGAGCCCATGTGCGGGCACCAGGGTGTTATTCATACTCGGAATAGTGCTTAGGCTATGATATGCCTTGAATAGATTGCTAAGCTTCATGTTGTGATGGTCCTTATATTTGTACCCCTTTTATGAGATATTTGAATCATGTTTGAGGTTACATAGAGGTTAATCTCCTAATTGAACTGGATAGTTGCTACTTTCGTGATGTAATTGCCTGATTTGAGCCATGATAGCATACTTTGCACACACAAACACTTTAACATGTCACATACACCAGTCGAGGAGTATGAAATTCGATATTCATTGATTATGTATATGCAATCTTGTATATCTGCTTTCTGTGTGATGGGCCGGTGGCACGTGAACACGTCGCACGGATTGTGATTATTGGCACATGCACACGCTATACGGATTGTGATTATTGGCATGTGAACATCTCGTGCTGATCATAATTATTGACGCGTGAACACGTCGTACGGATTGTAATTGTTAGCACATGAACACATTGTGCGGTTGTGATTATTGGCATGCGAATACGACATGCCGTTGTAATTATTGGCACGTGAGTACACCGTGCGATTGATATTTGTGGCACGGGAATACACCATGTAGCATGCAGATCAGGATCCATCCCCCTAGGTTCACCCTCTCATGTTTCTCTCTTGATGCTGTACACGCGTGTCATGACCCAAATCGAAGGGCTGCGACAGGCACAGGGTAACTTATTCAACCAAGTACGAACATAACGTATCTTTCTTATCATACTATCATGGGTAATTGAGTTGTAAAGGCCATCATGAGATAACCAGAATAAAACATAAGGGAATACTCAACATATGACGACCTAACATGATATACAAACTTATACAAGTGACATACAGGCCTATAAGGCCGACATGATCATTTGTACACTCAAAATATACGCCGACAAGGCCATACAAGTATTTATATACATGACATCTATCTACAAGCTTCTAAGAGTATATAAACGTCACAAAGGTCGGGACAAGGCCCTGCCACACCAATCAATACATGTCACAAGCATACTGACCAAATAAGCAACTTCGGAGCAAGTGGAGTGCACCAACATCTTCCGCTGAGCTGATAACCTACTAAGAAGATTGTCAACCTGTCTATCGGGACCTGCAGGGATGAAACGCAGCTTCCCCAGGCAAAAAGGACATTAGTACGAATAAAGTGGTGGGAAAGCATAAATAAGAGCAGTAATGTAAAGAGAGATAAAGAATATACAACCTGCAACATATGAGTGCCTCTGAGGGCGACGGGCATGAAATGCATGATACATATATATACATATAATTATAAAAACATACGCCTCCGTGGGTATCATCATCATCACATTTTACCCGGCCTCGAAGAAGACTCGGTAAAAACGTACCCGACCATCATAAGGCTCGGTAGAATCGTTCCCGACGACGTGAAACTCGGTAAAACCCAACTGATCGGTGATTGCATAATAGGTGCCGTACCCGGCCAACTATATCGCGGCTCGGTAGAGTAAAATAGATACATATAAATAATGCATGTTGGACTAATGGAATCACATTTTAAACCTTTCAGAGTGAAGTAAGGTCGTCGCACCTTCGACTAACATATGAACCTCAATAGCATTCAAGGATCACACATACTTTCTTAGAATAACTTTATAAGGAAAGAACAACATGGACAACCTTAGTTGCCTGGAGCAGATCCATTATGACATAGCGTATCGTTTACGTTCATTTCACTTTAGATCATGCCAAAAGAAAGAAGGCAGGGCCTTAACATACCTTTGAAATCTTCACTTCAATCGTCAATAAAGCTCAATATGATTTTCTTACGTCTCCGATGAGTAAACCAACTTCGTCGTCATCACATAAGCGTTGTAACTCTCATATGTCAAAACCGATATTCTACAAGAAAACGGAAAGTACCTCCCCTGTTTTTACTACATCCCATAAGTTACTAAAAGTCGCCAAACAGCCCGAACAACAACCAGTAGCAATATGGAACACAACCGTCACAAAAACACGTCGAGCGGCAAGCTCGGTTCATGTTTAATAACACTATATTTCGAATTCTTTCCCTCTTATTTATATTCAGGAAAATGTTTATAATAACAACACAATATACTCAGGTTATTCCATAAATTTTCCTTCCAACAAACGCTGCAAGAACACCTCCCAAACAGTTCAACAATCAACAACATTACTAACAAGCCTTTCGATCGATATCTCACAAGTTTTAGCTTGAACGACTTAGTCGTAACTTAGATAAGATTAATACATGGAGAGTAAGAGGTTCCATACCTATGAAAAGATATAACAACTCCAATTTGAGCTTAGTTCACCACGAAATATCCTTCCAACGTAGCCACAAGAACAAGGAAGCGAAACTGGCAATAGAGTCGAGTTTCTCGGCACTAGAATCATTTTGGAAGACTTGAAATCACCTAGTGTTGATATGAAAATCTTTGGAGAGTATTTTACCCAACTTAAACTACTTTAAACAACAACCCACACGAGCTGGAACCACACCAAAATCAGCAACCACAAGAAGAACAAGAAACTCACTAGCGCCACGGTACTCCCGACACTTAATTTGTGTTGTTTGCCCTTGGTTTGGATTTTGGATCATGAGAGAACTTTGAGAGAAAGTTTTTAGGTGTTTAGAGTATGAATAGAGTAAAAATATATGTTAAAATGGGGCTATAGGAGTCACATATATATCAAGAAATCTCAACCGCCTAAGTGGGTCCCATAGGGAGCTGCTTGCGCAGTTTCACGAAAATACGAATATCTTTCTACTCCGATGTCGCATCGACAAATAGTTTAATACGGTTGGAAACTAGACTCGTAGACCTTCAATTTTATATCAACTCATATATCTTGTTATAATTAAAGAAAAGCTCTGCTATATTTGACTTAATGTTCAGCACATTTATAATGTTACTTATGATGACCTTTGCCAACTTTTGTTCTACAAATCGCTTGACTTCAAAACTCAACATAAGACTATCATACGACTATAATAACTCATAACATAAAATGTTTATCATGTTAAGAACCCTAGTCTCACCCCAAAAGTACATGTTATAACATTCCCAACTTGTCGACTTTCGACGAAACTTATTTTCTTAAATTCATTTAGCTTCTGAGCTTTCCAACCCTCTTGGTACTTGTTATTCATGATCTTAAATATTTGTAACCACTAAGGTAACATGATTAACTTACTTTATGTACTTCCAAATATAATCTCATTTATGAGCTTGCATCAATTGACTTACGACGTACTCTGACGTACGAAAACATGGGGTGTAACATCATTCCCCCTTCGGAACATTCGTCCTCGAATGTTGACTAATGCGCTTATCAGTGTCATAACATATAGCTCTTACTAATATTTTAATATTGTCCTTGCCATCTAGGAAACTTTCTTTGAATAAATCCAAACGCCAGGGCATTCCCCCTTTAGGCCTCTTTCTCAACCACGACTTGTGGTCGGAATTCTTTCAATCTCGTAACTGTTGCTATCTTATGTCATGCAGCCTGTACGACTCTGTCCTTGTATGCGCACCTATGCAACTCTTTTCTCCTTTTTCCTCCAGCTTTTAGCCAATCTCTAGGCCTCACTTTGTGAACATATACAGAACTATGACATGCTGTCCATCTAGGCATCTATAGGTGTACTAAAGTTCTTCGCTTGGTACTTTGTCAAACTTATGACTATTGCTATATTTTGTTTCATAGCCTAGGTTATCTATCCTTATGGCTTTACTGCATCTAGGTAGTTCATACTACACCATAACACTTACATCGTTTTATTATTACCAAGGTTTGCTACCTAACTATAGGTTACTGTCTCGTTGCTTATCCTATATGTATAAATCTAAGTCCCTTAATGCTTCCTCATTATTGCTCATCTTAAGAATGACAACCTAATGTCATCTCATACTTTGCAACTTTTATCCATCTATTATTGATTCACCTAAATGTTGATTTATAATCTATCACTGAAAACATGAAACCTCTTACGTAATACATTGTCACTAGGTCTCACGTCTCATCGGGGAACATCTAAAGTGATTTACCTGATTCACCTAGGGACGATACTATACTTCAATAACCATATTTCAAGCATCCCAACGTGATTTATCTTATGGGATTATTCCAATCCTGTGCAATTCATGACATCCCTATCTCTTTAAATTATTACTCAATCAAAGGCCAAAACATCATCCTCTTATCAATCACAATTACACTCTTATTCTACTTTTATGGCAACATCCCATCATTTCTATGTGCTCCTAGTCTTAGACTCCTCCGAGTTCATTCAGGCTATACTGAGCTTTCTATAACTTATGGAAACCATGAGCTCTCTTGTTTTGATGGGCTTAATTCCGAGGCCTTACCTATTCTTGTCACCTTCCCGCTCACCTTTTCTTATCCTTACCCCTATATACCTAAAACCTTGTCACTCTACCATACTTTAGCTTGCGACGTACACATATCTATTTATACTACTCGCAATCTTCCTTTAAATTACTAGCACCATAGATTTCTTTTCGTGCCTTCTCAGTTGTCTTTAAATGTATGCAATTACTTTTTCTGGTCATTGTTCCACTTGTTGCATGAATACTTGGCTTATCTTATTGCCACAAATACTGGAATTTCCTGCAATTCATATGATCTCAAATATCACTTTTGATTTTTTTCTCGTTCATTAGCCATGATAGGTGCCACATTCATATAGAGTGAATGCGATGTTATAGTGAGACTGTTGTTACAAGATCATTTCTTCTTTAGGTCACTATGCTTAGTTTGAAGCTTTCTTCCTTATTTCCTCAACTAGTCTTTCATTGTAGTACTTAGGGGAGACTCTCTGACTCTTGTAAAGGTGTGAGCTTATAACATCTATACCCGACGGAATTTTTGATGTTCATACTTGCCTATGAATATCCGTAGTTACATACCTTCGTGCCCTTGTGCTTGTAGGGTTACTTCTGAAGTCAAATTTTGATTGCCTCCATAGTGGCACTCTCTCTTATTTTCGTAAACTTAAATGGTACCTTTAACTACTCCAACTCCTATCTGAATATTTCGCAAGGATCAAGATGTCATCATATCTTCAAGACTGAATTCCCTATGTTGGGTTCACTCATTTATCTTGCACGATTTTATGATTTGTCTGTATCCTCATGTCTAGCCATAACTAGGATCTTTCTGAATCAATTACTAGCTACTCATTGGCCCAATCTCATATCTATATTCCGCATAATCTCTCTTGGGTTATTTTATTTTGTCTTAACTTACCTCACGCACTGACTCCTTATGTATCAAGTGTCCATTCACACTTATTTATCAATAATATCCTATGCAGGAACCCTTACCGCCTCTTCCCCATCATGCTTGCATAATGTTCTGGGTTCGTAACATATCTGTAAGATCAGAATAAATGCAATCTTATTCCTTTCGTCTTTTTATCGCGTTCTTCCTTTACTATTCCATAGTTACCTCTTCATCTTTGGCGTCTTTTCACATCATCAATGACATCTTACTCACCTTGTGGTAATCCTTCTGTACCAAGGATAACTGAATATCTTATGCTGGAGGCTGACACCTCGTGTAACTGGCACACTTAGTCCCTTAAGCTTAACTCTACATACAGTGCTTGCTCTAAGGAAGCGCCTTCCTGAATGACCTTAAATGTTATTCTTCTATTGTCCATTCTATTATTCCGAGAACACGATCTCTAAATTTCTCACGATGTCAACTTTTATTAAATACTCTGGTCCCTAATTTGTGTTTGGCATATTTTGTTTACTAGCCCATACTGATTTCTATTACTCGGGGGTCTAACTTTTCCTTTTGGTAATCACGTTGGAGTCACCAACTCATTTCTCAAAATGAGGATATGACTTTATGGCTTATACTCTTTTATTGTCTCCAGGCCTGTCACCTTTTTTCTTTTCCTTCACTTGACTATAGACTCTGTCATCCTGTCATATTTTGATTTACCATTAGCACCCATTTATCACATCTTATAATGCTTCATTTACTCTCTTCTTATTCTCTTGTTAATATTTTTGTCTATTACTTTATTCTAAAAACTTCAACAAAATATTCTTTCGCTTTTAGCTCCCCTTGCATCATCTCGCTGGCTCTTTGAGTCGCCTAACATTCTCCCTTTACTAGGGAAGGGAGTCATACCAAGGTATATATTCATTCCTTCTAGGATTCTAGTGCCTATCTTCTGAACTTTCAGAACATTCTAGTATCCATATCTAACTGTACTCACAAGGAGAATTATTACCACGTTTGACATATCCTTCAGAAATGTTAGCTAACGCTAACAATGCATTTTGGGTTACTCTATTCTCTGTTGTATCATGATATCCAATCCTCCTGTTAAACTATATCTATAAGCTCCCATAGGGCATAACTAAGATGGGTGTGGCCAATTGTACATACCTCTATTACTGTTGAAGGTAACTTAGAATGCTTATATTTCTCCTCCTGAAGTGTAAATGCTGATAATCTTCACTAATTGGGTACCTCATACCCTTCTTCACCTTGCTTCTTTTACTTCCTTAAACTTGTATCTACCTTCTGATTCTCTTATTTCTTTTTACCATATGGGTGGATAGATTTTCTTGCTTAGGAGTGACGTAAGGTCGTTACACCTTCGATTAACATTATGGAAATCCATACCATCAATATGAACCTCAATAGGATTCAAGGATCATACATACTGCTTAGAATAACTTTATAAGGAAAGAACAACATGGACAGCCTTAGTTGCTAGGAGTAGATCCATTATGAAATAGCGTATCTTTTACACACATTTCACTTTAGATCATACCCAAAGAAATAAGGAAGTGCCTTAACATACCTCTGCAATCTTCTCTCCAATCGTCAATAAAGCTCAATATGATCTTCTTATGTCTCCGATGAGTAAACCGACTTCGTCATCATCACATAAGCGTTGTAACTCTCATATGTCAAAACCAATATTTTAAAAGAAAACGGACAGAACCTCCCCTGTTTTTACTACATCCCATAAGTTACTAAAAGTCGCCAAACAGCCCGAACAACAACCAGTAGCAATATGGAACACAACCATCACAAAAACACGTCGAGCGGCAAGCTCGGTTCATGTCTAATATCACTATATTTTGAATCATTTCCCTCTTATTTATATATAGGAAAAATGTTGATAATAACAACACAAACTCAGGTTATTCCATAAGTTTTCTAGCCATAAGACACTATAAAAACACCTCCCAAACAGTCCAACAATCAACAACATTACTAACAAGCCTTTCGATTGATATCTCACAAGTTTTAGCTTCAACGACTTTGCCGTAACTTAGACAAGATTAATACATGGAGAGTAAGAGTTCCTTACCTTTAAAAAGATAGAACAACTCCAATTTTAGCTTTTTTCACCACGAAATATCCTTTCAACGTAGCCACAAGAACAAGGAAGCGAAACTAGTAACAGAGTCGGGTTTCTCGGCACTAGAATCACTTTGGAAGACTTGAAATCACCTAGTATTGATATGAAAATCTTGGGAGATTATTTTACACAACTTAAACTAATTTAAACAACACCCCACACGAGCTGGAACCACACTAAAATTAGTAACCACAAGAAGAACAAGAAACTCACTAGCGCAACGGACTTCCGACACTTAATTTGTGCTGTTTGCCCTTGGTTTGGGTCTTGGATCATGAGAGAACTTTGAGATAAAGTTCTTAGGTTTCTAGGGTCTGAATAGAGTTAAAAATAATGAGTTAAAACGGAGTAACAGGTATCACATATATATCAAGATACCTCAACCGCCTAAGTGGGTCCCATAGGGAGCTGCTTGCGCAGTCTCGCAAAAAAACGAATATCTCAGTACTCCGATGCCGTATCGATGAATAATTTATTGCGTTAAAAAGTAGACTTGTATACCATAAATTTGATATGTGGATCACCTAGTAGTTCATGTTTTATTTATAGAAAAGCTCTGCTACATTTGACCTAAGTTTCAGCACATTTATGAATGTAACTTGTGATGACCTTTGCCAACTTTTTTTTCACAACTCGCTTGACTTCAAAACTCAATATACGACTATCATACGACTATAATAACTCATAAAAAACCTCCTCATCATGTTAATCACCCTAGTCTCACCCCAAAAGTACATGTTATAACATTTCCAGCTTGTCGACTTCCGACGAAATTTATTTTGTTTAATTCGTTTAGCTTCTAAGCTTTCCAACCCTTTTGGTATTTGTTATTTATGATCTAAAATATTTGTAACCCCTAATCTAACATGATTAACTTACTTTATATAATTTCAAATATAATCTTATTTTTGAGCTTACGTCAATTGACTCTTACGACATACTCTCATGTATGAAAACATGGGGTGTAACGACGCAGTATGAGGAAAGATGATCAGTGGTGTAGTTTGGTTATTGTGTTTCTGAGGAAAACTTGCAAGTGTTTGTTTTGGCTTTTGCATTTCTTCTCTATTTGCAATTTTCTTGTACATACATGATTATGCTGCATCACTTCCCTATTTGCTAGCTCTGAGGTGTATAGATGCCTTTGTGCATATCTTCTCTTATGCTTACTTGATGACATGAGACACGACACTTATCTTCTCCATATGTGAATCCGCGTGGCTTGACTTGTTTAATTACCAATATCCTCTCTATATGCAAGTTTGATGATTTAACAATTGAATTTAAAAATGGTTTTAAGGATACGTGATTTAATTTGATACTAAATTACAAATCAAATTGCAATTGAAATAAGTAATGGAAAAGTGAATACAAACCGCATAAGTTGAACAGTCTTAGCCTTTGAAGGTTAGCCACCCTCGAGCCAAAAATGCTTTTAGTGATAACACAGAAACAAAAGAATGATAAGAACTTGAAGAGAATAACAATATACTGCTTTGGGATGTGTGTTATAAAAAATGTCCTTAACAAATAATCAGACCCCTCTTTATATAGTAAAGGAGTCCTACTTTAGGTATAATTCTGCACAAGGTAAAAAATCTCATGATTTGCTAATTAATCGGTTTTATTGATACGTGCCGAGATTTCCGCCATGATATCCGACTGGTTATGGATATTTCGGCCTTCCGTTGTATTGATTTGATTATGTTTTCTCGAACTAATTTGAAGTCGGGGTTTCGGACTCGATAATCTTGAAGACGCATGTTCCAACCTAGTGCTTAGGTTCGATGGAATCTAGGGTCAATCTTCAATCCATTATGTTCAACACCGGTCTGTCATGCAATAGGCAAGATCGGTTTCTACCGTATACAGATAGTCCCCTCGTTTTTCGAAGAGTAAATGACGAGAAATGATATAAGTACTCAGATTCTCACTATACGAGCTTCCAATTCCCACTCTGATAAATGACGACAAATTCATGACGTAAGTGATAATGATAGTTGAAACGTCGCATCGGTCCAGTCGTCAAGGCATTAAATGTGTGTCAATTAACGGTCTGCTGCTTCAGGATGTGAACCGCCGTTTGACAAAACTATAAATACCCTTTTCATCCATTCATTATAACTTTTACATTCAAACATTTGCTTCATAACTCTCATCTTCAAAATTCTTCCCTTCTGGTTTTCTAAAAGCTTTCATAAGTTATCTGCTAATTACACCCCCTCTTTTATCAGCACCTTCTTTTCTCCTCTATTTAGAAGCAATGGCAAAGACTTCAAAATCCGTTCCTCAAAAAAGAAATCGTTTTTCCCCAAGACCGTCTGAGAACATTTCTTCTGTTGCCACTGAGGAGCCGACACCAGAACCCGCTCTAAATGTGTTTGTCCCTGCGGGTTGCCCAACCGGAGCCGATTTCACGGTTTAGAGAACATCCTCGGTACCGGGTCGGTGCAAGCTGGTCTCAAGATACATATGTTCGATTTCCAACGGTATCCTCGAGAAGATAAAGGATGGCTATAACTAGGTCGATAAGCTCGTAGTGGTCCCTACACCCGAGGAATCGATTACCACCCACGTGGAGGGTTTTTTAAGTATTTACACTTGCCCTTTCATGTGAGGTCCTCTAGATACAGTTATTATAGCCTTTTGCAAAAGGTACGAGGTGACTCTCGGGCAGATTCATCCTTCGTTTTGCAGGATTGTAATTCTTGTTCGCTTCTTCATGAGCAAAATCGAGGGGTGTCCCTTTACCATCGACCACCTTATGTGCCTGTATAGTCCTTGACTCTACGAGGGGGGCTAATAAAACTTGCCCATCGGGCCAGCAAGTCCCCATTCTCAAACATCGACGAGGATCGGTACCGAGGTTGGTTGGGCCGATTCATTCAAGTGAAGACCTCGGACTTAATACCGGCCGAGGATATGCCATTTCCCGAGAAATGGAACATGAAGCGTAAGTACAACTTTGCCTTTAATGTTCTGTTCATTATTTTACTTTTACCCTTCTTCTTATCGACTCCTTGTGATGCAGCTGTTGCTCGGATGCTGGATGCAGTACCTCGACTCAAGGAGTGGATCGAGTGCATCGTGTCGCAAAAGCCCTACTCCGAGCGTGCATGATGCGAACTTTCGAAGGGCCGGTGGGAGGCCCATTCTCATGGTGAGATTTTTTCTTTAAGTTATATTCGACCTTATTTTTACGCCCTCGATTTCTAACTTGTTTTACTTTCTCTTTGCAAGTTTATCAAAAGATGTTGAGATGAGGCCTCCGTCTAGTGATGATGACACATTCACCGAGCCCCATGCTCTGAAGCAGGATAAAGAGAAGAAAAGAAAAAATCCCCAAGTTCTTTGGGCCTCGAAAAGAAGAAACCGAGGAGGCAACTAGTGCAAAAATCTAAAGAAAATACGAGCGCCCAAAAATTCCCATCAGACTCGCTTCATCGGTTGAGGGATGATTCCCAAGAAGAAGAAGAAGACTCTGAATTGATGACCCGTGTGAGGAGCGGTACCGAGTTGTTTCAAACCAGGGAGGCCAATGGAGAGGCAGTGGCTGAGGCCTCCAAACTAGGGAGGGTCGAGCCCGTTTTGCCCCGAGCTAAGGAGGTCGACAGAGAGACCGTGGCCGGTGCATCTCGGACAGAAGATAATGTTTCAAAGGACGTCCTTGGGTGATAGATCTCTCCGGGTCGCCTTCGTTTACTGATTCTATGATAAATGAGGCTCAGACGCTGAAAGGACACCCAAGTGAGGGGCCTCAAGGGGCGGCAGATTCCTTCAACACTTCTTCGACGGTATGGCTTCTACCGTTTAGAAGATGTTACAAGGTTAGGTGACTTATTGGTACCAAAGAAGATGCCGTCTTCGGGAACCAGCGGATCTTCTTAGTCCGAGATTGGTTGACCAGTTCCTATCCCCGAGTGCAGATTCTGACCGGAAGCGGTCAATCATCATATTCATACCGGAAGGTGCCCGGGTTCTCTTCGTCCCCGTGGGGGTTTCAAGCTATCTTCTATGCCTGGTGACCCAAGAGGATCAACCTAAAATGGACACGGTGATCATAAAATTCTTCTTTGTGTTTGCAGGCCTCGGTGCTTCATCATGAAACTTTTCTCCAGTATCAGGAGAAGTTAAACCAACACGAGGCCGAGGCTCGGGAGCATATTAAGAAGAGGGATGCTTACAAGCTACTCAGCGAGAAGATCCAGGTCGAGTTAGAAGCGACTCGGAAGGAGCATGCCGACCTGGTCGAGCAAGTAAGACAAGTATTTGAACTTAGTGAAGATGATTCAGACACAATGGCTAACGACCCAAACCCGCAGGTTCAAAAGAGACTTGACCAGATCGAGCAGCTCCAAGCAGAAGTGGACACGGTGAAAGCTGAGGACGAATAATGGGAGAAAAATATGGACCGCCTAGCCTCGGAAAAGGAGGCTACCCAAGAACAACTGACTTTGATTGAGGTCCAGCTCTGGGCAGCAAAAGAAAAGGCCTTGGTATAGGCCAAAAAGATCGAGTAGCTCCAGTCTCAACTGAGCTCGGCGGTCTCCAGCCAAGAAAATCTAGCTAAGGAACTTGAGGTGGCCAAGTTGGAGGTTGTGCTGGTTAAGGCCGAGGCTGATGAGCGGGTAGACCAGCATAAGGCCGATGTCAAGGCGAATCAGGACCAAGTGAGAAACTTGGTGGAGCATATGAAGTGGCAATCCCGAAGGGAGGCCCTCAAGGGAGTTCGAGCTCAGGGTTTTGACCTAATCTGGCTGAGACCATGAAAGCCAAGGTATCCGAAGGCCAGGCCAGGAAACTGGCTTACCCCGAGGAGGAGGATTCCGAGGAGTCTGAAGGTTCAGGTGAGCTCAAAGATAGCGGAGATCCAGAAGGTGATGACGCGGCCCCCGGTGGAGACTAGGCCACTTAGGCTTTTTTAGATGTCTTTGGTTTTTTTTTGTGGAGACCATTTTTGGCCCTTGTAAAAAGTTTCATCTGGTAGTTCGGCCCTTGCAACAGAAATTTTTGATTATGAATATAAAGCTTTTCCCCTTCAATATCTTTCAAATTTTCTCTTTGCCTGGTTTATATTTACTTGCAAAGATCTACATCCCTTGGCATAAAACAATTGGTTTTTGTTTAGAGACTCGAAGAAACCTTGCGTTCAACTATTTCGTTTTAAGGCATCGTAGGGGTTCGGTGTGACTGAAAGTTTTCTTTCCGCAAAGTAACTAGACTTTTAGTCACAATCTGTGGAGGATAGCCTTTGGAACCGGTTAAGAAAATTTTAAGGCCTTGTTGTTTTTATGATGGGCTTCGGACGTCTCCGAGCCGATTTTATATTGCCGTAGCCTTTATAGTTGGGGTGATGTCCCGTGTTAATATCATTATCCCGAGTTATCTGGGTTTTCCTAAGATGGCAATCCCTGAGTGGGTGGCCTTAGCCTATAAAATTCGGGGGTTGCCTAATAGGTCTTATACCCCCGAGGTCCAATAGCTTGGACGGTCCGAGTTTGTTTCCAGATGGCAGTCCTCGAGTGAGAGAGTAATTATTCGAACTCAGGTTAAGGTGGCCCTTGGGCTCGTTTCCTTTAGGGGATCGGAAGCAGAGAATTCCTTAAGAAATGTAAAGGAAAAATTTTTAAAAGACAAGATGTTTGCAAAGAAGAGACTTCTCTTTATTCTTGTGCATAATAGTAATGTATGTGTACATGCTTTGTGTTAGGGTTCAAGCAGTCTATGCGGGCACGGTTCATTTGACCATTTGGCCATTACATTGAATCCTATCGAGCGAGGCCCTTCAATCCTAAAGTCTCCTTCCATGCTAAAATCGATAACGGAGGGTACTGCCCCCAATGTTCGAGGTTGGTCAAGGAGAGACCTCGAGTATTGTTTTGATCATCGACACCGGTTCGCTGCCTACCTTTGATTCTAAGTTAGCACGATTTTCTTGCTGCCTCGTTAAAAAGCTTGCCAAAAAACCTATTTGGGATAAAACTGGTTCAAGGAAAAAAGAGTGCAACACGTGCTTTCAAACCTAAAATCTCGTACTTTTCCTTGTCGATCACCTGCAAGAGTTAGTTCGAAATATAATCAAAAGGAAATGGATGGGGTCGTACCTTAGCAGTAATATCATTTCAGGTGAGCTACATTCCATTTTTTTGGTAGTTGCTCATCGTTCATTATTCCGAGCTTGTAGGATACTTTTTCGGTGATCTCGATAATTTGGTACGGTCCTTCCCAATTCGGCCCCAATTTTCATTTCGGGTTTCGTGTGCTTAGCGTGACCTTTCTTAGTACTAAGTCCCCGGTATTGAAGTGTCTAAGGTTAGCCCTTCGATTATAATATCTTTCGATCCACTGTTTTTGGGCGGCCAACCACACAAGGACGGCCTCGTGCCTTTCATCTAATAGCTCCAGCTCCGTACTCATAGCTTCGTCGTTCGGTTCCTTTATCACTTATTGGAATATGATTCTCGGTTCCCAACCTCGATCGGTATCAAAGCTTCGGCGCCATAAATCAAAGAAAATGGGGTAGCCCCGGTACTGGACTTCGAGGTTGTACGGTATGCCCACAGGACTTCGGGTAGTATTTCTTTCCATCTTCCTCTGGCGTTGGTTAACCTCTTTTTAAGGTGTTGGAGTATGGTTTTGTCGGTAAATTCCGCTTGTCCATTCCCACTAGGATTATAGGGTGTCGATAGGATCCTTTTGATCTTGTGATCTTTGAGGAATTTTGTTATTTTGCTTTCGATGAATTCTTTCCCATTATCGCATACAATCTCGGCTGGCATTCCGAATCGGCATATGATGTGATCCCAAATAAAATCGATGACCTCTTTTTCCCTGACCTTCTCATATGTTTGTTCTTCCACCCACTTGGAAAAATAATCAGTCATAAGCAATATAAATTGAGCCTTACCTGGTGCCCACGGAAGGGGGCCAACGATGTCCATTCCCCACTTCATGAACGGCCTTGGCGATAAAACCGAGTGGAGCAGCACCCCGGGTTGATGGATCATCGTAGCGTGTCTTTGGCATTCATCACATTTCCGAACGAACTCCTTTGTGTCTTTTTGCATGTCGATCCAATTATAACCGGCTCTGATTATTTTTCGAACCAGCGATTCGGTGCCCGAATGATTTCCACAGGTACCTTCGTGGATTTCCTCAAAACATACTCAATATCGCCCGGCCCTAGACATATTTCAAGTGGGCATTAAATGATCTTCTAAACAATGTTTCATCTTCGGATAGGTTAAATCGGGCTGCCTTTGTACGCAAGGCGCTCGACTCTTTTAGATCCGAGGGCAGTTTACCAGATCTGAGATATTCCATGTACTTATTCCTCCAGTTCCAAGTTAGGCTCGTCGAGTTGATCTCAGCGCGGCCTTCTTCCACCACCAATCTTATAAGTTGTACGACTTTTTCTGAGTTGAACTCGTCATCTTCGACCGATC
Organism: Nicotiana obtusifolia; assembly: GCA_002018475.1. Lineage (NCBI taxonomy): Eukaryota > Viridiplantae > Streptophyta > Magnoliopsida > Solanales > Solanaceae > Nicotiana > Nicotiana obtusifolia. Next base: position 188,321 of record MCJB01003780.1, read on the forward strand.
ACCCCATGTTAGCGAGGGAATCGGCTTCGCTATTTTGATCACGAGGTACGTGTTGCAAAGTCTATTCTTTGAGCCGATGTAATGTCACCTGTAATTTGTCCAAGTATCTTTGCATTAGTTCCTCTCTAACCTCAGATGTTCCATTGGCTTGGTTTACCACAAGGAGAGAGTCGCACTTGGCTTCGATCACTTCTGCCCCCAAGCTCTTGGCTAGTTCAAGGCATGCAATTATGGCCTCATATTCGGCTTCGTTGTTTGTCAATTTCACAGTCTTAATAGATTGTCTAATTATATTACCTGTTGGTGGCTTTAGTACGATGCCAAGTTCGGACCCTTTTGCGTTTGAGGCGCCGTCCGTGAAGAGGGTGCAGATTCCCGAGGAAGTTCCTAAGTTAACCAATAACTCTCTTTTGACCTCAGGTATTAGGGCCGATGTAAAGTCGGCCGCAAAGTTTGCCAAAATTTAAGACTTAATGGCGGTTCGAGGTTGATACTCAATATCGTATGCACTTATTTCTATGGCCCATTTGGCCAATCAGCCCCAGAGTTTGGGCTTATGCATAACGTTTCTCAATGGGTAAGTAGTTACGACACATATGGGGTGACTTTAGAAGTAAGGTTTTAGCTTCCTAGAGGCGCTTAGTAAAGTGAGCGCCAGTTTTTCCAGGTGAAGTTACCTAGTTTCGGCCTCACCTAAGGTTTTACTAACATAGTAATTGGAAATTGCGTACCTTGCTCTTCCCGAATTAGGACTCCACTTACCGCTATCTCCGAGTCCGCCAAGTACAAGTACAGTTGTTCGTCCGTCTTTGGTGTGTGAAGCAGGGGCAAGCTCGATAAATACCTATTGAGTTCCTCCAATGCTTGTTGGCAATCTAGGGTCCATGAGAAGTTGGTCTTCTTCTTCAACAGTGCGAAGAATTAGTGACTCTTGTCGGACGACCTCGAAATGAATCGCCCCAGGGCGGCTATTTGACCGGTTAACCTTTGCACGGCCTTATATTATCCACGACCATGATATCTTCGATGGTTTTGATTTTGTCGAGATTAATCTCGATTCCCTTATTGGATACCATGAATCTGAGGAACTTACTAGACCCAACTCCAAATGCACATTTTTCTGGGTTTAGCTTCATATTGTACTGTTTCAGTATGTTGAAGGTTTCCTGCAAATATTTTAAATGGTCTTCTACTCACAGGGATTTAACTAACATGTCGTCAATGTAAACTTCCATTGATTTTCCTATTTGTTCCTCGAACATCTGATATACTAGGCGTTGGTAAGTAGCACCGGCATTTTTAATCCAAACGGAATTACGTTATACCAGTATGTGCCATATTTAGTGTGAAGAAAGTTTATTCCTAATCACCCAGGTCCATCCGTATTTGGTTGTACCCGGAATAGGCGTCGAGAAAATTGAGGATCTCGTGGCCGGTCGTGTCATCAATCATATGGTCGATGTTGGGCAAAGGAAAGGAGTCTTTGGGGCATGCCTTATTCAAATCTTTGTAGTCTATAAATATTCTTAATTTATTCCCTATATTAGGGACTACCACTACGTTTGCTAGCCAATCCGGGTATTTAACCTCCCGAATAAACTCTATTTTAAGAAGTTTAGATACATCACCCTTGATGAAAGCATGTTTCATCTCGGACTGGGGTCTCCTCTTTTATTTAACTGGGTGAAATTTTGTGTCCAGGCTTAGCTTGTGAGTGGTTATCTCCGGCAGGATCCTTGTCATATCGAGGTGGGACCAACTGAAACAATTTTTGTTAGTTATAAGATATTGAATGAGTTTTTCCCTAAGCTCGGAGCTTAGCTCTGTGCCCAGGTATACCTTTCTATCGGGCAAGCTTTCTCGCAATATGACTTGTTCCAGCTCCTCGACCATCGATTTAGTGGTGTCGGAATCATTGGGGGCTATAAAAAATCTGGGAATCCCATAATCATCATCCTCGACTTCCTTTTGTTTATCCGAATCTACTGAAGATGGTAACAGTGATTGCTATTTGGCCTTGTTCTTTACCATCTGGTTTGGGCCCTTCGACGTTGAAACTATAGATGTCGGTATCACCTCCCCGACCGCGAACATTTCCTTCGTAACCGGCTGTTCTCTGTAGATTGTTTTGACGTCTTCGGGTGTTGGGAATTTCAGTGCTTGGTGTAGTGTCGAGGGCACCGCCCTCATGTTGTGGATCCATGACCTCCCGAATAAAGAGTTATACCTCATATCCCCTTCGATCACATAAACTTAGTCTCCTGGATGGTTCCGGTGGTGTTACAAGTAACGTTATTTTGCCCTTAGTGGTCTCACATACCATGTTGAATTCGTTCAAAACTCAAATTGCAGGCACGATTTGGTCTTGTAGACCGAGCTGCTCCACGACCCTCGATCGAATGATGTTGGCCGAGCTACTTGGATCAATTAACACATGTTTAACCCGAATTTTATTTACGAGTACAAATATTACCAGCGCATCATTGTGGGGTTGCACGATTCCTTCTGCATCCTCATCGTTGAAAGATAAAGTTCCCTCCGGTATGTAGTCTCGAGTTCGTTTCTCCCTACTGATGGATACTTTGGTCCGTTTCAACATCGGCCCCTGCGGCATATCAACCCTGCTGATGATCATGTTAATGACGTGTTGAGGTTCTTCTTGTTCTGCCTGTTTGTTAGAATCCATGTAACTGAAATGATTCTTGGCTCGGTCGCTCAAGAACTCCCGAAGGTGCCCCATTGTTGAATAGACGAGCCACTTCCTCTCTCAATTGTCGACAAATTTCCATTATGTGACCGTGAGTGCCATGATATTTGCACATCTGGTTAGGATCCCTTTGGGTTGGATCGGACTATAGAGGTCGAGGCCAATTGGTATGTTTGATGTGCCTGATAGCTAATACAATGGCGGCAGCATCGACATTGAAGTTATATTCCGATAGCCTCGGTGCGTCTTTGGACCTGCCGAAGCCATTTTTGGTCATAAGTTCCCGGCTGCTTTGACCTCGGTCATTTCTCTTTTCGTTTCTCATGGAATTCTCCCGGACCCGCTACTTATCCGATCTTCATTATACGGCTGATACCAATCCCTGTTTGGCCTCGGTTCTCGATCGATATCTCTCTTGACTCTGTCGAGGGCTCTGACGGGATAGACAGATCCCGAAGGGGCCCGAGTTGATCATCTTTGACTCTGATTTGTTATTGATACTGATTATGCATGTCGGCCCATGTAACAGCTAGGTATTCTATTAAGTTCTGCTTCAGCTGCTGTGAAGCCACTGAACTCCGAATATTAAGTCCCTGAGTGAAAGGTTGAACAGCCCAATCATCAGTGACCGACGACGGATCCATTCATTCCATTTAAAACCGGGACACGAACTCTCTGAGCATCTCGTTATCCTTCTGTTTGACTTTGAAAAGGTCTGATTTCCTAGTCTTGACCTTGATGGCACCTGCGTGTGCCTTTACGAAAGAATCTGCAAGTATACCAAATGAGTCATTTGAATTAGGAGGTAAATTGTAATACCATATCATAGCTCCCTTCGACAGGGTCTCTCCAAATATTTTCAACAGAACAGACTCGATCTCATCGTCCTCCAGGTCCTTCCCTTTGATAGCACATGTATACGAGGTGACATGCTCGTTTGAGTCAGTCGTTCCGTTATACTTGGGTATTGCGAGCATACGGAATTTCTTCTCCCCTGATTCTATCCGTTTTTTCAGCTCCTCGAGCATCTTTATAATCTCAGTGTTAGCCCTTGATTCATGTTCGTCTGACCTTTCTACGACTGGTTCATCTCTGCGGGTGACTTCCCGGGGAGGATCAGACTCAACCTTACTTGGTGCACGGCGTTGATTCTGTAACTAAGCTATCGCCGCCTGTTGAGCCTGCAACATTTCGAAGATCACTCGTAGGCCGATCCCGTCTCCTTCAACGTTTTGTGTGTCTCGAGCTGCCGATCAGGCTCCACCACAAACGCTATTTTCGGGGTCAGTAGGAAAGTTTGCATCGATAGCCACATGCGAATTAGCGTCAATTGGATCTGCGATCGAAATTCCAGCGGGCTCAGCAGGCAGTGTCTTGTTACCGGGCACTATATTGTTATTTTCACCTTGGTGACCGGACTCGTTGTCAACATGCAGAGATGCTGATTGAGAGTTTGACATTTTTGTATTTTAGCCTGGAATCAGAGACACTTCAAAGAGCAAGTGCAAAGCAATGTGTGTTATGGGATTTGAATCAAATAACCACCATTATCCTTAGCTCCACGGTGGGCGCCAAACTGTTTACCCTCAAAATCGGATAACAACTGAACTTATAAGTGGTTTTAAGGATACGTGATTTAATTTGATACTAAATGACAAATTAAATTGCAATTGAAATAAGTACTGAAAAAGTGAATGCAAACCGCTTAAGTTGAACAGTCTTAGCCTTTGAAGGTTAGCCACTCTCGAGCTAAAAATGCTTTTATTGATAACGGAGCAACAAAAGAATGATAAGAACTTGAAGAGAATAACAATATACTGCTTTGGGATGCGTGTTAAAAAAAATATCATTTACAAATAATCAGACCCCCCTTTATATAGTAGAGGAGTCCTACTTTAGGTACAATTCTGTATAAGGTAAAAAATCTCATGTCTTGCTAATTAATCGGTTTCATTGATAAGTGTCGAGATTCCCGCCGTGATATCCGACCGATTACGGATATTTCGGCCTTCCGTTGTATTGATTTGATAATGTTTTCTCGAACTAATTCGGAGTTGGGGTCAGTTCCGGGGTTACGGACTCGATAATTTTGAAGACGCATGTTCTAACCTCGTGCTTAGGTTCGATGGAATCTAGGGTCGATCTTCAATCCATTATGTTTTAACCCCGTTCTATAAGGCAATAGGCGAACTCAATTTCTACCGTATACATTAGGTAATATTCTACTGTCGTAACATCAAAAAGAATAGACTTATATAATTCATTACGTATAACGAATAACTCACGAGTCCGAAAAAAAAAAAAAAAAAAAAAACGAGTCCTCTTTCACTGAACAAATATTTTCTTACCAAATCCTCCAACTTTGAGAGAATTTTGGATGCTCCACGGAAATTGAATGACATTGTCACATCTGAGAACAAAATGATGCAAAGGAAAGGTGACGAGGAGTATTCTTACGCCAAATTTTCACCCAAAAGACGATTCGAAGAACTCTAAAAGCACATGTGAATTATCTACAAGCATGAAAGCTGGAGGCACACTTTAGAGAATGATTTATCTGGCACCCCATTTAATATGTGAATTTTGAAATGATACACATTGTGAAGTTTGAAATGCCACCAAGAAGAGGCGACACCCTCCCCTTTAGGACCCCTAAAAAAGGTAAAATGAAACACTGGATATCGCTCCTGTGAGAACAAAATGATAGAGTAGATGTAGAACTAGGGGTATAATGTTCAAGGCAGAGAAGAAAGTCTTGATGAGACAATATCATTCCTTGATAATAGCTAAGGCACTTTTTGGAAGGCAACCTACCTGTTTTTCACTTTTTTTTTAATTTTTGTAATATTATTAATTTTATTTTAGTTTAATATGTTCTGCTAATTTGTGATTCCAAGAGGATAATAAATTTTGATTTGTGAGAATAAAAGAACAAAAAGATTGAATTATTTAACATCGTTTAATAAAAAAGTGTCATTACTTGATAGTCAAGCATTAAAGTAAACAAAAATAGATCATCCGCGATAAAATGAAAAAGTAATTCTAAAATTTAAATTATCCATAAAGTATATATAACCAGTGTACTGCTTGCTCTTCGCAAAATCATAAAACAAATTAAAATATAATTAAATATAAATCCATAACTTTTATAAAAGAATATTAATCTTTACTTGTCAAACATCTTTTCGTTATTCTACTATTTTTTTGATTCCTTTAACATTATATGTAAAATTATTTAATAGATATATGAAAAAGTTCTTTGGTCATTGGAGAGATTGTGAACTACTCGGGAGCTACATATGACCTGTCACAACCAGAATATTCGTCTCAACTTTCTTTTTCAGTTTGTTATCTACACCATCTCTTGCTTTCTTAAGCTCATGAATAATTATTTCAATGTCATTAATTGTTCTTCCTTCGACAACTTATTTGTTGAATAAAAATGATAAAATAGAAATTCATGAATATACAATGTTAAACTAACAAATGGGATATCAACATTTACATTCCACGTACTGAATATATATGCAGAAGAGTTACCTACAATATTTTCATCAATTTAAATTCTTTTGGTATTTATAAATTCAGCACAAAAGCCTATAACACTCTTGTGAGGACATTTCTTAAAACTTGATGAATAGAACATTACCGTAATTGATTCTCACAGAAATTCATGTAGGATTGACAAATTAAAAGTTTTTAATTCGAAAATTGTATTCACTTTTTTTTCCCAGAAATTTCTTCACCAGAAAAATTTACAATGTATCAATTCAAAAGCAAATCAGTTTCTCTTCTTTGAAATAAAATATAATAACGTGCATTATAAAGGATAAGATTTATTCATAAAAAACCGTTTTCTTTTTCAAATTTCTTCCATAATTTTTTCAACAACAAAACAAAAAGAAAAATGAGAAGAAAGAGTCAACGGCCGAGTGACTCAAATACTTTTCTTGTGGAAAGTAAATAGTATTCGGTCACAATTTTGCAGATCCAAAAGCGAAACATTAATCTGATAACTTCTAAAGCCATTCACATTGCAAATACAAAGCAGTAACAAACTCTGGAATTAACAAAAGGTCAATGTATTGGTAAAGTTGTATGCATAATTTTGTAGTTTTCTCAATCTCCAATATCTTGGTTGAATACTTAAAAGGATAAGATTGATTTGGTGGGAACGTTTACTCTCTTACGAGTCTTCTATCAAATCATTCTTCTGATTTTATGTTTCTTATTTGGAGTAGTCAGAGCATGTAGGTCCTTTTGAAGCCTTCACAATTAGTATGGATGGAACTTAAATCTCCGCTCCATATACAGTTTGTCCTTTCTGACGGAATAGAGAAAGAATAAGAAAAGGATAAAAAGGAAAACATCACCAAATATAAAATTTTAAGCACAATGTAGAGTGATGTTACTTATCGAACAAAATAACGGGAGCTAGACATTGCATGAAATTGTGTTTGGTGAACGCAGACAAGTCCGAAAAGCCAACCTAATTAATGAAAAGAGACAAAAAAAAATTATGGGTCTTGTTGAAGTTTGGACACCAGAATGGCAAAATAAGAACTCTAAAAACTTGGAATAAGTTAAGAGTTATTTGAAAAAAGGAACAACATGTGAAAGAAATAGCACTACCTATTAGGTATAAGTGTAACGTTCTTGGTGTAATGCAACATAATTCGCCATATCCTAATATTGAGAGAAGTTGCGGAAGATGTGAGAGAAAGAAGTGGAAAAAGAAGTGTCTTTTGGTTTTTGAAAGAAGTGGCTTTTGGAATTTGTGCAGGGGAAGTGACTATTTAAAAATAGGGGAAAAACTCAAAAAAATCGAGACAAAAGATAATTGAGTTTTTTGGCCAAATAGATATGCCACATCACTGGCAAATGGCCTTCAATTATATATATATATAGAGAGAGAGAGAGATTATATGTAGATTGAATTCGATATTTTTCTTTGTTCAATACCAAAAAAAATATATATTGATTTTTAATTTGTTTTGATTTAATTTTTTGATTTAGTTTGAATTTTTTTTTTTTTTGTGTGTGTGTTTCTTACGTACTTGTTAAAGTAGTTTACAAAAGAGAGAAGAGTTTATCTATATTGATAATGAACAGAGTATTTATACAAGAGGATAGATCCATAAGGATCAGAAAAGTATTCATGAGGATCAGAAAAGATACCAACACAAGCAATAACAATTTTTACAATTAAAAATGAGCTAAAAAATAGAGAATTTAAATTTGAATAATGAGAGAAAATAATTTACAATCTCTAGGATATATTTCTATTATGCCCCCACAAGATGGTAGGTCGATCAGAGATACCAATCTTGGGACATAGCAGCTCAACAGAGCTACTTGGAAGAGGTTTATAAGCATGCCAGCTAGTCGCTCCTTCGACGAAACATCAGCAACCTGAAGAAGACCTTGCTGGACTACTTTACGTACAAAATGATAATCAAGTTCAACATGCTTCATACGAGACTGGAACACAAGTTTAGCACAAACATATAGAGTACCAAGATTAACATAGTAGATGACAGGCTCTGAGAGGGAGTAACAGATAACTCTTTGAGAAGATTACGCACCCAATAAAGTGTAGTAGTAGTAGAGGCAATGGCTCTATATTTTTCCTCCATCGAAGAGCAAGCCATAAATTATTTCTTGGAACTCCATGAGATTGGATGACAGCCAAGAAACACAATATAAGTTGTAGTGGACGAGCGATCATCGCGATCACCAGCCCAATTAGAGTCAGAAAAAGCATAAATCAAGAGAGGAAAATTTTCTAAATAAATAGACAACGATCAGATGTTCCAATCAAGATTGAGCAAAGCACATTTTACCATGGTCCATTGAGTTGTTGTGGGACAACTTGTAAACTGAGACAACTTGTTGACTATAAAGGCAACATTTGGGCGAGTAAGATGCAAATACTGCAAGTGTCCAAATACATTCCTATATTTTGTGGATCTTCAAGGGGAGAACCATCTTTAGAACCTAGACATGAGCCACTAGCAATAGGTGTCCTCATTGGTTATACATCTGCCATGTTAGTTCTTTCAAGTATCTCACTAATATATTTATATTGGTTAAGGAATAGATCAAAATGGCAAACGAATGACTTCAACACCCAAAAAAAAATTTAGGTCACCAAGATCGTTTATGGAAAATCGAGTACCAAGTTATTTGATAAATTCTTCAACATATGCAAGTAGTTGCCAGTATTTATGAGATTGTCACATAAACAACAAGATAGATAATAACTCTAGCTTTTGCAATGATGAAGAGACAAAGATTAAACTGAGAGTGATGAAAACCAAAAGATAAAAGATAAGCTTTTAGTTCATCATACCAAGCACGTGGAGCCTGCTTCAAGCCATAGATAACCTTATGTAAACGACAAATATGATTGGGAATTTCTCATTGACAAATCCAGGTGGCTGAGTTATGAAAACTTCCTCAGATAAGTGCCCATGTAAAAATGCATTGTTGATATCCAATTGCCCAAGTGGCTAGTCTTTAGACACTGCGAGAGAATAAACTACTCTCACTGTAGTATACTTAGCAATAGGAGAATAGGTCTCAAAATAATCCACACCAGGATGTTGAAGATAAACTTTAGAAACCAATCGAGTTTTATAACGTCCAATGCTCCCATCCGAATTATACTTAACATGAAATTCCCACTTAGAACTCACTAGTTTGGCACGAGGGACGAATGGCACAAGAGATCAAGTACCTTGAATTTGTAATGCTGCAATCTCTTCATTCATAGCCTATCGCCAATTTGGATCTTTTAAGGCTTGACGAACAGCGCGAGGCTCTATAGGTTTAGGTAAGGAAGAAAACTATTTTGGCTTGGTGAGGTTTTTGGTTGCTAGAGGTAATTGAATTGATTTGATTAGTGGTGAGACCTAGGATAGATTGGGATTAGCAGAATCATGAAGAGTAGCACTAAGACACAATTTCTATATATGTTTGTGAATGTTATTCTTTGATTGGGTAATCATGGGATGAGAGGGTTGAATGGTCTAATTTTAATTTGCACTTTGGTGTTATCTGCCAAGGAGGATTCAACAGAAGGTATGTAGGTAGAACAAGCACATGATGATAAAGAAAAAAGATACATACCTAATGACAATTAGATGGACTCCCAATTTCATTTGATGAGGAAGCGTTGCCAGGTGCACCACTGGAAGATGTGGGACAAAGGGGCGGTAGAGTAGAGGTTGTAAGAGAGGTGATGGATGAAGGTTGGTGTAACGACCCGATCAGTTGTTAATTTTAGCATCATTTTTCCAATTTGATGCTTTATATATGTGTATTTATCATTATATAACTTGTCGGGGTGATTATTTTGGTTCCGCAGGAGTTTTAGATTGAATTGGGACATTTAGCCCTTGGTTGGAGCCTTAAGTTGTAAGAGTTGACCAGAGTTTGACTTTTATGTAGACTACCTAAGAATGGTGTCTTGATAGTTCCGATAAGTTTGTATGGTGATCTTGGACTTAGGCGTATGTCCGAATTTGGATTTGGAGATTTATAGGTTGATTTGGCTATATTTAGTGAAAATTGGAAACCTGAAGGTTTAGAAGGTTCATTAGTTTAATCGGGAGCTGATTTTGATGATATCGTGTTCAGATTGGGGTTCCGAGAGCTGGAATCAGTCCATTGTGTCATTTGGGATTTGTATGCAATATTTGAGGTCATTCCGAGTTATTTAGGTATGTTCGGCGCAAGTTTTGAATTTAGAAATTTGGATTAGTTCCATAGGCTTGAATTGAGGTGCAATTCGTGATTTTGATGTTGTTTGGTGTGATTTGAGGCTTCGAGTAGGTGTCACGACCCAAAATCCCTGTGAAGAAGTCGTGATGGCACCTGGTCTCTAAGACTAGGTAAGCCTAACATTTACTGAATTAATAACAAAAATTTAACCTAAACAAATATCATATATTGCTATATAAAGCCAACAATCCCAATATGATATAAAACATTCCAAAACCGGTAGAACAAGTCATAAGCTCTACTGAGTTCACTAGGAAATTTCTAAGTACAACTGTTCCGGAATAGAAATAAACTGTACAAAATAAACTTCAGAAGGTGACTCTGAGGCCTGCGAATGTGACGGCAGGTATACCTTGACGTCTCCACAGCAATATCTGATTAGCTATCTAATGATCAACAAATTCCGAAGTACCTGGATATGCACAAAAATGTGCAGAAAGCGTAGCATTAGTACACCATGGCAGTACCCAGTAAGTATCAAGACTAACCTCGGTGGAGTAGTGACGAGAAACAGTCAAGACACCTACTAGTCTTAATAACCTGTACAAGTATGAATCTGGAACTAACAGGGAACAATATCAATATGAACCTAAGCATGGTAAAAATAATAAACAATACTTGCAACGGAAAACTAGAACAACAATTAACAACAAGGCACAACAGGTAATAATGTCGTAGAGTAAGCTGAATATAATTTAAGTTCGGAGAAACCAAGTAAGGAAAATAAGTGACAACTCAATAAGAACAACCGCTTTCACACAAGATTTATTCAAAAAATTTCCAAGGTACCACACCGTATACTCACAAATCACGGGTCCCAAATCATGAACCTAAATCATTTGGCATCTTGTGCCCACGTTAAAATTCACAACCGCATGGACAACTCACGTGCTACACGGACAACTCACGTGTCAATAACATTAGTACCTCATATTTGCACGGACAACTCACGTGCTAAGAGAGTGACAATACCTCATATCCGCACGGATACGTAACGTGCTAGAAACAACAATGCCTCGTAACCGCACGGACAACTCACATGCCAACAGCAGAAATATCTCATATCCGTACGGACAGCTCATGTGCCATTAGTACAACTTTCACACAGATGGCAAGTATACGAGAATACATGTAATTGATCAATAATATCAAGGTTCATCTTCTTAAATCGATATGAGTGAATAATTACATGTATTCTTGTGCAAGTATTCTATCCCAACTTGAGTCACAAATATGAGCAGAGACAACGAATGGCACATAGAAAATAACATAACAAAACATAAAATGCATGACTCACACAAGGTAGGCACACCACTACATAAATGTCATCAATAACTAAGCCCTCAGGCCATCACAAGTCATCACAAATCATCTCCGACATAACCCACCTTGTCTTGCCATGTGCGCAATAATTAAGTAAATGCCCGCCTTGTCTCACCACATGCGCATAATATTATTCCCACCTTATCTCACCACATGCGCAAACCCACGCATATATATATATATATAGCCCGCCTTGTCACGTCGTATGTGCAAATATAAATAATAATAATAGCACGGACAACTCACATGCGAACACCCCGCCAATCCTCTCAACAATATCATATGTGCCAAAAACATAAAAATACCACATGTGCACATGTGCCACAACATTTCTTCAAAATGATTCCAAAACAACAACCACACATAGCCCTCGGCTCAATGACACTAAGTAGTACAACAAAAACAACAATAACATGAGAGTATGACAAGTAAATCAACACAAGAATCTCTAAATACAAAGAATGAAAGAACAAGCTCACAATGAAATACATAACAAGTAATAATGGTTTCAAACAAGAATAACTCAACAATGTGAGAGATAATGTGTAACAACGGTATCAAGTAAGAGTAACTTAACAATGAAAGGGATAACATGTAATAATGATTCCAAATAAGTACAACTCGATGATAAGAGAGATAATATGTAACAATGATTCTAACTAAGTACAACTCGACGATAAAAGAGATAACATGTAACAATGATTCCAAATAAGGATAAGTCAATAATGAAGGGATAATAATAACTTCAATTAAGGTTAAGCAATTACGGAAGAGATAACATAGCAATAAGAGAGGCAACAACTTCAATTAAGGCATTTAAGAGTTTTGGCAATAAAGATAGAATATGAATCAATCAACTTCAAATAAGACACGTAAGGATAAATTTAGCAATGGAGGATTTAACATGATAAGACAACTTCATTTTTTATGTACATAAGAATCTAAGAATTTAAGCCGGTCAAATTTCCACATATAAGCCGTGTACACACCTGTCTCCTCATGTACACGTCTTTTACGTAGTTCAATAGTGCAAACAAACCAATCCCTACGGCTTAGTTTCTCCCACACAATATTAGGCAAGATACTTACCTCAAAAGCCCTCAATCAACACTAAAAAATAGCTTTCCCTTTACAATTCACCTAGGCTCGGCTCAAGTCTAATCAAAATTGACTCAATAACATCAAATAATGCAAGAGAAATCAATTCCAATAATCAAAGCTATGGTCTTTACATAATTTCTCAAAATTCAACTCCGGGTCCGCCAGGTCAAAACCCGAGTCCAAGGGTAGATTCCAACTACCCATAACCCCACGAGTTCATATATATGATTAGTTTCAAAATCTGAGTCCAAATCGACTCTCAAAACTCAAATTCTTATTTTTCAAAAACTTGACAAAGTTTCACAAATTTTCACTTTGATTCTCATAATATTGATGTTAAAACTCATATATAATCATGTAAAATAGTTGAAAATTAGACAAAATCACTTACCCAATGATTGCAGATGAAATTCCCTCTTCAGACTCGCCTCCTACCGAATCAAGAGTTCCAAAATATGAAAATGAGACTAAAATTCCCGCCCCTTAGCTTTTTGTCTAGTCGTAGTTGTCGCAAATGCGACATGGGGTTTGCAAATACAAACCACATAAATGCAAGAAATCAATCGCAAAACTGAAGAACCTTACATCCCTGATGTGATCGCAAATGCGATGATTTATTTGCAAATGCGAACTTTGGACACCTCACAAATGCGACCATTAAGATCGCAAATGCGAACAGCTCACCTAGGCCCCATCTATCGCAAATGCGAAATCTGAGTTCGCAAATGTAAACCTGGAAAACTTCATCCTATTATCGCAAATGCGATCCAAAACTCATAGATGCAAGACGTGAGGCATCAGCGCAAAAACTAGTAGACTTAAACTCTATCAAATACTCCACAACATGTCTAAAACTCACCCGAGCCCTCGGGGCTCCAAGCAAAACAAAAATACAAGTCTAAACACATAACACAGACTCGCTCGTTCGATCAAATGATAAAAATAACATCCGAAACCAAAGCGGACCTCAAAACACATGAATTCAACTTGAAACTCAAGAACTTCTAAAAACACAACTGCACATCTGATTCCTAGCAAATCAACTCGGAATGACACCAAACTTTGCGGACAAGTTCCAAATGACAAAAAAGACTTATTCCAATTCCTGAAACAGAAATCCAAACACGATATCTATGAAGTCAACCTACGGTCAAACTTATCAAAATTCTAAGCGTTTAAATTTCCAGCTTTCGGTAAAACAACACAAATAAACCTACAGACCTTCGAATTCGATTTCGACCACACACCCAAGTCCAAAATCACGATACAAACTCATCGGAGCCATCAAAACACCGTTCTAAGGCGGTTTCTACATAATTCAAACCTCGGTCAATATTTTTAGCTTAAGATTTTAAAGTGAGAATCACTCATCCAAATTCATTCCGAAACCTTCGAAAATCAAATCCGACCATGCACGCAAGTCATAATACATAACATGAAGTCACTCAAGACCTCAAACCACTGAACGGAACCTTAAAGCTCAAAAAAATTGGTCGAATCATTACAGTAGGGTCGTGTTATATTTGGAATTGGTAGGTATGATTGGACAGGGTCCCGTGGGTCTCGAGTGTGTTTCAGATGGGTTTCGCACCATTTTCCTTTGTTTTGGAACTACTGGCTTTCTGATGTTCTACTGTGCTACGCGATCACAGATGGATTATCGCGATCTCGGAGAGTATTTTGGTGGAAGGTGATGTTTTCTCTTCGTGTTTGCGATTGGGTGGTCGCATTCGCATAGAAGGGGAGGCCGATTGGGTGCGTCAGCTTTTAGCCTTCACGTTCGCGTGTGAAGGACTGCATTCACGTAGGCTCAACTGTGGTAGCATCACGATCGCGACCAGATCCTCGCGTTCACGTAGGGTTTTTTGAGGCAACTTTTGGTTTGTGCTTCAAGATCGCGAAGTAAGTCCCACGATCGTGAAAGGCATCGTTGGGCAGTCACTTAAGTATTCTTAAGGGTTTTAGTCATTTTATCACGTTTTGAGTTTGGGAGCTCGGACTAGGGCGATTTTGGAGAGGATTTTTACGATTTGAATTAGGGTAAGTGTTTTTGACTCGGATTTATGTTTTATTCATGATTCCAACCTTGACTTTTAGCATTTGTTGGGTAAATCAAACTGAGAAATTGAGAATTTTAGTAAAAACTTATCGAAAGTAAAAATTGATGATTTGAGGGTCGATTTGAGGTCAGATTTGGACGAAACACATATATTTGGACACATATTGGAATGGGTATTCAGTATTTATGAGTTTTGCCAAGTTCTGGAGTGCGTGTCCGGGGTTGACTTTGTATAGTTGTATCAAGATCATAGATTTATTGTTTGGAGTTACTTTTTATGGGTTAATTGATAATATGAAGTTATTTTGGCTAGATTCGAGCCGTCCGGAGGTTGATTCACGCGGGAAGGAATTTCTAGAGTACTGATTTAGCTTGCTTGAGGTAAGTATCTAATCTAAACTTGGTTGAGACACTAGTTTCTTAAGCTATTAGTGATAGCTACGTGCTATGGGTTGCGCACATGTGAGGGGATTGAGCCCATGTGTGTACACCGGGATATTATCCTTGCTCGGGTAGTGATTAGGCTATTATATGCCTTGAATTGATTGTTAAGCTTCATGTTATTATACTTCTTATGTTGTATCCCCTTTGTAAGCTATTTGAATCATGTTAGAGATTCTTTGTTGGTTGATCTCCTGTTCAAACGTGTTAGTTGCTATTTTTGTGGTGTAATTGCCTGAGTAGAACTGTGGTAGCACATTTCGCACATGCCTACACTTTAGCATGTTACTTCCATCAGTCCATGAGTATGTAAATTGATATCCATTGTTCATGTACAAGTATCATTGTATATGCTTTCAGGGTGATATGGACTGGGTTGATAGCACGTGAGTTGTCCGTACAGTAGTTACATATGCATGTAAATTGTCTGTGCAAAGTGTGCATAAGGATCTATCCCCTTAGGGTCACCTTCTCATATTTCTCTCTTGATTATGTACACACGGTATGAGGAAAACTAGCTAGTGTTTGTTGTGATTATTGCATTTTTTCTCTACTTGTAATTTTCTTGGATGTATACATGTTTTATTCGCACATCTTCTCTATATGCTAGATCAGGAATGTATACATGCCTTGTTTTGTATATCTTCTCTTTATGTTGGTTTAATCAATTGAAATAGAGAATGTTACATTATCTTGTGCACCGAGGAGGATTTATTTGTGATTCATGACTTGTTGATATTATTGATGTGTACTTGTGAGATTCATGAAATATACAGGTGGTTAGCAAGTATCATTATTAATTTTTGCCTCTATTACCTTGCCGAGATTAGTTATGATACTTGATGAGTACATGGGATCGTTTGTACTCATACTAAAATTTACATTTAATTGTGCAGATTCAGATGTTGGATCGAGCCGTGGGTAGCTATGATCTGTTGTTGTGATTGTCTTCGAGAGACGAGGTAGAGCTGCATCTCGATCGCTGACTTTAGCGTCTCTTTTCATTTTAGTACTATTGCTTTCATTCAGACAGTATTTTTACTTTGTATTTCAGACTTGTACTTCTGTTATAGAGCTCATGACTCTATATTTACCAGTTCAGAGGAATTTGTTGTGTATTGACGTAGCTATTTTATGTTATTGGCTTCAAACAAGTATTATTCTCATTATTTATGTGATCTTGTTCCGTTCTTATTATGTTTAGCTTTCCTAGCAAGTGAGTTTTGTGGCGTCATGACAGGTTGGTGGTTTTGAGTCGTGATAGTTAGTTACGTGTAAGAGGAATTACAAAGCGGCAGGGAGCCCAAGAAGCAATAGTATCATGTTGAGGTCTTATTTTCTCTTAGTTCAAGATAGGTGCAAGGAAAAGAATGTTCCCCAAAATCAACATGATGAGATAAATAAAGGCGAGAGTTTTATAAGATCATAACACTTTAAGCACTCTAATTTTATGAATATCCTAGGAGAAGACGAGGAGTTAAGTGTGGTTGTAATTTATTCTTATTATAGGGATGCAACTATGGATAACATAAACAACTAAAGACACGAAATTTTTTGTAGTTTGGTAGAGTACCATATAATCTGAGATAAGCTGAATCATTATCTAAAATTCGGGAAGGCAGCCTATTGAATAAGTAGGAAGCAATAGTAAAGGCATATGAACAAAACTTTAGAGGAAGATTTGCATTGTATAACAATGTACCTGTCTCCACAACATAGCAATGACAATGCTTGGCAGCAGCATTGTGTTCAGGTGTATAGGGAGGAGAAAGAAAATGTAACATCTTCAAAGAATGAACAAAGATGAATAACCCAGCCATTGTCAGAGTAAAAATATATAATGGGCTTTTGAAATAATTTTTCCACAATTCTTTTAAACTTTGGTAACACAATTGAAACAATATATTTTCTCTTTAGAGGAAATAGCCAGATATGTTTCGTACAATGATCTACAAATATTACATAATATTGAAAACCATCAATAGAAACTTCCGGCGTAGCATCCCAAACATTGACATAAATATATTCTAAAGGAGCAGAACTCTGTATCGAAGATTTATTAAAAGAAGTCTTATGTATTTTATTGCATTTACAAGAGTTGCAAAATATATTCTTCTCTAAAGATGAAGAAACATTCGAAAGCTTCAAAATATGACAAAGAGTGGGAGTGCAAGGATTCCCGAGACATCGATGCCAATTGGGAGCAATGGTGGTGGAAGAGGTGTTGACTTGAGCAATAGATGCAACTTGTAGAGAAGAATTAGAAGGCCATGGATATACACCGTCCTTATGCTTCCCCACTATCAGAGGTGCACCCGTGCAGTATTCCTTCACAACAAACGAGTAAGGTGAGAATTCAACTGAAACATGGTTATCATTACACAATTGATAACCAAAAATTAGTTTCTTTTTCATATGAGGCGCACATAAAATATTAGTCAAGTTTAGAGGTTTAAAGGGAGAGGGTAGGAGAGCAGATCATATATGGGTAATCTTGTGAGCTTTACCATCACCAGGCATGAAATCCTCAGTACCATCATATTCAGATTGAAGAGAAAGGTTTTGTAAATCTTGTGTAATATAGTGCGAGGCACCAGAGTCAACAAGTCATTTTGGATCTCCATTGGTGGACAGTGAAGCATAGCTAGCTTTAGGCTGCTAAATGTTGGAGTGGTTAGGGTTGCTCGAAGAACCACTGGATCTGGTACCTATAATAACACATAAAATGGCAACTAATTTCCTGCAATGCTTGACATGGTGGCTAGGTTTGTCACACAAGTGACAAGTTTACTTGGGTCGATTGTTTTGACCACCAGAACGACCTCATTGATTGCTTCCATTTTCGTTCCGACCAGAAGAGAATTACATTTCTTTGATAGGAAGCGAGTTATTGGTATACCGATTGGAATTTCGGTTGATAGATGTCATAGGTTTAGCAGCAAAGTTCGTCATGATTAGCCCTATAGTCTATGATGACCGGCGAGTCAAGTGAGCTTCAAAGTCAGTAACCTTCTCGTGAAACTCTTAAAAGGTAATGGGTGTTTTACAAGCACGAAGGGCAGAGGCAACGCTATCATACTCGAAAGGAAGGCCATGTACAACATGACGAAATACTTCATCAATGGATATGTGAATACCAACTGATGCAAGCTTGATACAGATCTCTTTAACTTTTTGCAAATAGACAGTGATGGAAAGTTTTCCTTCTTGAATATTATTCAAGTCTTCTCTTAAGCTCATCCTGCGAGCATGCGATGGCTTGGCATAATTCATGTCAAGGTTTTGCCCAAGCACATAGGAAGTTTTATCACTACTTAGAAAACAAGCTCGCCGCGGTATGGACTTTTGGGTTGTACAGTGCGTCGGAGAGTTGAAGGAAAATTAGTGCAGAAGATGGCATTTCTATAGTCCATTATGTAACCACAGAACCACTCCACGGACCGCAGATCCATCGTGGAGTGGAGCAGAAAAATGGGAAAATTTTGAAGGTCGTTTTGTGGTCAACTATGCAACCGCATAATCTTTTCGCGAGCCGCACATCCGTCGTAGAACCAGCATGAGGAAACCTCAGAGGAAGATTCTACGGCGCATTATGCCACCACATAACTGATCTTCAGACCGCATATCAGTCGCAGACTGGACCAGGCCAGCCCAGTTTTGGAGGACCATTCCCCGGTCCACTTTGCGGGCCGTAGACATGATCTGCAATACACTCTGCGACCGCAGAGTTGAGTTCAGAGGGTCCATTTTCTGATTTTATAACCCGATCCCATTTTTATAAAACAAGCTTGGGGGTTATTTTTGAAGGTTCAAACTGGTATCTTAGAGAGAGGAAAGTGCTCTAGAGTGAGAGAAGGAATCCCTAAGCTATTTGTTCATCAATCCTTGCTCAAGGCTTGGAGAATTCACAAGGAAACCATGCTAGTTGTCTTTTAAAGAGGTAAGGTTTTAGCCCTAGCTTTCCAATTTGAATTTGGGGTAGAAGATGGGTAATAAGGAGTGTGATTCTTGGGTATGAGAGTGTTATTTATGAATGCATGTACCATCAAGGTTGTGGGAAGGTTGTTGAGCTCAAATGGGTAAATATTGGATTGTGGGATGAAGGAATCCACCATAGAAGAAACTTGAAATCATAATGCACGCCTAGCATTTGATAAAATGCTTAAATGACCTGAACCTACGAATATCTTCCTAATTATGGTTCAATTTTCTCATGTCTCTAAATAGATTGAAGTTTCTAGGGTTTTCGGAATATTGTAGTAATTTAAGGAAATCTCAAAGAGAGGTATGTTGGATAAACTTCTCTCTTACAATGGAATCCCATGATGTTCTCGTAAGTCTCAAGTACGTTGGGCCAAATTCTTATTTCTTATGTTCCGAGTTATTCATTATAAATTTGACTATTCTGAATAAATTGTGTGTCGAAAGATATATGTGTTCCAAATGATCTTATCATATTATGTCATCCTTCGGGAATGTGTTCAAAGTATGGGATGTGTATTAAAATGTTATGAATTCGATTCGCATTTCAAATGAAAGTTAGTATGCCAAATTACGGAAGAAGTCTCAATGTGCTTAAAGACTCTTATTTGCTTATATGTATACTTAAAGTCTTGATTAGAAATGCCTTGTTGTTGATAATCCATGATGATGTTTGAAAGTGAAAGGGGTGAGCATGAAATATGAAATTTGGCCAAGAATGATATTACATTTGCGGCCACTAGTGCCAATAAAATGAGTAGATGTGTAAAAGATTATGAAAGAACTTGAAAATCCTCTATACAATAAACATTTTGGGAGTATCGTTAGTCACTCGAGGAAGGGTAAGTTAAAATAACATAACCCCGAAACTACACGTGGGGGCATAGGAGTGATTGAGGGGTAAATCCCCGTACCAATATGTTGAGAACATTTCCCTTAGATGGGATGAGATTGAAGTGTTGAGATTATTCCACTTAAATGGGATAAGATTGTTGTGTTGAGATTATTTCCCTTAACTGGGATGAGATGATTGCTAGTAGAGGGTGGTGTCGATCCACACGGCATTGTAGTGAGACGGCCTAGCCGATCGGGTCGAGATCGGATGCCATGTCGCGCACATGGTGGTGATTGTGTTATGATTGGATGTCTTTGCGCAAGACGTCCTAGCCGATCGGGCCGTGATCGGACTCCATGATATAACTCGATACTATATCGGTACTAAAGATCTCCCAACTTAAAATATTAAAATTTACTTGAAAACTTATCTTGCTCCTAACATGATGCTTTGGTATTATGTGAAGCTTTCATTTTGATCCTATGATTGTTTCTCCTTATATTGTTACTCGTTCTATTTAGAGGGTATTTAGTCTTACATACTAGTACTATTCCATATGTACCAATGTATCTTTTGTCGGAGGCGCTGCATCTTTAATGGATGCAGGTGGTTCCACAGCAGGCGGAATTGATCAGTGATAGCGGTACACCCTCTTCCCCACTGACTTGGTGAGCCCCACTTCATTTCTGGGTCGTGTATCTGTTGTTCCTTGTGTATTAAGTTTTGAGGTATATCTGGGGCCTTATTGCCAGCACTATCATAGTACTCTTTTGTATCAATTAGAGGCTCCGTAGACATAGTGTGGGTTGGACATTTGTATTGGGAAAGTCAAACCAGAATTGTTGTAATTATATCACATGTTCCACTTCAAACTATGAATGTGTAATGCATTTTTGGAAATTATAAATCAAGTAAGTAATGGTGATGATATTGTGTTGTTTACGTGATCTTCTTATTTTCAAATGAATGGGAATGCACCTTCACTTAATTCATGAGCAAGTTCGCGTAGAAAGCATCTAGCAAGCTTGCTTGACTGGGTTATCTCGGTTGAGCGCCAGTCGCGCTCCCCGTGGTTGGGGCATGACAAACTTGGTATTCGATCTAAGATTTTAAAGTGTCCTAGGATGTCTCGGAGCCGTGTCTAGTAAAGTCCTTCTTATCGGTGTGTTGTCGACCAGAACTTTAATTATGAGGCTACTTGGGCATTTAGGAATAACACCCTTCCTCACTCATGCATTGCTCTAGTTTTCAGTACATGGAACCTAGGAAGAAGGCAAGAACTGGACAAGGAGCCAATACCACCCCAGGAGTGGCAGTTGATTCTATACTTGATGATGCGAGTGAGCACCCAAGGGGTGAGAATATTCCCGTAACTACTACTACACCTGATTCTACTACTCCTGCTCAGACTGCACCAATTCCTAAACCTACTGTGGTTGCAACGATACCTCCAACTGATATTCTAGTTCCACCTCAAGCCTCAGCTCCCGATCACAGTGTTTCTGATGGGGACCTTAGGGGAGCCATACAGATGTTGGCTCCAACAGTTGCTTCCCAGTCCCAGAGATCGAGTGTTGCACCTGCTTCTTCTAATCAGCTAGGGGATTCCGCTAGTTCCAGGGTGAACAGGTTTCTTCAGTTAGATCCTTTAGTGTTCACGGGTACTAATCCCAAGAAGGACCTCCAGGACTTTATTGATGAGATGCACAACACTCTCTGAGTTATGCATGCTACTGAGACGGAAGCAGTGGAGTTGGCTTCCTACCGCCTGAAAGAGGTGGGGTGGCATATTCTTGGTTTGAGCTGTGGGAGGAGTCTCGAGGAGGGGAGAACTCCGGCGAGGTGGAGTAAGTTTGCTGATGCCTTCATTGATCATTTTTTGCCTGCTGAGACTAGGGCAGCCCGTGCCACTGAGTTTGAAAGCCTGAGGCAAGGTAGCATGAGTGTATGGGAGTACCATGTGAGGTTCGCGCGCCTGTCCAAGTATGCTATTTACATGTTGCCAACTATGGAGGATAGAGTGACCGGTTTGTGCAGGGCCTCAGCTCCGTGGTTATTAGTGAGGCTGCTACAGCTCCCTTGAATTCTGATATGAACAATGGGAAGATGGTGGCATTTTCTCAAGCCACAGAGACCCGCAAATTGAAGAATAGAATGGAGCGAGAGGGTAGCAATAAGGCTCGATCCACAAGCAACTTTGGTTGTTCTTCTGGTGCTGGTGGTGGTAGGTCGGCATTTAGGGGAGGGTCATCAGGGCCATCCCAGTCTTTTGCTCAGTGTTTAGTCAGTGCACTGCCATCAGGGCTCAACAGCAGTAGTGGAGCCGCTTTAGGCCCGGTCAGGACAATAGGGGATCCTACCATCAAGGTTGGTCTGGTGGAAGATTCCAGCAGTAGTGGAGGCCCCCATGCCCTAGGTGTGGAAAGATGCACTTAGGGGTCTACTACATGGACCTACTCATATGCTATGAGTGCGGTATGAGGGTTCATATTCAGAGGGATTGTCGTTCTTACCACCAGAGTGTGGGCAGGGGTATGGCACAGCCAGCTATTTCTGTAGCTACTACATCTGCAGCACCTCCTCCAGCTCGAGGCACTCTAGCACCCGCAGGGCGTGGTACATCTATGGGTGATTCACAGAGTTCGGAGGACCCAGCCATTTCTATGCTATGAGGGGTCGTTATAGTTCGGAGACTTCTCCAGATGTTTTCACAGGTATATTGACTGTCCAATCTTATGATGTTTATGCTCTTATTGATCCCGGTTCCACTTTGTCCTATGTCACTCCCAATATCGCTATGGAATTTGGGATAGAACCGAAACAGCTCCATGAGTCGTTCTTTGTATCTACTCCGATTGGTGAGTCTATTGTGGTCGCACGAGTTTATAGAGATTGTGTTGTCACGGTGCGTGGTCGGGATACCATGGCCGATCTCATTGAATTAGGGATGGTTTATTTTGATGTAATAATGGGGATGGACTGGCTTTATTCATGTTTTGCCAAGCTTGATTGCCGAACCTAAACCATTAAGTTTGAATATCTAAATGAGCCAGTTATTGAATGGAAGGGGGATGATGTGATGCCGAAGGGTAGGTTTATTTCTTATTTTAAGGCCAAGAAGCTGATCAACAAGGGGTGTCTTTACCATTTGATCTGGGTCACTGACACCGATGTCGAGGCACCTATACTTGAGCCTGTGCCGGTTGTGAATGAATTTTAGGAGGTCTTTCCTAATAAGCTCCCTGGGATCCCACCAGGCAGAGAGATTGATTTTGGGATTGATGTGATGCCAGGCACGTAGCCTATATCTATTCCACCCTACAAAATGGCAACAACAGAATATAAGGAACTAAAGGAGCAGTTGAAGGATTTCCTAGAAAAGGGTTTCATCCGGCCGAGTGTGTCACCTTAGGGCGCACCAATCCTCTTTGTAAGGAAGAAAGATGGGTCACTAAGAATGTGTATTGACTACCAGCAGCTCAACAAGGCCACGATCAAGAATAATTACCCACTGCCAAGGATAGATGACTTGTTTGACCAATTGCAGGGTGCTAAGTACTTCTCCAAAATTGATTTAAGATCCGGATATCGCCAATTGAATATGAGGGAACAGGATATTCCGAAAACAGCATTCAGGACCCGGTATGGGCCCTTTGAATTTGGTGATGTCTTTTGGGCTAACAAATGCCTTGGCAGCTTTCATGGATCTTATGAATCGATTCTTCAAGCCTTTTCTTGAATCCTTCGTGATAGTGTTCATTGACGAAATTCTTGATTAGAAATGCCTTATTGTTGATAATCCATAATGATGTTTGAAATTGAAAGGGGTGAGCATGAAATATGAAATACGGCCAACATGCCAAGAATGATATTAAATTTGCGGCCACTAGTGCCAATAAAATGAATAGATGTGTAAAAGATTATGAAATGAGCAGAAAATCCTCTATACAATAAACATTTTGGGAATATCGTTAGTCACTGAGGAAGGGTAGGTTAAAATAACCTAACCCCGAAACTACACATGCCGGTGTAGGAGTGATTGAGGGGAAAATCCCCGTACCAATGTGTTGAGAACATTCCCTTTAAATGGGATGAGATTGATGTGTTGAGATTATTCTCCTTAAATGGGATGAGATTGATGTGTTGAGATTATTCCCCTTAATTGGGATGAGATGATTGCTAGCAGAGGGTGATGTCGATCCACATGACATTATGGTGAGACGGCCTAGCCGATCGGGTCGAGATTGGATGCCATGCCGTGCACATGGTGGTGATTGTGATTGTGATTGGATGTCATTGTGTAAGTAGCCGATTTGGTTGTGATCGGACTCCATGCTAAAACACGGTGGTATATCGGTACTAAAGATTTCCCAACCTAAAATATTAAAATTTACTTGAAAACTTATCTTGCTCCTAACTTGATAATTTGGTATTATTTGAAGCTTTCATTTTGAATGATTGTTTCTCCTCGTATTGTTACTTGTTCTATTGATAGGGTATTTAGTCTTACATACTAGTACTATTCCATATGTACTAACGTCCCTTTTGCTGGGGGCGCTGCATCTTTAATGGATGCAGGTGGTTCCACAGCAGGCGGCATTGATCAGTGATAGCGGTACACCCTCTTCTCTGCTGACTTGGTGAGCCCCACTTCATTTTGGGGTCGTGTATCTTTTGTTCCTTGTGTATTATGTTTTGAGATATAGTCGGGGCCTTATTGCTAGCACTATCATAGTACTCTTTTGTGTCTATTAGAGGCTCCATAGACATAGTGTTGGTTGTACATTGGTATTGGGAAAGTCAAACTAGAATTGTTGTAATTGTATCACATGTTCCACTTCAAACTATGAATGTGTAATGTATTTTTGGAAATTATAAGTGAAGTAACTAATGGTAATGGAATTGTGTTGTTCACGTGATCTTCTTATTATCTAATGAATGGGAATGCACCTTCACTTTGTTCATGGGTAACTTCAGGTAGAAAGCATCTAGCAGGCTTGCTTGACCGAATTATCTTGGTTGAGCACCAGTTGCACTCCCCAAGGTCGGGGCGTGACAAGAAACTTTGGTAATGAGAACAGTGTCACGACCTAACTCCCACCGGAGCCGCAATGTTTCCTAAAACTACATGCTAGGTCAGCCAACAATTCGCATAATAGCTAAGCATTTGAATAAAACATGGTTTAATAAACTTAACAACGGAATATCATAATGATCTAATGAAAACAATAACAATACTGATACAACCATCCGCAAAATCTGTTGTCAATGAGTACTTGAGCGCTACTGAGTATCAAAACATAAACCAAACCCTTAGTATAGCTATCTGAGTAGTAGAACAATACTGAAGAAAATAAAGGGAAAGAGAGTCAATGTCCCTGTCGGGTGGCGACACACTAGGACCGATAAAACCCTTATCAAGTAATTCCTGAAGTCATTCCTTCAATTACTTCAACTCTGTTGGTGCCAAAATCAATGTCCCTGTCGGGTGGCATGCCCGGTAAGTCTGCAGGAAATACATCTAAGAAGTCTCTCACTATTGGAACTGACTCATCGGTAGGAGCACCAGCACTAACATCTCTTATGAAGGCCAAATATTCCAAACATCCTTTCTCAACCATCCGTTGAGCCTTGAAATATGAAATCACTCTGCTGGGAACATAATCTAGAAAACCTCTCTACTCAACCCTAGGCAACCCTGGCATCGCCAACGTCGCGGTCTTAGCATGACAATCCAGAATAGCGTAACATGGCGCTAACTAATCCATGCCCAACATCACATAAAAATCAACCATAGCCACCACACACGATTAATACACACGGTCCACAATAATAGAATCACCCATCGGCATAGATACATGAACAGTCGTAACTAAAGAATCACGAGGCATATCCAAATAATGAGCAAAGAACGATGATACATATGAATAAGTGGAACCGGGATCAATTGATACTAAAGCATCGCTATGGCATACTGAAACAATAACTATGATCACAACATCATAAGCAATTTCCTCTAGCCTTACAGGAAAAGCATAGCATCGAGCTTGACCACCACCTGATCTACCTCCCCCTCTAGGGCAACCCCGAACTACCTGAGTCCCACCTTGAGCTACTTGAGTGGGTGGTATAGTAACTGGTGCATAAGTAGTAGCCTGACCTCTCTACTGAACGAGACCTCCAGTAAGACGGGGGCAGTACCTCCTCACATGCCCCAACTCCCCACACTCAAAGAAACCTCGATCTAGGGATGGCTGCGGAGCCTGAACCGGACCGCGAGAAATAGAATAATCACTGGAAGAATAAGGTATTTATCAACCTTGATGACTGAACTGGACGAGTACTACATGAACCATGACTAGCTGATGCACCATGATAAATCGGACAAACCATTTTAGTGGGCCTATAAAGATGACCTCTATTGTGATGTGACTGACCTCCATATAAGGTACCACTGAAACCACTTGAACCACGGGGCCTCTTGACCTCCCGCTCCTCGCGCTCAAGCCTGCGAACCAACTCCAAGTGCTTGGAAATCTCGACCACCTGGTCAAACCTAATATTTGTCTTGGCCTCTCGAGCCAAACTGAAGCGTAGGCCATAGTTGAGGCCATCAATGAACCTCCTATCCTCTTTCTCTCTCTCTCTCTCTCTCTCTCTCTCTCTCTCTCTCTCTCTTTCTCTCTCCCTCTCAGTAGGAACCAACCACACCGCATAGCGAGCCAGATCTGCGAACCTCATCTTATATTGAGTCACCGTCATACCCTCCTAGCGTAGCTGCTTAAACTGTCTAAACAACTCCTCTCTGCGAGTCTGTGGGACAAACTTCTCTAAGAAGATACCTGAGAACTCATGCCACGTAAGTGGTGTTGTGCCAATGGGCCTGCTCAACTCATAAGCCTTCCACCATCGGTAGGCTGCCCATGTCAGCTCAAATGTAGTAAATGCAACCACACCGGTGTCCAAAAGACCTGTTGTGCGAAGAATCCGTTGACACCTATCTAGAAATCCCTGAGCATCCTCTGACTCTGCCTCACTGAACTTTGTAGGCTTAAGCCTTCCAAACCACCCCAGTCTCTTCTACTCCTCATCATTCATAGGTGGGCCAACCTCGGCCGAGCAGCAGCAATCGGCTGGACTGGTAGTAACCCTGGTGTCTGGAGTCCCTGAGATAACTGCTCGGGAGTATGGGCGGTGGGAGTTTGGGCACCTCCCCTGGGCTGTGAAGTGGTTGGTGCAACTGGAACAGAAACCGCCTGAGCAAGGCTCGTGCATACAATCAAAATCTAGGCCAAGGCCTCCCCAAGGCTAGGGATAACAATGGTATTGCTGGTGCCTGAGCTGGACCTACCGGCTCAACAACATCTGGTACCTACTATTTAGCTGGAGCAACTGGTGGCTCCACAGTGCCGCTCTGGCTGTAGTACGGGCCTACACCTTGTCCTCTACCACAAACCCAGCCTCTCGCGGCCCTAACTAGTGGTACTAGTAGACGTCCGCCTGATCCGGTCGTACGTGTCCTCACCATTTATGAGAGAATAGAAGAGTCAAGTTTCAAGCTTCAGAAATAACAAATCCACACAACAAGAATGCTAGAAGGTGAAGTTTCCTAACAGCTCGGTAGCCTCACGAAGATAAATACAGAAGTCTTTGTACCGATCCGCAATATTCTACTAAACTTGCTCATGACTCGTGAAACGTAAGTAACCTAGTGCTTTAATACCAACTTATCACAATCTAACTCCCACCGGAACCGCGACGGCGCCTAACACTACATGCTTGGCCAGCCAACAGTTCACATAATAGCTAAGCATTTGAACAAAACATGGTTTAATAAACTTAACAGCGGAAATATCTTAATGATCTAATAAAAACAATAACAATACTGATACAACCATCCGCCAAATTTGATGTCAGCGAGTACATAAGCACTACTAAGTATCAAAACATAAACCAAATCTTTAGTACAACTGTCTGAGTAAGAGAACAGTACTGAAGAAATAAAGCGAAAAAGAGACAAGGTCTATGGGAGCTACCTTGAAGTCTTTGAGCACTGGTCCTAGCACGGATCTAGCAATCACCTTGTCCAGGTGCACCTGGATCTGGACATGGAGTGCAAAGTATAGTAGGAGTATAACAAACCTCATGTACTCAATAAGTAACAAAACTAAGCTCTGGCTGAAAGCAGTGACGAGCTCAGAAAAAGACAGTCAAAACAATATAAATGACAGCATGGATATAATATGACAATAGCAATAAGTAACTCAAAGTAACTATCATAATCTGCTCGTTCATATTACAGGAATTTAGACATGCTTTCAAGTATAACAATGAAAGCCCAACACTGATAAGAATATGTCAGTTACAGCTAGCATGAGGAATGATACATCTCTATACCTACATGTCAAGTATGCATGTCAAATAAATAATTTCACGATGATATCCCCAAATACTCTCACTCTCAACATACCCAAGTTGTCTGTCTCAAATGCCCACCTAATCACACACACACACAATCACGCAGCACTGTACGGGTGCCTGGCATCAATGCCCCTCATTAAAGCACGTATACATCACAGTGCTAGCGGTCACTGCTGGTAGGTCAGACTCCGCAGGGACGGATCCTGCCCAAGTGTTAATCAAAAGCCAATAAGGCTTGTTGCGGCGTGCAGCCCGATTCACATAATAATAATAATAATAATAATAATAATAATAATAATAATAATAATAATAATAATAATAATAATAATAATAATAATAATAATAATAATAATAATAAGAACAACAACAACAACAACAACAACAACAACAACAACAACAACAACAACAACAACAGTAGTAGTAGTAATACTAATAATAATAACAATAATAATAAAGCCAATATGGCCTGCTGCGGCATGCAGCCCGATCCACAATAACACTCCCAACACGGCTCAAAGGCCCACCTCAGTCATAAATCTCTCAAGTCTCATGGGCTCACAATCTCATAACACTCGGCCCAACAACTCCACATATGAAAAAAAAACAATGATAACATGCGATACAATAGTGATTGTCACGACCCAATTCCCACTATAGGTCATGATGGCACCCAATGTCGCCGCTAAGCAAGCCAATTGTGAACTATCCATTTAATTGTTCATTTTAATATTTTTAAGGTCATTGATTTTTATTTAATAAATAAACTAAGAGCAAATGACCGTAGTGATACAAAGCATAAAATAAACGTAAGAGTGATGTTGTGAAATTAATAGACAAAAACCATGAATATCTACTAGAAATTTCCAAAACCCGGTGTCACAAGTGTACGAGCAAACTAGTAGAATACACAAAACCTTCTACAACTACTATTTGAAGTAAGATAGACAGAAAAGTAAATAGAACGAGGAGGAGACTCCGAATGCTGCAGAATGGAGCATAGGAAGCAGCTCACCACTAGGTCTCCGGGTAGTGAAAATACGCGCCTGACTAGCCTCTAGATGCACCTACCTCAGATCCTGCAAGATTAGTGCAAAAGTATAGCATGAGTACGTAAGCAACACGTACCGATAGATAAATAAATAAAGTACATGAATTATAATTAGGCTTGAAATTCAACAATGATAATGAAATAAGAAACGATAAATAATAATTCTTTAACATAATACCAATTAAACCCTCCAAGTATCACATGTCAACTTATCACATAAAAACCACCCAATAATTACCGAGTCTCAAGTCAAGAAGGAGATACCAAATATAATCAAACTCTTAGTGACGTCACGCACTATTATGCCGAGGTTGTATGGCCCAACCCAGAATAGTGTGTACACTGCCGCGGGTCGGGCGGCACAAACCATAGATGCATCTAATATACTACCGAGGCGTTCAGCCCCATCTATAGGAATAGAGAAACTTTACATATTCCGATCAACGACTACTACATAGGATAGTACTCAAAGAAGGCATAATTTCTGCTAACAATCAAGTATTCTTCCAAAACTCAAGGTAATGAAGCTTGGTCTCATAAATTCCTTTATCCAATTTCAATTATAAATAATTAAACTAAAAAGTCGGGTGCAAATAATACAAGTAATGCATGGTAAAGTCCTAAGTCTACCCAAACATAAGCATCATTTTAGCTACGTATGGACTCTCATCACATCGTGCATATGTAGAACCCACAATTATTAGCAAATAACTATTTAAAATACCTACGTGGATAATTTCCTCTTACGAGATTAGGCAAGAGACTTACCTCATTTCCAAGTCCTCTTCTCGGTCCACAAATCATACTAATCGCCTCAAATCGGTGCCGAGCAATCAAAAACTAGCCAAAGGTTGTAGAAACTAATCAATATATACTCAAAAGTTCACAATTTAACTATTAGAGTAGTTACCCGATCCAATTTGGAAGGTTCCTAAAATTCACCCTTAGGCCCACGTGCCTGGATTTCAAAAATTTTAGTAAATAAATAACTCATAACCTCACGAACACAAATATATAATTTCTACTCCATTCCATAATCATTTTCGTGCTCTAAACCCATTTTTACCAAAACCTAGATTTTTCAACAAAATCCTAAAATTTTCACATTTTACATGTTAAAATCTACCCATAATCTATGTATTAAACTCACATTATGTAGAGATTACTTAACTCAAGGTGCTAGATGAAAAACCCTCTCCAAAGAGCTCTAAAATTGGCCACAAGTTGAGAGAAAGGAGCAAAATGAGCCTAAGTCTCATTTTTCATTAAGTCACTTCCCAGTGAATCCTTCATCGTGATTGCGATAGTAGCCTCACATTTGCGAAAGAAAAATTGCCAAGGCTATGAAAAATGAACTCCGCGAACGTGAAGCAAGCCTCGTGAATGTGAAGGCTGGCCTCACTTACCCTACGCGAACACGAGAGCCTCTCCGCGAACGCGAAGACCAACAGCTTGACCCTCTCCCCAGCTTGCCTTACCCTATGCGAACGCGAACCCACGTACGCGAATGCAATGACTAGTAGCCCAGAGCATCACAATCGCGAGCTCTTTATTGCAAAGGCGAAGGGTGAAATTTCCCCCAACCCAATTCCTCCATTGCGAACGTGAGGTCTTCTCCGCGTTCGCGAAGAAGGAAACCAAAACACCAGACAGCAGAAATTTAAACTTAACTCCGGGTGGTCCAAAACTCACCCGAGCCACCCGGGACCCCGTCCAACTACACCAACAAGTCCATAAACACAGTACGGACCTACTCGAACCCTTGGAACTTATAAAACACATCAAAACTAATAATCACACCCCAAAACCAAATTAATCAACTTATGAACTTCAAACTTCTTCAAGTAGGTCGAATCGTACCTATACAACTATTCCCAGACTTGGAATCAACATTAAGCATCGAAACGCTCCCGGATCACCCGAAACTCAATCCAAACAGACGCCCAAGTCCAAAATCATCATATGAACCTATTGGAACCATCAAATCCCGATTCCGAGGTCGTTTACTCAAAATGTTGACTCACGTCAAACTTGGCCATCTTACGGCACTATTAAGGAACTAAGTGTTCTAATTTCAACCCGAACCCTTCCAAACTCAAACCAACCATCCCCGCAAGTCATAAAATAGTAAAAGCACATATGGGGAGTCTTAATTGGAGGAACATGGATCTAGAAAGCAAAACAGCCAGTCGAGTCGTTACATTTCCACCTCTTAAACAAACGTTCGTTTAATTGTGGATATCTGCTCCGCATGTCCTCCTCGGTCTCCCAAGTCACTTCCTCGACTGGTTGACCCCTCCACTGGACCTTTACCGCAGAAATCTTCTTAGACCTCAACTGGTGAACCTGCCTATCAACAATGGCAACTGACTCCTCCTCATAACCAAAGCTCTCAACTAGCTAAATCGTGTTGTAATCTAACACATGCAACCTGTCGGCATGATACTTTCGGAGCATAGATACATCAAAAAACCGGATGAACTCCCGATAGACTGGGAGGCAAAGCAATCTCATAGGCAACCTCCCCAATTCGCCTCAACACCTCAAATGGGCCAATAAACCTCGGACTCAGCTTGCGCTTCTTTTCAAACCTCATGATACCCTTCATTGCTGTTACTTCCAAGAGAATTTTCTCGCCCACATAAATGATAAATCACGTGATTTCTAATACGTGTAACTCTTATGTCTGGATTGCGCGGCGCAAAGTCGCTCGTGAATCAACTTTACCTTCTCAAAGGCATCCTTCAATAAATCAGTGCCATATAACCTAGCCTCGCCGGGCTCAAACCATCAGATGGGCGAACGACATCACCGACTATATAAAGCCTCAAACGGAGCCATTTCGATGTTGGACTGATAACTATTGTTATAAGCAAACTTGGACAAGGGTAAGAATCGATCCCACTACCCTCCGAAGTCAATCACACACGCTTTGAACATATCCTCCAGAATTTGAACTGTTCGCTCTGACTGCCTCCGTCAGTCTGCGGATGAAAGGCTTTGCTAAGTTTTACCCGATTACCCAACTCGCTCTGTACTGCTCTCCAGAAGTGCGAAGTGAACTGAGGGAATCTATCTGAAATAATGGAAACAAGCACCTCATACAATTAGACAATCTTTTGAATGTAAATCTCGGCCGACCTCTCTGAAGAGTATGCAGTCACAACCGGAATAAAGTGTGCCCACTTGGTCATCCTTTCGATAATGACCCAAACAGCATCAAACTTCCTCAACGTCTACAGAAACCCAAGTACGAGCCCACAGTGATGCGCTCCCATTTCTACTCCAGTATAACCATTTGCTGAAGTAGGCCACCTATCTAGTGCTCATACTTGACCTGCTGGCAACTTAGACATCTCGCCACATACTCAACTATGTCCTTCTTCATGCGCCGCCACCAGTAATGTTGCCTCAGGTCGCAATACATCTTTGTAGCACCTGAATGAATAGAATATGGTGAACTATGAGCCTCCTCTAGAATAGTCTCCCTCAGGCCATCAACATTAGGAACATAGAAGCGACTCTAGAGTCGAAGAGCACCATCATCATAGATAGTAACCTCCTTGGCACTACCCTATAGTAACGTCTCTTTAAAAACCAACAAGTGCAGATCATCGCATTGACGAGCCTTGATTCGCTCGAATAATGAAGTCTGGACTACAACACATGCAAGAACTCAACTGGGCTCTGAAATATCCAACCTCACAAATCTGTTAGCTAAGGACTAAATGTCCAAAGCCAATGGCCTCTCCTCTGCTGAAATGAATGCCAAACTATCCATATCTCGGTCTTTCTACTCAAGGCATCCGCAACCACATTCACGTTGCCCGGATGATAAAGGATAGTAATATCATAAACCTTCAGTAACTCAAGCCACTTGCCTTGCTTCAAATTATGATCCGTCTTCTTGAACAGATACTGCAAACTGCGATAATCAGTGTAAACCTTGCAGGACACCACATAAAGATGATGCCTCTAGATCTTGAGAGCATGACCTACAACAGCCAACTCTAAATCATTAATAGGGTAATTCTTCTCGTGGGGCTTCAGCTGAGGTAAAGCATATGCAATAACTCACCCTACCTGCATCAATACATAACCCAAGCTAACATGTGAAGCATCGCAATACACAGTATACATCCCCAAGCCGGAGCGCAACACTAACACCGGTGTTATAGTCAATACGGTCTTGAGCTTCTCAAAGCTTGCCTCACAATCATCGGACCATCTGAACGAAGCACCCTTCTGGATTAATCTAGTCAAAGGTGTTGCAATAGATGAGAAGCCCTCAACAAATAGACAATAATAACCTACTAACTCCAAGAAACTCCTGATCTCGGTCATT
The DNA here is from genome assembly GCA_002018475.1 of Nicotiana obtusifolia. Classification (NCBI taxonomy): domain Eukaryota; kingdom Viridiplantae; phylum Streptophyta; class Magnoliopsida; order Solanales; family Solanaceae; genus Nicotiana; species Nicotiana obtusifolia. Next base: position 222,367 of record MCJB01003780.1, read on the forward strand.
TTGGTGGACGAGGCCAACTCTGAACTGCCTCAATCTTCCTGGATCTACCTTAATACCTTCACCTGATACAACATGCCCCAAGAACGCCACAGAATCTAAACAAAACTCGCACTTTGAGAACTTAGCATATAGCTTCTTTTCCCACAAGGTCAGAAGCACAACACTCAAATGTTGCTTGTGCTCCTCCATACTGCGAGAGTAGATCAATATGTCATCAATGAAGACAATGACAAATGAGTCGAGATATAGCCTAAACACCCGGTTCATCAAATCCATAAATGTCTTCGGGGCATTAATCAAGCCGAAGGACATCACTAGAAACTCATAGTGCCCATATCTAGTCTAGAAAGTCGTCTTCAAAACATCCAAAGCACGCTTCTTCAGCTGATGATATCCAGAACTCAAGTCGATCTTAGAGAACATCCTTGAACCCTGTAATTGGTCAAACAAATCATCAATGTGCAGCAACGAGTACTTGTTCTTAATGGTAACTTTGTTCAACTGACGGTAATGAATGCACATCCGCATATACTCATCCTTCTTTTTCACAAAAATTACTGGTGCACCCCAAGAAGACATACTCGACCTAATGAACCCCTTTGCGAGCAAATCCTCAAGTTGTTCCTTTAACTCTTTTAGAGCCATGCAGTACAGTGCAATAGAGATAGGTTGGGTACCTGGTGCCAAATAAATAATGAAATCGATATCATGATCTAGTGGCATGCCTGGTAGATCAGAAGGAAACACATCGGAGAACTCTCGCACCATAGGAACTCAATCAGTCATGGGAATCTCCGCAGTAGTATCTCGAACATAAGCCAGATAGGCCAAACAACCCTTCTCGACCATATGTCGAGCTTCAAGAAAGAGATAACCCGTCTAGATGTATTGATAGATGAACCCTTCCACTCCCATCTGGCCACTCTAGCATTGCTAAGGTAACAGTCTTGGCATATCAATCTAGAACGGCATGGTACAGAGACAACCAGTCCATGCCCAGGATGACCTCAAAGTCGGTCATATCGAGCAACAGAAGATTCGCTCTGGTCTTATTACAACAGAAAGTCACAATACAGGACCGGTAAATTTGATCCATAACAACAGAATTGCCCACTGGTGTGGACACATATACAGGAGCACCCAAGGACTCACGAGAGACATCCAGATAATTAGCAAATAGAGAAGAAACATATGAATATGTAGACCTTGGATCAAATAGTACCAAGCATCCCTACCGCAAACAAAAATAATACTTGTGATCACAACGTCTGAGGCTATTGTATCTGGTCTAGATGGAAAAGCATACAACCTAGTTAAAGCACCACGACTGATTTCTACCTCTAAGGCGACCCTTATCCACCTACCCTCTGCCTCTGGCCGGCCGGGCGATGCCAGCTGGTGCGGTGATCATAGGCTGATGGCCTGTTGTATTGCCTTGCCCCGAAGTCTGGGACAAAATCTCCTCATATGACCAAGCTCCCTCACTCATAGTAACCTCATGGTGCGGAAGATGACTAACCCTAGGTCGGATCTTGGGGACCTAAATACCCACTGGAAGAACCCTGAATAGCTGGTGAGCCATAGGAGCTCTCTGGAATGGTGTTGAAATAAGGCCGCACTGGAGCACCCCAAGAAGGCGGTGGTGCTGAATACGTGCGCCTGCTAGACTAGCCCCTCCCAAAATGACCTCTGCACCCAAACAGAGCACCACTGAATCCTCCAGAATATCTAGGTCGCGTGTCCCTCAGTGCATGCTCTCGGCCCTACTGACGGATACCTCGATCTTCCGAGCTATCTCCACTTCCTGCTGATAAGAAGTCTCCATCTCAACCTCTCGGGCCATAGTAACCTAGATTCCATAATGAAAGTCCGCAACAAACTTCCGCACTCTCTCTGCTTTTGTGGGAAGTATCATAATTATGTGGCGAGACAACTCTGAGAACCTCGCCTTATAATCAGACACCGACATATGTCCCTACTGGAGCTGCTCAAACTGACCCCGCAACTCTTTCCTCTATGAGGGTGGAATATATCTCTCCAGAAAAAGACATGTGAACTGGTCCCAAGTAAAGGGAAATGAACCTACATGCCTGCTATGTAGATAAGACTGCCACCATTTACGGGCCTTGCTCTTTAACTAAAATGTGGTGAAGTCCACCCCGTTGGACTCCAATACTCCCATGTTGTGCGCCTGTCCTTGCAACAATCAATAAAGTCCTGTGGGTCCTCATGTCGCTCATCGCCATAGATAGGAGGATGTAGCCTAGTCCATCTATCCAATCGCTTCTGTTGCTCAACTGTCCCGGCTAGTCTGGGCTCCAATATAACCGCTGCAACTGGCTGAGCCCGGCCTGCAGGTAGTGCACCTAGGGTCTAATTTATGGTAGCAGCGTGCCCTGGAGCCTGAGCGGTAGGGGTCTGTGCTTCCCCTCCCTCCTAAGATGTGGCTGGGTCCGCTGGAAATAAATCAGCCTGCTCATAGAGTCCATGAACCGCAGCATACGGCCCATGACACTTCCTGAAATCCCAGTGCAATCATGAAATCTACCGGGGCCGCCTCAGCTGCAGGTGCCTCATCCTGCTCCTCAATGACAAGATCCTCCACTGGATCCACTGGTGGTACGGCGGGGGCAACTTTATGAAGTCCTCATCCTCTAACAGGAACCGGATCCCTCCCTCGGCCTCTGCCTCGGACTCTAGCAACAGGGGGAGCAGCTCCTCTACTGCCGGGTACATCTGTCGCGCACGTTCTCACCATTTGTGAGAGAATAAGAAAAAGATACTTAGTACAAATTTAACATAACAATAGGAGATGAAGAAGAGAAGTTTCCTAACACCCTATAGCCTCTCGAAAATAAGTATGGACGTCTCCGCACCGATTCGCAAGATCTACTACGCCCGCTCATGACTTGTGAGACCTATGTGAATCTAGTGCTCCGACAACAAGCTGTCACAACCCAATTCCTACTATAGGCCATAATGGCGCCTAACGTCGTCGTTAGGCAAGCCAACGGTGAACTATTTATTTAATTTTTTATTTTTATATTTTAAAGTCATTGATTTTTATTTAATAAAGAAACAAAGAGTAAATGACCGTAGTAATATAAAGAATAAAATAAACATAAGAGTGAAGTGGTGGAATTAATAGACAAAAACCATGAATATCTTCTTGAAATTCCCTAAACCCGGTGTCACAAGTGCACGAGCAAACTAGTAGAATATACAAAACCTCCTACAACTACTATCTAAAGTATGATAGACAGAAAAGTAAATACAACAAGGAGGAGACTCCGGCTCCTGTATAATGAAGCATAGGAAGCAGCTCACCACTAGGTCTCCGGGTAGCGGGATACGCGCCTGACTGGCCTCCAGATGCACCTACCTCAGATCTTACACGATTAGTGCAGAAGTGTTGCGTGATTACGTAAATAACGTATATCCAGTAAGTGTCTAGTCTAACCTCAAAGAAGTAGTGACGAGGGGTCAACACCGACACTTACTAGAGGTCAGTAAATAAAGTACAGGAATTATAGTTAGACATAAAATACAACAATAATAATAGAATAAGAAACGATAAATAATAATTCTTTTAACATAATATCAATTTAACCTCCAAGTATCACATGCCAATTTATCACGTAAAAACCACCTAATAATTATCGAGTCTCAAGTCAAGAAGGAGATATCAAATATAATCGAAATCCTAGTAACGTCACACACCATATGGCTCGAGGTTGTACGGCCCAATCCAGAATAGTGTGTACACTGCCGAGAGTCGAGCGGCGCGAACCGTAGATGCATCTAATATACTACCAGGCGTTCAGCCCCATCCACAAGAATAGATAAACTTTACAAATTTCGAATAAGGACTACTACATAGGAATAGTACTCAAAGAAGGCCTAATTTCCGCTAACAATCAAGTATTCCGCCAAAACTCAAGGTAATGAAGCTCGGTCTCATAAAATCCTACTTTTTACAACAAAATCCTAAAATTTTCATATTTTACATGTTAAAATCTACCCATAATCTATGTAATAAACTCACATTATGTAGAGATTACTTACCTCAAGGTGCTAGATGAAAAATCCTCTCCAAAGAGCTCTAAAATCGGCCACAAGTTGAGGAGAAATGTACAAAATGAGCCTAAGTCCTGTTTCTAATTAAGTCACTGCCCAATGAATCCTTCTTCGCAATAGCGACGATAGCCTCGCGATCGTGAAGGCAAGACGGCCAAGGCTCTGAAAAGCAAGCCTCGCGAACGGCTAGCCTTACCCTACACGAACACGAGAGCCTCTCCGCAAATGAGAAGACCAACAGCTTGACCCCCTTCCCAGCTGGCCTTACCCTACGCGAACACGAAACCACATACGTGAACACGATGACCAGTGGCCCAGCGCATCGCGATTGCGAGCTCCTTCTTGCAAACGCGAAGGGTGAAATTTCCCCCAGCCCAATTCCTCCATTGCAAACGTGAGGCCTTCTCCGTGTTTGCAAAGAAGGAAAACAATACACCAGATAGCAGAAAGTTAAACTTAAATCTGGATGGTCCGAAACTCACCTAAGCCGCCCGGGACCCTGTCCAACTACACCAACAAGTCCATAAACACAGTACGGACCTGATCGAACCCTCAAAACTCATAAAACAACATCAAAACTAAGAATCACACCCCAAAACCAAATTAATCAACTTATGAACTTCAAACTTCTTCAAAAAATTTTGAACGCGTCGAAACGTACTTAGACAACTTGGAGTGACGCCAAATTTTGCGTACAAGTGATAAATCACCATACAGAATTATTCCCAGGCTTGAAATCCCAAACGGACCTCAATAACACCAAAGTCTACTTCAAACCAAATTTAAAAAACTTGAAAACCTTCAATGCGCCAACTTTTAACATTAAGCACCGAAACGCTCTCGGATGACCCGAAACTCGATCTGAAGACACGCGCAAGTCCAAAATCATCATACGAACCTATTGGAACCATCAAATCCTGGTTTCGAGGTCGTTTACTCAAAATGCTGACTCAAGTCAAACTTGGCCATCTTAGGCCACTATTAAGGAACTAAGTGTTTTGATTCTAACCTGAACCCTTCCAAACCCAGACCAACCATCCTGTAAGTCATAAAACAGTAAATGAAGCACATACGGGGAGTCTTAAGAGAGGAACGGGGATCTAAAAAGCAAAATGATCGGTCCGGTCATTACAATGATGATGAACAAAGACTGAGATATGATATGCAAACGAGGAATCATGACTGAGTGTATAATTACAGTTAAGTCAGATAACCCAAAATAATGAAAATAGCCTCATCAAGTATCCATCAAATAACCACATAGCCTAAATATTATTTCTAACAGGAATATCATGGCTCAATAAATCTAACAAGTAGGAAAACTAGGGATAAAACAAAACATGATCGCGACATAGTCCAAAAGTCAACTTGAATCATGAATATCCCAATGCACGCTCACATGCCCATCACCTAGCATGTGCGTCACCCTAACACATTAAAAATAACACAGTTTCCAAGGATAAATACCCTCAATTTCAAGTTTAGAAATGTTACTTACCTTAAAACGTGCAAATCAATGCACCAAAAAGCCCTTCCCACGCGTATCGGCCTCCGAACAACTCAAATCTAGTCACAATCAACTTAATAACATCAAATAACGGCATAGGAAACAACTTCAAACAATAAAGTTTCGATCTTTATCAAACTTAAAAAGTCAACTTCGAGCCCGCACCCTGGAAACCGCTCAAACTCATAAATTTCAAACGCCCATTCATCATAAATAGTGAATAATCCGAGTTAAAAACACTTAGCCCGATCCAAATCGTAAAAATCTCCTTCAAAATTACCCAAATCCGAGCTCTACAACTTAAATTATGATATAATAACTCTAATCCTCGAAATGGGTTTTTAACAGTCTGCCCAGGTACTGTGCATCGCGAATGCGGGACTCACGTCGCGTTCGCAAAGACAAAAAATGATATGCCCAGAAAAAGGCCTTCGCGTTTTCGTCCTCCACCTCGCGAACGCGATGAAACACATGTCCAAGCCTTCGTAAACGCGGCCTGGACCTCGCTAATGCGTAGGTTAAATCCTTCCCAGCACCTGGCTGCTTCGTGAACGCAAAGAAGGGCGACTGCCCAGCCCTCATAACCCTACGCGAACGCAACCGCCTTATCGCGAACACAAAGAAAGAAACCAGAACTGAGGAATTCATAGTCCAAAAGCAAGGTGGAATGGTTTGTAGCCTAACGAATCACACTTGAGGCCTATAAGTTCTAAAATATAATACGAACTCGCTCAAAGCATCAAATCACATCAAACAACACCAACACCTCAAATTTTGCAGGCAAGTCCTAAATGGCACAACGTACCTATTCTAATTCTCGAAACCAAAATCTGAACTCGGATATCAACAAAGTCAATTCTCGGTCAAATCTCTCAACCTTTCAAACCTTCAACTTTCCAACTTTCGCAAAAAAATCCTCAAACCAACCTACGGACCTCCAAATCAATATCCGGACATACGCCTAATTCATAAATCACCATATAAAGCTATCGGAACCATTAAAACTCCACTCCGGAGTGGTCTACAAAAAAGTCAAACTCCGGTCAACTCTTCCAACTTAAGCTTCCCACCTTGAGACTAAGTATCCCAATTTACTCAAAATCTTCCTCGGAACCAAACCAACCACCTCGTTAAGTCACATAGCCATAGATAAATGTAGAATAACTAATAAATAGGGAAATGGAGCTACAATACACAAAACGACCGGCTGGATCATTAGAAATAGTGGCTCTCGCTACCATAAAGTAGTTTACAAAAGAGAGAAGAGTTGACCTTTATTGATAATGAACAGAGCATTTATACAAGAGGATGCATCCATAAGGAAAGTATCACAAGGATCGGGAAAGATACTAACACAATCAATAACAATCGTTACAATCAATAATGAGCTAAAAAAAATAGAGAATTTAAATTTGTAAATAAGGAGAGAAAATAATTCATAATCTCTAGGATATTTACCCGTAATGATATCTCTGACTTTGTGATTACACCATCAAGGGCTTTCGTTCATAGCCAAGCAAAAGAGCTATATGCATTCTGATTACTTATAGTGAAGTGAAAGCTTCAATGAATCATTTAGGGAAGGTCATTCATGATACACAATATTTGAGGGGAAGGAGGATTATGGAAGAGAGCTTGGAATCATAAACGAAGGAGGTGGCGAAAGTGGTTCAGAATAATAGACTTCAACTGGAACTGGACAACATGGAGAGAAGGAAGAAACTGGGACCAAATGGCTCCACAACTGATAAACGTGAAGATGATTAGGGAGTTATTTTAGTTCTTGCTACTTACGGCCCAATTGTATTTAAGAGCCTATATTAGGGATACTTTAGACTTTATTTACTATTCCTAAGTCCCAGTATAAATAATCTTTTTTTTAAGGCTAGCTTATGATGAACAGTGACTTGAAATCTCTTTATCTTTGTATCTCTTTTTGAGTATTTTAGTAATTAATATTATGTTAGTGAGTAACTCCTTGATGACTCTCTTGCTTGATTATTGACTTGACTTAGGATTTGCAAGAGTATTCATCTCTTGAGGATCCAATTTGTTTAGGTGCATAATTTGATTGGTCTAGGAATAATTAGGATTCTTTGTATTTAATTAAATATTAGTTTTGAGTATGCGCTTTGTGCGTGTACCCCTATCAATGGATAAATAATTATTATAAATTAAATAAATATTATGATTAAATAATATGTTTGAGTTATAAATGAAAATTAAAAAATATAAAACACTAAAAATGTTGAATGTTGATTCTACATATATACACTCTCACAAAGTTCAGGTTATCAACTCTCCAAATAATATTAATATTACGAGTTTTATTTTATAAACCATGACATATGGAATAGTTATCTTAAATTAGATAATATTACGAACATTAGATCTTGGAATTTAAAATTTGCATATCTGTGTGGTTTTTCGTTAGAAGAAAGTCATTCATTCAAACCCTCACCCTGCACAAACCATTAAAGATTAAATTGAATTTCTTTCCAATTAATATACCAACTCAAATAAGTTAAAGAATATGTAACGATAGCTGCATCTTATATACCAGCAGTAAATTTAGGATTAGCGGAATACAGAGTGATAGAAGTTAGTAGATATATCGCCATAAAAGGATTGAAAATATAAAAATAAAACTTGTAAGAAGAAGGGAAAAAAAAAAGAAATAGTAAATAAAAATCTTAAATTTGACCAGGGAGCCAACCGAACGTTTGAACATCAAGTAAACAAGCCATTGTAACGACTTGGTCGGTCGTTTTGAGCGTTTGCATTCCGTTCGGTGGTTCGAGGGCATGAGTAGCTTCTTAAGATGTATTATGACTTTCAATATCATAGAGGTTAAGGAAATAGTGTTTGATTCACATAGTTTGGGTTGCGGTACTATTGGATACTTAAGAGGGAATATTGTGTCTTATGGGCTTTAGGACAACGTGGTTTCATGTTAGGATCTCTTGTGGTGAGTGTTAAGTTAAGTATCGTAGCATACTGGCAATGAGAAGTGTTAGCTTGAAGGCAAGTCAAGAGGAACTCGAAGAAATAGACCAGCTTGGTAGTGGTTTAGATCGACATGGTAATGGATATGATTGGTTCTTTTGGTTCTAAAGATACGGTAAGGCTTTACATGTGCTTTATGGGAATACTCTTGGGCTTGGCGATCTGTGTGACTAGGCTGAGTTAGAGAGTTTCAGTTCTGATGGATCGGTCTTGTGCTAATGGGTTTCGAAGAGTTCTAAATGATTCCTACCACAGCTTGAGATGGATATTTTCTATAGGCATGGAGAGTTTGTTGGGCGTTGTGATTTTTCTCCTAAATGAGATCAAGTGGAAGGTTTCTGGCTAATTGAGTATGTAATTTGCTTGTGATTCAGAGTTGATAATAGGATTCTGGTGCTTTTATATTATGGTATATTAGAGGCAATGTGTCGTGTGGGATTGAGGTTTGAAGGGAAGGTCATGAATTTAGTTTTGAAGGGAAGGTCATGAATTTTAGACAGCATAGATGGCCTCAGATGTTTAGATGAATGCTAGTACTACCTGGTGTTACCTGAGAAGGGTGCGCATTTCAGAAGGGGCATTGTGTTTTGACTTATGGAAGCTTCATTGGTGTTGAGGTACTCGCCTGGTTGATCAACTGCAGATGTTCAGATTTTTCTATGTGGCACGAAAAATTATGAAAGTATTTCTCATAAGATGATTGTGCATGAGAGAGGTGTCAGTCATTTGAATGGTCGAGTCGAGATAAGATACGGAGATTTTAGTATTCTTATGATTTGGAGACTGGGAGTTTGAGAAGTGGGTTATTCCTTGGTTGTGGACTATGAAGATATGGCTAGAGTTAGACAGCTAACAGTATGTGTTATGGTTAGGTTATTGTGGACTCTGGAGGGTTATTTACCTATTTGTGGATGGCCGGAGTTAATTTGGAGGCCCATTGGTAGGCCTAATAAGGATATGTATTCCATACTGGGTCGGATTTGTGTACTCAGCACAGCTATTGTGAAGGATGTGTCATCGGTTAGAGTTGATCTTATTCATGTCTGTTGGATTCCATGTATTGATGTACAATGCTTCAATGGATTGTGAGACTATTGACTATTTACATACATGATGTGTTCTATTTGGGGTATGCGGCAAAATTCGAGCGAGATGGTTCATGGGGTGTTGAATGGTTGATTGTGTCTTGGTTATGGTCTTCCCGTTTGTGGTATATTGTGTTATCCGTTCCTCCATGATTATGGTTATGCACTTCGTATAGTTGTTGTTAATCTCCGTATGGTTGTTGAGTTGGAGCATTATGACTCGGAGTATTTCATGTGGTCCAGTTTCTGGATTGGGTCACGCACTATGACGGAGTTATGTTGGGATATGATCCTTGGGGTAGATTTCACGTGTCTTGGTTTTCCATTGTGTGATGGTTTCATAGCATCGCGCTTATGGTGGTACATGTCGAGCATGCGGAACGGTTCTTTCATTTGAATCTCTTTCTATCGTTGGGTACGCTTGAGTTGTTGCTTATTGGGGCACGGATTGCATGGTATGTGGTGCTAGGTAGTATTGGGTGGCACGTCAGTAGAGCAACTTGTATTTGATGAGATGAGGTTATTGGACTTAGAATGCGTGCTATCAGATTTGGTTACGGTATGTTTGAAAGAATAATGTCACTAATTAGCTTGAATTTGGCTATAGTTCTCGCCAGACGAGATAGCTCCATGACTTATTCATCTGATGAGTGGTTATGAGTTTTTGCATGTTTCTTTTATCATTGGCAGTCTACGAAAGTTTAGAACAAGGTTTTATTTGATATGAAGTTTGTTACAGATATCGGGTTTGCTTTTGGGCAGTTACTGTGATAAAAAATTATTGCTATGCGTATGTGAGTTATGTGGTATATCATGTGATTACATTTTGGGTTATGGTTACAGCCTGATTCAGCTTGTTCAAACTTGTACGGTATATAGATGTGAGAGTCGGGTCTTGTATTGGATTTCGAATGTTGGAAATTGGGTTCTAAGATTTATGAACTAAGGTTGAAGTAAAGATCGTCAGTTATGTTGTATTATTAGGCTTATATGGATTGGGGTGATATGGGATCACCCCCGGGTTTGTGCATGGTGAATTACACAGTAATTTGATGGCTTTAGAAGGACTCTTGGCACATTTGAGGACGAACGTATGCTTAAGTGGGGGAGAATGTATCAACCCGACCGGTCGTTTTGAGAATTTGCATTTCATGCCGTGGTTCAAGGGCATGAGTAGCTTCGTATGATGTATTATGACTTGTGTGAATCATCATTTTGATTTTCGGGTGATTCAAATTGATTTGGAAGAATATTTATCATTTTAGAAGCTTTAAGTTGGAAGAGTTAAACAAATTTGACTTTTGTGTAATTGACCTTGGAAAGGAGTTTTGATGGTACTCTTAGGTCCAAATGGTTATTTTGGACTTGGGCGTATGCCCGGATTTGCATTGAATATTTTTAAAAGGTTTTTACGCTACTTGGCAAAAGTTAAAAATTTGAAAGTTTGAAAAGTTCATAAGTTTGACCGGGAATGGACTTTGATGATATCGGGTTCGAATTGTTGTTCCGAGAATTGGAATAGGTCTGTATGTCATTTGGAACTTGTGTGCCAAATTTGAGGTCATTCCAGGTTGATTTGATATGGTTCAGCATGAGTTTTGAAAGTTGAAAGTTCAAAAGTTCATCAAGTTTGATTTAAGGTGCGATTCGTTGTTTTGATATTATTATTTGTGATTTGAGGCATCGAATAGGTCCGTGTTATATTTTGAAACTCGTTGGTATGTTTGGACAGGGTCCCGAGGGGCTCGGGCAAGTTTCAAACGTAGTTCGGATCATTTTAGAACTTATTGATTAATGCTAGTTTTGGCTAAGTTCTGGTATGACTGTACCTGTGAAAATTTGGGGCAAATGCGGCAGGCATAGCGTAATAGCACAAAATGGATCTGAGAGCAGGGGTTCGCATATGTGGAATGTTGGTCGCAGATGCGAGGGCCTTGGGAGGAGAAGCGGGAAGAGGCGCAGAAGCGAGTTTTTCCTCGCACCTACGGTTGCGAAGAAGCGAAAGAATTTCTGCAGGTGCGAGTGGTCGGCTATTTGGTATTTTTCCGCAAAAGCGGAACTTTTGTCACAGAAGCGACGCCGCAAAAGCAGCAAGTGGTCCGCAAAAGCGAAATGTCTGGGCAAAAGCTTATGAATTCGAGGGTTTGTTCATTTTGTCATATTTTGAGTTGGGGACTTCGGATTTTGGCGATTTTGGAGGCAATTTTAACCACATGGATTGTGATAAGTATTTTTGACTCGATTTTGATTACATTCCATGATTCCTTCTTCGATTTTGGCATTTATTTGATGATTTTAAAAGAGAAATTTGAAGTTTTTTTTTCTAAACTTTCCTAAAGTGAATAATTGAGTTTTGAACATTAATTCGGAGTCGGATTTGAGTGAAATTAGTATAGTTGGACTCGTATTTGAATAAGTTGTTGAAATTTGTGAGTTTTTCCGGATTTCGAGGTGCGGGTCCTGATTTACTTTTTGGGTTGACTTTGAGTTTTGATTAAAGATTCAACCTTTATCGTTTGGGTTTGTTTTCTTTCGCATTATTTAATATTTTTTAGTTTCTTTTGGCTAGTTTTGAGCCGTTCGGAGGTTGATTCGTGTGGGATGGCATTTCTAGAGCGTTGTTAGCTTGCTCGGTATTTGATTTGGCTTGTTCGAGGTAAGTAATATTTCTAGAGTGTTGTTGGCTTTTGTATGTGCTGTTGTTTCTCATTATTTTGTTCCATAAGGCACCTTAGCATAGTTGATCTCTTTCAGGTCCACATCCCCAAGTTTTTTGTTCCTATAAACTTCACCAGTAAAACCATCATAATAAGGGGTGGAAGAGGATAAGAAATATAAGTACAACCATGAAAGTGACCATCTTGACCACCACACACATTCCACAAATAAGATTGAGTTGGTACACATAACTCGCTCTCGAAAATATTTTGATAATTTTGCCACGGGTAATTTCCTTCACAATATATATGAGGATCACTAGTAGAATTATCGACACCTAAACTCCCATAATTTCAAGATGTCATGTTTCTCAAATCAACAGTTAGAATAAAATAAAATTAAAATTATAAAACAAAACAAAACAAAATAACGGTTCAAACTTGAAACCTAGCAATATATACAGCTACAACTATACTGTTAGTTCCCCGGCAACGGGGCCAAAATTTGATCACGTCCAACTCTAGTCCTTAAAGGGATAAGCGATCGCTGCAAATATAATCCGGTATAAAAATCCGGAGTCGAATCCCACGGAGAACTAAGGTTTAGCTACAACTGTTCAATATCACTCAGAAGACAAGATCGAATAATTCCTAAGTTATAAATATTAAGATTCTTATGTCTAACTAATTAATATTAAAGTAGTATATTAATAAATAGGGATACTAAGGGTTGGAGACAAAATTGGAAAAGCCTAAAATTATGATTTCTCCGAAATCCTTCCCGCTACGTCTCCTACAATTTCGCCTATGTATTCTCTACTGATCATGAGCACTCGACTTATGGTAATTCTCTCTCGAGCAACTACAATAATTTATTAGTCATATTCTCTCGAAGTACACTAGCTCGCACTTTTTCACCGCTCACTATGATCACATCAAAGCTTCGTTATCTCTAATACCACTTTTAAAACCTCCGTATTGATTTCTCACATACGTTAGGAGTGATGTTTTTCAACAACTACCTAAATATGTACCCTTTCTCAAGCAATACACACTAAATTGGTACAGTCAATCGATGGTCGTTCAATCAACTGAAATAAGCATGTAGTTAAACAAGCAGAGAAATTCAAAGATTAGATCATATTAAACGTAATTAAAAGTCATCCTCCAAGAGGTTTCATCAAACACTAATGAGAAAGTTTAGCTACTCATAACCATACTAACAATCATGATAATAATTGAAAGCATTAAAATACAGTAAGGAAGAACATAAGAGAAAACTCTTGTGATTCGTTGCTTCCAAGTTCTGTTGCATTTTGCCTCTCCAATCATATCCTCCCCTAATCATCTCTCCCCTAAAAACTAAGTTTAGGAGGTATTTATAAGGTAGGGTTGAGGTCTACACATCCAAACATAATGAGGAAATAAAAGTGGCTCGGATAAGCATCATCGGTGCGGGGCATTGTTAGAGGCGCCAACATTACCTCGCGAGGCACTGTTGGAGGCGCCAACATTTTCCTGCGAGGCACTATCAGAGGAGCCAATGACAGTGCCTTGGACAAAGCATTGCACTGTCTATAACCATGACTTTTCATTGCCTTGCATATCTTCTTTTATTGCTCCATTATGTAGCTTTGAGGTACCATTTCGTGCAACTTTTCTCCACTTCATGTTCCTACACGTAAAATAAATTCAATCAAGCTCAATTGTCGCACAAATTAGCATCCAAACAACAAACAAGTAAAGTGAATAACATCAAAATATATGTAATTATAGTACGACATCAACACCTCACACTTAAATGTTGTTAGCCCTCGAGTCAACCAACTACACACTTTCTCTTCAACTACCCCACAAGCCACATATTCATAACACACTACACCTACGACCATGGTTGATAGAAACAATTGGGCTCTAGCATATGCTTCCCATACTTATGCGCAATTTCAGAATATCCAACACAGGAACAACATGATTATAACAACCCTAGTCTCAGAAACTAACTCAATGTTACAATGCACTCGAGGCTTGAATACTTAATCTAATAGAGACGTCTAAAAATGTTACCTATCCTTTGTGAAACCATGTGCCTTACAATAAAACAAAAGAATAAGCAGTCTACACATCCAAATCACATGATCGAATATATTTTAAGGACTCGCACATATGAAGAAAATCACTCACTCTCTCAAAGAAATCACATGCACGCAAAAGGTACCATAGGCTTGCCCATTATGTAAACCTCTACTAATATAGGCACGCTCGGTCCAAAATCAACTAGGATTTATGGTTGTAATGTGAGCTAAGGGACGGGTATGATATATTTAGGATATAGTGGCTAACCCTCTTAAGCACTTTAACACATCACGTATTTAACTTTTAGCGCAAAATTCCTTCAATCCACTTCAATCATCACAAGATAGCTCACCCCAAAATATTTTTCCTTCTGTTTTAAGCATTGCTTCAGATCACATCCACTAGCAAAAATAAGAAACTTTTATTATTTATTTTTCTTTTTTTTTCTTTTTGTATTTTTGCCTTGCCGCTAATGGTTTTTTATTTACAGCACAAGTGCACATTTTTCCTTCTATTGGTTCCACTCAAAAGCTACCCCAAGTATCCTCATTACTTCTTTCCAGTGCTCTCTTTACAATTCAAGTGCTTTAAGAGGTCTAAGGATCAAAATATTTCAATTAAGAATAAACAAGCATAGGCTTGTAATGCAGGTGCCAAAAGAAAGCCTTATGGGCTCAAAAGGGTAATTAGGGATGATTTTATTTGTGATAGGCAACAAAACTCAAAAAAATCAAAGAAATCCAAATATCACTTTTCATACCGAGCAACACCTGGGGTTTCGATTCAATTCATATTCCGGGCAAGTTCTACACTCAATTGCAATAACATGGACTATGCAAAGAACTCAGTTCATACATGGTACATGACTCCCTAAGGACGGTTTCATTCGAACTCTCAATCAAACAAGTATTCACAAAGTCAAGAGATAAATTAAGTATAAAGCACAAAGTGAACACAAGTCAAGCAAACCAGACATAAGAGTCATAACACATGCTACTCATTTTTACCAAGGCATCATCATATATTTAAAATCAAGGGAAGGTGAAACACATGCCAAAACGTAGGTATGCAACTATCAAACAAGTCAAAAGGTGCGAATCACATCATTTCTTCTCCTTTATTTCCTAAGTATCACTCTAATAATAAAATAAAACAAAATAAAATCTACTATTACTACCCGGTTCAAGCTACACCTCATGAAAAAGAACAGATGCACGAAGAAAAACCACGGGGGATTATTACTACCTAAAATGAATTTTTCTATTTTCTCATTTTTTTTATTTTTTTGTTTAGACTTAAATCCCTCAAGAAAACTGAATATAAGAGATCCATCGTTGGGAAAAGTCCAAACTTTTTCCCTAGAAAATCATCAATTAAACTAATACTACTAAAATAGCATAAATTCAATTAAACTCAATTGTCGCACAAATTAACATCCAAACAACAAACAAGTAAAATAAATAACACCAAAATATATAAAATTATAGCAGACATCACAAATCAGTATATAAAATTTGGACTATTGTGAAATAAGTAGTGTTAACTAAGTGATGTTAAACCATGCACCCATCCCCAAGAACATTGTTCTAATAATCGTAACGGAACTTTTATTTGACCATGAAAATATTGATGAATACAAAAAGTTCTAGAACAACCCTGTGGATACAAAAATGCAATTAATTAGTAAAAAAAAGCAGCAACATGATGTGCTTTTCAACTCTATCATGGCAATAGCTGGCAACTTAATTAAAGTTAATGAAACTTACCGTAGTCTCCTTTTTCTTCCAAGCCAACCAAATCCCTAATGCTTAATTTTGGCAACATAAAGCATCAGTTTGTTTCTTCAAGGTGTCTTATCTCAACCGTAGGAAGAATTCGTGAAAATATATTAATATACCATGATTTGGCTGAGAATAAAAAGAGTTATTACAAGTTTCCAGAATACAACTCTTCATATACACTGTTCTTTATATATTCATGTAAAAACTAGTGCAAGACACATAATTAATAAGGAAACGATGAGACTCCTGTGCATGAATGTTATTTATTACTGTAAAATGTCATGAACAAAGCATTTAAGTACTGCTGCTTCATTCTAACTCACTTGTTTCACTTCTAATGTAATTAATTACTCTCTCTCGTCTATTTTAATTGACTTTTTAATTATTTTCACATATTAATGAATCTATCATTTAGAATTAATTAACAATAAAATTGATCATATTAACTTTAGTTTGTTCATTAACAATACAACAATACTCCTGAGCTCTTTACTTCAAAGGCAACTTTGAAAAAAAAAAGTTAATTACTTCTTTATATCTAAAAGATCAAATATTATGGACCACAAAAAATAACCAGATGGAGCAATTATTTAATATAAAGTTTATTACTTTTCTTCGGGGACAAAATGGTAACACAATTTTAAAGGATATTATTGTAAACTAACTTTGAAGGTGGGAGGTTCATACTTTTAGTATAACTAGTTTCTCGGCACGTGCGTTGCATGTGTATATCGAGCCATGTAGCACGCCATTCATGAAATAATATTAATTATATTTAAAAAATTAAATAAATAATTATCTATTAAAATATGTATACAAATTTTTGTGAATGATCAATATGGGATATAGTTGTATAGTAACTTATTTGTTGAGGCCTTGTGAGAAAATATGTTGTAAAGTCCAACATTGTGGATTGTTTGGTCATGTGCTTCATTTATTGTCATTGTGAAATATATTGTTGACGAATCTAAAAAGATATCCTTCATTTTTAAGGGAAGATAGCTGAATTCTTGGGATAAATATATTTTTCCAACAGATTGATTCATTTTAAAATTTGCATGTGTAACATTGTTGCCTAATCCTCTAAAGCATGATGATTGGTGTAATCACTAGTGAAGATGGTCAGTTAAACACCCTTTATTAAAAAAATTATAATATGTATATAGAAATTATGTTGAGTATATCGGTAAAAATTAATATATATATATATATATTTATATATATATATATATCCTTAGTGAAATTTTTTATTTCGCCATTATTGTACGAATCATCTTTGTTCCGTTGCATAATCCAATTTGAAGGTTCAAATTCCAAATAGCATAGGTGCATTTTCTTTCAAAACTATCATATTTAAGGAAATATAAATATATCTAACTTTTTGTTGGTATTTTTAGAATATAAGTATACCATACCTTAAAAGCTCGTAACAAATAAACACCGAACTTTACAAGCAAACAATTAACTTAAGCTAAACAATAACATAATCTGTCCATGTCTGATGCCTAAACAAAAGAAGCATAAGTTCATTAATAATGTTTTCATAAAATAAATGTGTGAAACAAAAACGAGCGATATGTAGGAAAAGAAATATGATTGTATCCGTACGAAAATAGTCTTTTGATTAACATCTCGCCGAGATTCAATTAACATACGTATTCAGGTATATGTTCTAATTCTATGCGATAAACATAACAGAAAGAAAATATATTATCAACATATTATATAAGTTAGCCACAAACATATTTTTTAACGAATTTGAACATGAGACCGGTTAGTCCATAACACCTCTACTTTGTCTAGTTAACCATTAAGCCCTATCTTCGAGGAAAAAAAATTATTTTTCCTTTTTGTTTTCCAATTAAGCGTTTGACTTCAGTAAAATATAATTTATATCTTACAACACTAGACCACGAGTACATCAGAAGAAAACATCATCTATCGTAAAAATTTAACAACAGTAATCCATATAGTCATGTCTTAAAACTTATACAATAAAATATAATATTTTTAAAAAAAGAAAAAAAATACTAAACAGAAAAGGATATCCTATATTGTAATTGAATGACCAAAGACCGACAATGAAAAAGGTATTTTTTAGGGAAGAAATGATAATAGTATGTCTTCATTTACAATAACCAAATCACACTCATAAAAGAGAAATTACGATTTTTTACACGGACAAATGATAAGTATTATATATTTGTATTTACACACCCAAAAGGAAAAAAGATGAATAATATTGAACCTAATATTTTTCAATTATATCATTACCGCAATCTAAAGAATTTTGTATACATGTTTCAAGATTTTTAACAAGCAGCCTTGAATTTAAAAGGAACATTACCTTGAAAGAAGGTGAGCATGAAGAAGGACCATTTTAGATATTACAACAATGAAAATAGAAGGGCTAAGAAAGTGTATTCAATTCCTGCTACTACTGACGTTTTTAAAGGCTTCTGAAGCTAGCCATTATGGAGAAGGTTTTACTCTCATTTTAAGAAGCAACTCAACATATTTTTTATCTTGATTGATAAGGCACAACGGGTGAAACCAAAAGGCAATAAAATAAATAGAAGATGTTAGTTAATTCTGATGGCAACTAATAATGAAAGGTTACTTCCCTTCTAATAAATTTGATCTTCTTATGTATTTATTTAAAATAATTCAAATTATTAAAAAGGGTATTTAACTTTTAATTTAATGATTTTTATTTTTATAATAATATGGATATGATGTGATATATGATATGATTAGCTCTTTATTAGAACTTTTTTTCTTTCTATCTTTACTTTCCTTGTATTTTCAATATTTTGTTTCTGCTTTCTATTGGTTATCATCCAACCACCACCAAAAGAGAGGAGATTGCTCAAATAATAAGTACTGTCTATCACCGCTAGCTGTCACTGTATTACTATCTTGCTTTCATATGTTCAGGGAACAAATCATTTTGGTACAAATAATTTTATAACACCATGTAAATTGAAGATTTCTTTAATATTTTGTGATTATAATTATATACTCCTTTAATTTTAATTTATATGAACTCATTTCTTTTTTAATTCGTGTCAAAAAATAATAATTCCTTATCATATTTAAAAAAAAATTATTTACATACCTCATTTTACTTTGATTAAACTTCCTACCCAGTTTATATTGACGGAAAAAATCATTTTGACTATTGAGTATTCAGATTTAGAGACGGTAAAAAAGCAAACGGGCCCTTGGTCCTCCTTTTTCCTGGAAGGGGAAAAAAGAGTAAAAGCTCACAAAGAAGGCACGCACTCTATTGCTTCAGAAAGGAAGAGAAGATAGCGCACGACAGTCATGTATTCAATTTCATATTCAACAACGCCAATGGAAGTTGTGGGTTATGCCCATTCTTTCAATTCTTTCCGACACCCACTTTCTTTATTCAAATTCAGACCATGCTTCAGCTCGACTACTTTCATTTCTTTAAAGAAACAGCCCATGAAATCTTTGCAAGGTGAATTTCTTGATGTTGTTACGTTCTGTGTATTAAAGACAGAAGATTATCTGTGAAATTTCTACGTTTGTTGTTGTATTCTTGCTCTGCCTGTCAATTACTAGCCTTTTTCTAACTGTTAGCTCGTTTCTTTCAATTTTTACCTAATCTTTTTGTGTTTCAAAAAATAGGGATTTAACCGTCTGCTTTGCTAAAATTGAGCCTGGTACAGGAAGATATGCTATTATTTATTTAAAGCATAAAAAAAGGAACACCTGAAAGTATGGTATTAGAGTTAGAGTTAGTATTCTATTTGCTAACATAGAATTTGATAGGGTGTCCTAAATTGAATGATAACATTTTCCTTCTCCGTTTTAAATGATTCCAATTCCCAGTTCAGGCTTAAAAAATATTTCAGCTGATGTCTAACAAATGGATAACGACTGTCGGAGCAGTAGGCTCCAGCTATTCAAAACTTTAAAATTTAGCCTTTACAAGTTTCTCATTTGAAAATATTATTGATGTGAGAATGTAGAAGATTAAAATGGTTGGAGAATGTCTGGTAACCATCAGTTGCCCTTAAAATGGGAATGTAAGATATCCTTAATAGCTCTGATGCCCATGTTGTTTCTGTTGATTAGAAATTATCTCCAGGGCTGATACATCTCTTCTACAGTAAACTTAGCTTGCCTAATATTTAAATTTTTTGGGTAGAGTGCTGAAAATTTTATAGGCTTTGGTGTTTAACATCTCATGCTATTACGAATAATCTTACAGGTAACATTCTAACAATGTGCATATGATGAAAGGGAAGAGGAAAAAGAAAAAGCCTCCATATTGTCTTTGGTTCACTAGAAACTTGTTACTGTCCATTGCTTATAATCGTGCCTGGAAGTTGCTGTGTGACTAATGTGCAGCCAGAGAAACACATTTGTTTTTACTTTGTCTTTGGTATATATTGGAGAAAAAAGGTGTGAAGTTTCAGGCTATATAATTAGCATATATGGCTATAGGTGACTGTACTACATTCCTCATCATTTACGACCAATCACTTATTGAAAATCTTATCTTTATCTTTATAATCATCGAATTTAGTAGTATATCTGGAAGCCAGAGAAAACTAAGCTAATTTGCAGCCTATGGCAGTGATATAAGCTACAAGCTTAAAATGATTTAAATCACTTATTTTAGTTGAATGCTTGAAGGAATAAGAATGAAGAAATGCGATCAGTGAAGGCAGCCCTGAGTAATAAGAATATTGAGGAGGCATATTTTCCTTGCGTACTCATCTAGAACTAGTAGACTAGAACTCAATTAGAAAGCTGTAACTCAAGAGTGATTCACTTTCACCATGATCCATGACCATTGTTATGGCCTCGTTAATGTTGCTAAATCCTTGTGCTTAATGGCAGTGAGAGCAGTAGCTGCTCCTGCAGAAGCCATTGCTGGATTTGATGAAATGGTTTCTGGGACCCAGCGTAAGTATTACATGCTAGGCGGTAAAGGAGGAGTTGGGAAGACAAGTTGTGCTGCTTCACTTGCTGTAAAATTTGCAAATAGTGGTCATCCCACTTTAGTAGTTTCAACTGATCCAGCACATTCCTTGAGTGATTCTTTTGCTCAGGTATAACATAGTGTTTTTAATGAATTTCAGGCAGATTTCTGAATTCATATTTTTGTCTTCATTTTTGGATTTTTTTTTTTTGGTGTCCAGTCAGATTCATTCAATCTGCATGTTCTGTCTGTAGGATTTGACTGGCGGCACTCTAGTTCCAGTTGAAGGACCGTATTCTCCATTATTTGCCCTTGAGGTTGTGAAAAGCCTCTTCCTACTTGTTTTAGTGATATCCAACCTTGAATTAGTAATCCAGTATTGCTGTGTTCTCCTCGCTGGAGGCCGGGGGTGTGGGTGGCTGGGGGTTCATAACTGAATTAGATTGTTTCATGTTTGAGGCTCATTAGAACACTATTATCAATATGTCAGTTAAATCCTGAAAAGGCAAAGGAAGAGTTTCGAAGTGCAACCCAGACTAGTGAAGGATCTGGTATCAAAGACTTTATGGATGGCATGGGACTCGGGGTGTTTGCCGAACAGGTAAAAAAAATTCCTAAATTAAAACAAATATTTGTGAGTTCTCTTCTTTAATAAGAGTGACGGATGCTGGAAAATAAGTCTTTTAGCTAGCCACATAAAGCTTAACTTGCCTTTTCTTTCTATTTGATTCCCTCTGCTTCCTCACTTGCATGTTTTAGTTTTGACCTTCGATTTTATTTACTAAAGATGGAGTTAATTTCACTTGTTTCACTACTAATCTATTCCTATTCTTGATCGAATATGAGCAAGCTTGGGGAATTAAAGCTTGGAGAACTGCTGGATACACCCCCTCCTGGTCTAGATGAAGCAATTGCAATTTCAAAGGTGCCACAACATTCTATACTTTCAGTGTTTGTTCATATTCCCTGTGGAAAGCGTTAATATTTTCCTGCAACCTCACTGATTACAGATCTCTTGCCAGGTTATCCAATTCCTTGAATCACAGGAATACAATATGTTTACTCGTATAGTGTTTGACACAGCCCCGACGGTGAGAAAGACATGATATATCCTGTAACTATATTTTGGGAAGATGTTCGTAATAGTTATTGGTTCCTCTCAGGGACATACTCTGCGGCTCTTGTCCTTGCCAGATTTCTTGGATAAATCAATTGGAAAGATATTGAAGGTACAAAATCTGTTCAATTCCATATCTGCTTTTGATTGGAAAAGAAAATATCATGAATGAAGAAAGATGATATGGAGAGAGAATTTTCTCTCTTAGACATAAGATGATATCATTAAGATACACCAAGTTGATGCAGGTATTTGAGCAATACAACAATAAATTGGAAATATCTTTCTTTATCATGTAATTACGGACCAATGTGGTCTTCTATCAGAATAGATGTATGTAAATACTGGGGTGATATATTTTTGGCCATTCTTAAAAGAACTCCCTCCCCCCTCTCGGCTCTCACCACCAAGGTATAGAAGCAAAACCAAGATGGCATACTGTGCATGGTAACGTTGCATTAATGATGTTGGAAGCACAGCTCCTTAATCTCATGCTTGCAGCTCAAGTAATTAAGGATCTTGGAAGCAGAAAGAACTTTGCTATTGTGCTTATAGCTTCTCTTCCTATGTTTTCGGAATTGACCAAATAACTTGGTTCCTTGCTGCTTAAAGTTTCTCTTCCTAATTAGAGGCAACTTTTTCATTTATGCTTCTCATTTGGACAGCTTATTTCTTTCTGCAATTGAATGAAGGCTCTAATTTTCTTTTGCTCTTCCAGCTGTCCTGTTATCATCATATTTAAAGTGCTACTGATCTGGTTCCACTCTGTAATCTCTCTTTTCAGTTGAGGCAGAAGATTGCTTCAGCCACTTCAGCAATAAAGTCTGTCTTTGGCCAGGAAGGAACGCCCAAGCCAGATGCTGTAAGCTTTACATAGTTAGGAATATGTAGTGTAGGGAGTTAATACGTATAACTCCTGTCAATGTCACATTTTTCTTCCGTGTGCAGGCAGAAAAATTAGAGCGGTTAAGGGAGAGGATGATAAAAGTAAGAGAGCTTTTTCGTGACACAACCTCAACGGAATTTGTCATAGTAACAATCCCCACGGTAATGATGTAGTAATATTTGGTTTGTCTGGTGTTGTGCGTGTTTTCCTAAGAATTTGCCTGATTGGAATCTGTCCTGTACTCCTGTACATTTCTAGTGTGTTATATATAGCTCTCATGCAAGTTAGTATAAGCCAATGTGTTAGTATAAGCCAATGTATCATTTTATTTTCTGAATATCCTTCTAGCTAAATCTTATTATAAGCGAGTAATTTGCTTTATATATCTTGTTTCTTTGAGCCAAAAGTTAATATTTTTACCAAAAGCTAATCCACTTACAAGTGAACTCATGTAGCACAAGCATGAGGACTTCCTCTGGAATTGGACAGGTCGGCTGAAATGGATTTCTGGGTTTCCTGGCCTTTTCTTGGGACTCCTGGAAAAACAATAGAAATGCTCTCAAGCATCACACAACTTTTTTTATAACGGTGGTATCTAGTCGAGCTTGAGCGCGCCTCGACTATTCCATTCCATTGGGTACCTGTTACTTCTCATCAACACAAGAATAGGGTAACTTTGTTCACCAAGGCTTAGATAGATGAGGAGAAATCACCTAGTGTTGTTTGTTTCCGCTGGAATTTGAACCTTGGTCTCCAAAGTTTGCATCATGCAACTATTATATTTGGTTTCATAGATGAGCTTAAAATTAAAAATCAAAAAGAGCCGTAGTGTAATTCTTGAATAAGTCTCAATTAAATTTTGTAGCAAGTAATATTTTCTAATGGCATGTTGTAGAGTTCAATCATTTTTCTGAATCCAAAAGGATTTCAAGGCAAAGCAGGCAGTTTCCTGTACTGCCTAAAACAAACTAAACTCTAAATTACCCCACAGGAAACTAAAACCTGTTCTCCTGAATTATCTACCAACTACAAGTATTCAAGTTTTGAAAAATTTCCTAGACCTAACTTTTGGAATATGAAAAGTCTGAAATTAGAAAATGTTATAGAAATACAGTTGTTGTAAACTCTTTAAAGTGCAAAATACCTTGGTTTTGTCGCCACATGAAAAAAAGTGATCTGCTTGTTGACTCATGATTCTCACTGTTTTTCCCATGGGCATCACTGTATGCCCTTTAGGTTATGGCAATTAGTGAATCGTCAAGGTTGTGTGCTTCCTTAAAGAAGGAAGATGTTCCTGTAAAGAGGCTTATTGTTAACCAGATTCTTCCGCCATCAGCCTCAGATTGCAAGTTCTGCGCAATGAAAAGAAAGGTATTCCATCTCAAGTTTTACTGTGTGCCTTTTCATGTTACTGTGGATGAGCTTGGGGCCAAACTTCTAGGTTGACTTGCAATACCATGTACAAGCAATTATGAACTCCAGCTATCTATTTTATCATATGAATTGTCATGCATCACAGCAGATTACTCATATAAATTAATATACATTGATATGTTGCCGAGATACCTATTCTGCATATAGTTTTGAAACTGTCTCCGTATATGATGTCCAACGTGGTTAAAGCATTGACTTCTCTCCTCTTCAGGCATTTTCCCTGTTTTCTTTTCAATTCATAATTTGCAAATTCCAAGTCTCTTTCTTTTTGCTTTCTTTTTTTCTTTTAGTTTATGCGGTTAATTTTCTCGTTTGAAAGTTACATTCAAGTTTTCTGCTGTACAGCACAGCTGAAAGATTACTAATTAGCAACTTCCAGTTTAGTCTAATATGAAATGCTTACCGAGAATTTTCTTCATGCGGAAGATCACTTTATTTTTCTTTAATATTCATTTGAATTGACACCTTCCTGGACTCTTCGACATATTTCTAGCTAGGAAAAACTGACGGTTGAAGTATCACAGGACCAAAGTCGTGCTCTGGATATGATCCAGAACGACCAAGAGCTCTCTAGCCTGATGTTGGTCCAGGCACCCCTTGTTGATGTTGAGATAAGAGGTGTTCCAGCTCTTCAGTTTTTAGGGGATATCGTGTGGAAATGAAGAAAAAGAACTTCACACTGCATCAGCTGATTAGGTACATTCTCCTATAGACTATCCATGTTATGTGATTTACCTGTTTATCCATTATGTTACTTGGACTCTAGAAGTTCTATTGGTATTTAGAAATCCCTTCACTGACATTTTGATAATCTCCGCTGCTTTCTACCTTAGTTGCCTCTGGGGATTAACTGGTTCGACACAGAACTTTTGCGTTGGATCTTGTCCTTTTCTTCTTTCCTTGGGATGACCGAGATGACATTTCTTTTATTGCATAGACAAACTATTAACTAAATTATGATATTCTAGAATAGTGGAAATGTAAATGAACATATGCTACAACCATGATCATTTTCTTTCATTTTCTTTTCCTAACGTCTTTTGGTGTAATCTGCATTGTGATTTATACAAGCCTTTTTCTGAATGATGCAGATGTTGCAGGTGGCATTTGTCAATGAGACTATGTTGTCTATCATCTATTAATGCTCTTGCTCTAACTTGTGAACAAAAAAATATGCAATACTAGTGCTTTTTGCTGCTGAGGAACAGGTTAATACTATCTCGTCTACATTGGTATCAAGAAAATACACTAGGAGTTGCGGTTGTTCCAAATGACGAGCCAACAAAAAGAGAATGAAAAGAATAACTCTTTCATTTTAGTGAGTTGATATTTGAAGTAAAAAAGAAATATGGCAAGGCACTACTGTAACAAGTAAACTGGATGTTAGTTACCTGTTAGTACCGATGAAAACAAAAAGTTACCTGTTAGTAGTATTTTTCTTTTTTTTCATACATATTGAACTTGCTTTGTGTATAAATGAGCTTTACCATGCTTTTTATTTTGTTGATTCCATAACTACAAAGAAATTGTCTTTGTGCGTGTACAAGTATGCTTTTGCTTTTATATTCTGTCAAACTTGGTTTACCAGATTCTTCCAATAACCGATAATATACTAAAACGCTGACCTTATACCCAGATCTCGTGCCCTCTGCCTCAACCTTTTGCAGAAATGCATTAATGATAGTTTGTTTGGTTGAAGGTGAGCTCTCGCTTGCATAAGCCGGATGGATATGGTAAGATCTATTCCAAAAGAATATAATAAAAATTGTATTCACCATCCAATTTACACGATTTTTTGTGGAACAGATTTTATATGCAACAAGGACAATCCCCGAGAACCAGATTTAGAAGATAAGTTTTCCCAGGTTATTAGTTGCAAGCAGAGGTAGTATAACCTTGGTCTATCTTTTTGAAGAAAAGGTACCAAAAAGTTTTTTCAAACTTTAAAAGAAACAGAAATATCTTCAAGATGAATGTGCAGCATATGCGATTTCTATCGAATGACATGAGACAGATCTCTCGTAATCTCCCAGGAGATAAAGTATGATGGAATTTGTACTGCTCTGCCCTGTAATAGGACAGAAGATTTATCGAGATGCATGCAGACCAATTTACAATGTCAACATCGCGCTAACATAGGCAGCGCACATGAAATGGCCAAGGTCTGCTTCCACTAATACCAGACTCGGTAGGATCAGGAGAATGTTTTATAGCTCATCTATGACTTTTAATATGTTGTTGGAAGTAAAGGCACTTCAAGATCCATCTCATGGCATAGCCATCCGTGCAATATCAGATTTCAACTTTAGTCACTTAATCCACAGAGGTTCCACATCCCTCCCTTTGTTGTAACTTGTACCAATATCTGCGACACTGACATGGTAACTTCGGAGCTAGATACTCACTGTAGTTGTGATTCCATACCTCTTTGCACACTCTGCCTTACATACTGATGCAAGCTGCAGCATAGGCTCTTTTACAAGCTAGAGCAATAATACGCCTGCATTTGGCAATCAGATCAACATTTAATCGTGGTCTCTGCACTTTTTTGGGTTGAGGAATTGGTCTCTGCATAGTTTGAAGAGGTCATAAGTTCGGGAGTTTTTGCTTCACAAAGGTTTTTCCCACAGCCACAATTTGCCTTTGGAGGTGCATTTAGATTCCAAAATTTTGGTTTTGTTTATTCATCAGGAACCAGCCTGCCTAACTCTGTTATGCCAAAACTTTGTGTATCTGAATCTCTTGAGATACTGTTTACGTTTCCCTGCTAATGCCATAGAAGGTTGAACTCATCTTAGCACAATTAATACAATCACTCATGTCCAGAACCTCGCAATCTATGACAAAATAGTTTGGGTATTGTAACTGTTAAAAAAGGTTTGGGTATTATAGCTGATTATGGCAACTAAAAGTTGTAATCGGCAGACACAGTTTTATAGCTCTGTGAAGCATATGTAATGGCTAATATCATGTATTATCACATCAAACAGCTAGTTTCAAGTTTTGACACACTATCTTTCCAACAGAATGCATTTCTTACCCATATTGGGGCCCGATAAAGAACTTTTGCCCATGTGGCACTTTTTTCGTAGTATGTAGTTAATATGGCACCTACAGAGACTAATTTACATTTAAGATTTCAGTGATGGCTTCTCTTTCAATAATGATTCACCAGTTAAAAAGAATTAGGTGTCTCCAAATCTTGAAATCAAAGACTCCCATTTTTGCTCTTTTCAGGGGTATGAGGGAAAGGCAGAGCACTGAAAAACATCCTAACCACTACGTAAGACAAACTTCCCGATAAGAACAGAAATTTTTGCCACCTAATCAAAGATAAGTGCAGGTTAAACCATTGAGTTCTATCAAATTCAGTGAAGCGGAACTATGAGGTTCAAAAGTATCACTAGACACTCATGTTATTTGAACTCTCAGCAAATTTGAGCTATTCTAATTTGGACATCAAAAATGCAAATTTGAGCTATATAATCAGAAACATACCTCCAATTATCAGTCATCTCCATCAAGTTATTTCATGGTGGAAGTAGAGACATCTTAACCAGTCAATAGCAGCCAAAATTATGAAGCGGGATATGATAGGCAGTCTGGAAGGGCCAAAATGAAGAGGCTGCACAAAAGCATTCATCTTGAATTGATACTGCAAAAGATGAGAACTGTTAACAGTATGAGCAAAGTACTACGGTCGGAATCATGTCCTTGCAAAGAAGACCTTCTAAGCTTTTATTTCCATCCAACTGCAACCAGGCAAGTTGCATATCCCTTTTCTTTTAACCCCTTTTCTCAACCTTTCAGCATCATCCCACCTTCCAGAAGAAGCATAGATATTTGCTAGAAGAGGAAGATAGCCGGAACTCTGCGGTTCCAACTCAATACAATGCCTGGCTGCAGTCTCCCCAAGCTCTAAGTTATGCAAACTGCAACCGAGAAGCAATGCTCCCCAGACACCAGCACGAGGCCGCATTGGCATGCTTTTGATCAACCCATGTGCTTCTTCTAACCGCCCTGCCCCACTAAAAAGGTCAACTACTATAATGTAATGATCAACTGTGGGAGAAAGTCCATACTTTTGCAAGGAGATAAAGCAACAATATGCTTCTTCTACCATACCAATGTGACAGTCCCTTGCTTGCCCTTTGAGTTTTCAAAGTCAAGGTGCCTTTCCCTTTTCCCTTTTTCTGCCTTATAGGCAGTCAATATCCCTGTGACTGTGACTACGTTTGGGTTAATTTCAGCATTCATCATCTCATCAAATAATTTGATAGCATCATTAGCCCTACCATTTATTCCACTTCCCAGTATCATTGCACTATATGCTACCAAATCCTTCTTTTCAAGCCGTGAAACAGCTTGTAAGCTTTATCGACACTTCCACATTTTGCATACAGGTCGATCAAACTGGTAACCAAGTAGTCAGTCCATTTGAATTCCAGTTTCATTCATGAAAGACTCAATCCAAGAACCAAACTTCAAATCTCCCAGCTGAGAACAAGCAGAAAGTGCACTTGCCAAGGTCATTTTATCAGGTTGTAAATCTAACTGAAGCATTTCATTGAATAGCTGCAGAGCCTCTTTTGCCTGGCTGTTTTGGGCATAACAAGCTATCATGGCATTATATACAAGTTGATCTTTCTTATTTAATTGTCCAAAGAGTTCCTCAGCAGATTCAACATCTCCACACTTTGAGTATCCAGAGATCAATATGATATATGAAACATTATTCTTTTCGTCCGTTGCCTCAAAGAAACTGTGAGCTAATTCTACGTTCCCACAATCTATATTTCCGCTGATCATCGCATTCCATGAGGCGGGACTTCTCTCTGGCATCAGTCGAAACAATGCATATGCTTGCTCCATATTCCCCACCCTCGCATACCCAGAAATGATTATGTTCCAAGAAATGACATCTTTCTCCGGCATTTCATCAAAAACCCTTTGTGCCTTTGCTACGTCACCAGATTTTACATATCCAGAGTTTGGGTATTGTAATATTGTTAAAAAGGTTTGAGTAATTATGGCAACTAAAAGTTCTAATCGTCAGACATGGTTTATAGCTCTGTGAAGCATATGTAATGACTAATATCATGTATTATCACGTCAAACAACTAGTTTTAAGTTTTAATACACTTTCTTTCCAGGAACTGAATGCATTTCTAGCCTGCAATTCTTACCCATATTGGGGTTCAACAAAGAACTTTTGTCCATGTGGCACTTCTTTCGAAGTATGTAGTAAATATGGCACCTACGGAGACACTTTTACCTTGAAGATTTCAGTGATGGCTTCTCCTTCAATAATGATTCACCAGTTAAGAAGAATTAGGTGTCTCCATACAGTGTCGTAAATATCGCTCGCCTCAGCACTAATAGCGTGAGGCGTAACGATGCGAGCATCCAAGGCCTTTTTCCTCTGTTGCGTTGTTTTCAAAATAGCACTCGCCTCTGCCTGTGCAACGAGAGGTGACTGTAGCATCGCTTTTTTAAAAAATAAAAGAAAAAGCACAGGGATTAAAAGAAAAAGACCCGCAATTAGGGCTTTCAGGGATTTCTTTCTTCTTCAAGCTTCAAGCAGCCGAACAGACCAGCGATTTCTTCTCCAAGTCGACCCACCCACAACGATTCTTCTTTCTTCTTAATCTCTTCTGCCATTTTCTTCTTCATCCAAGTCGACCCAGCCAGGTACGTTTCTCTTCTTCTCCTTTGTTCTTCTGCCATTTTTTTCTTTCTTCTTTCTTTGGTCTTCTTTCTTCTTTCTCCTTTCTTTCTTTCTTCCTTTTTCTTCTTCTCTTCTTTTCTTTTGCTCTATTTTTTGATCGAGCAGCACTCAACAGGGAGTAGCATTCAACTCTATTTTTGCTCTATTTTTGATCGAGCAGCACTATCAATTGAGTTTTTAATTTTTGAATTGATACATTAATTAATATATTGTTGCTACTGTCGCTTCAAATTTAATATTTTTTTTTTGTATAAAATAGTCGCTTCACATCAAAAAGGCGAGCGCTTCGCTTCTCGCCTCAGGGAAGCGGACCCTCGTCGCTATTTGTCGTCACACACTATCCAAAACACTGTCTCCAAATCTTGAAATCAAAGAGTCCCATCTTTTGCTCTTTTCAAGGGTATGAGGGAGTGACAGCACTTAAAACTATCCTAACGACTACGGAAGACTAACTTCCAAATAAGAACAGGAATTTTTACCACCTAATCAAAGATAATGCAGGTCTAAGGGTTTCAAGTTGAGCAGGACTAAGACGAAATATTATTTGGAGTGCACGTTCAGCAACGTTACCCAAGAAGCGGATATAAAGGTGAGATTTGATACACAAGTCATCCCCAAGAGAGGTAATTTCAAGTATCTTGGATCTATAATACAAGGTACCGAGGAGATTGACGAGGATCTCACGTACCGTATCGGAGCAGGATGGATGAAGTGGAGACTTGCTTCTGGTGTCTTGTGTTATAAGAATATGCCGCTGAGACTTAAAGGTAAGTTCTAAAAGGTTGTAGTTAGACCGACTATGTTGTACGTAGCAGAGTGTTGGCCTATCAAGAACTTTCATCTCCAGAAGATAAAAGTAGCTGGGATGAGGATGTTAAGGTGGATGTGTGGGCATACCAGGTTGGATAAGAATATGAATGAAGTTATACGGGATAAGGAAAGAGTGACCCTTGTGGAGGATAAGATGCGAGAGGCGAGGTTGAGATGGTTCGGGCATGTTAAGAGAAGTATAGAAGCCCCCGTCAGAAGGTGCGAGAGGTTAGCCTCATTAGGTATCAGGAGGGGTAGAGGTAGGCCTAAGAAGTCTTGGGATGAGGTTATTAGGCCGGACATGGTGCAGCTGGAGTTGACTGAGGACACGGTCCTAGATAGAAGGTGTGGAGGTCGAAGATTAGGGTAGAAGACTAGTAGGTAGTCGAGCTTTTCTCTTTGTCTTACTCAGTTCACTAGCATTAGTGTTAATATGATATCCTTTTATTCGTAGATTGCTATTACTACCTAGAGTTTAACAGTTTTCTTGACTTCGGTCTTATTTTAGCTTGTTGTTATTCCTACTTGTTGCCATTGCATTTTTTTCCTCCGTACTCCAGCCAAAGGTCTATCGGAAACAGCCTATCTGCCCATCCAAGGTAGGGGTAACGCTGTGTACATCTTACCCTCCCCATATCCCACTTGTGGGAACTTACTGGGCTTCTTGTTGTTGTTGTTATTGTTGTAATCAAAGATGAGTGCAGGTTAAACCAGTGAGTTCTATCAAATTCAGTGAAGCAGATCTATGAGGCAAAAGTATCAATAGACACTCATGTTATTTGAACTCAGCAAATTTGAGCTATTCTAATTTGGACATCAAAAATGCAAATTCAAGATCTATATAATCAGAAACATACCTCCAATTCACAGTCATCTCAATCAAGTTATTTCATGGTGGAAGGAAAGACATCTTAACCAGTCATTAACAGCCAAAATTATGAAGCTAGATATGAGAGGCAGAGGAAGGGCCAAAATGAAGAGGCTGCATAAAAGCATTCATCTTGAATTGAAACTGCAAAAGATGAAAACTGTTAACAGTATGAGCAAAGTACTACAGTCGGAATCATGTCCTTGCAAAGAAGACCTTCTAAGCTTTTACTGCCATCCAACTGCAACCAGGCAGCTTGCCATATCCCTTCTCTTCAACCCCTTTTCTCAACCTCTCAGCATCATCCCACCTTCCCGAAGAAGCATAGATATTTGCTAGAAGAGAAAGATAGCCCAAACTCTCAGGTTCCAACTCAATACAATGCCTGGCCGCAGTCTTCCCAAGCTCTAAGTTGTTATGCAAACTGCAACCGAGAAGCAATGCTCCCCAGACACCAGCATGAGGCCGCATTGGCATGTTTTTGATCAACCCATGTGCTTCTTCTAACCGCCCTGCCCTACTTAAAAGGTCAACTACTATAGCGTAATGATCAACTGTGGGAGAAAGTCCATACTTTTGCAAGGAGATAAAGCAACGGTATGCTTCTTCTACCATACCAATGTGACTGTAGGCAGTCAATATCCCTGTGACTGTGACTATGTTTGGGTTAATTTCAGCATTCATCATCTCATCAAACAACTTGATAGCATCATTAGCCCTACCATTTATTCCACATCCCAGTATCATTGCAGTATATGCTACCAAATCCTTCTTTTTCAAGCCGTGAAAAAGCTTGTAAGCTTTATCGACACTTCCACATTTTGCATACAGGTCGATCAAACTGGTAACCAAGTAGTCATCCATTTGAATTCCAGTTTCATTCAAGAAAGACTCAATCCAAGAACCAAACTTTAGATCTCCCAGCTGGGAACAAGCAGAAAGTGCACTTGCCAAGGTCATTTTATCAGGTTGTAAATCTAACTGAAGCATTTCATTGAACAGCTGCAGAGCTTCTTTTGCCTGGCTGTTTTGAGCATAACAAGCTATCATGGCACTATATACAAGATGGTCTTTCTTATTTAATCGTCCAAAGAGTTCCTCAGCTGATTCAACATCTCCACGCTTTGAGTATCCAGAAATCAATATGATATATGAAACATTATTCTTTTGGTCCATTGCCTCAAAAAAACTGCGAGCTAATTCTACGTTCCTACAATCTACATATCCACTGATCATCGCATTCCATGAGGCAGGACTTCTTTCTGGCATCTCTCGAAACAATGCATATGCTTGCTCCATATTCCCCACCCTCGCATACCCAGAAATGATTATGTTCCAAGAAATGACATCTTTCTCTGGCATTTCATCAAAAACCCTTTGTGCCTTTGCTAAGTCACCAGATTTTACATATCCACCAAGTATTGAATTCCATGACACTATATTTTTCCCGACCATCTCCCTAAAGATATTATGGGCAAAGTCCATATTACCCACTTTTGAATAAAAATCTACTAGAGCTGTCTGCACATAGACAGCATTACAGAAGCCATACTTGTAAACTTGTGCATGAATAGATGTCCCACCAGACCTGTACAAAATCCTAGCACAAGCCTTTATAGCAGATGATACAGCAAAAGTGTTGGGACTAACCCCACATCTCTGCAACTTTCCATATAAATCAATGGCGTCCCTGAACTGACAATGCCGAGAAAAGAAGCGGATGGTGGAAGCAACTGAGAAGACATCTAAATTCTGCACATGGTTGAGGATTAGCTTAATATACCGCGAGGTATTCCAAGAGTAATTGCTTGTAGAGTTAATTATGTGCTGAGCTAGTGAGGACTCAAGATTCAACAGACCATTAACAAGTATTGCAGCATGGATTTGCTTTGTTTGATTAATAGACAGAGGCTTAGCCAATAAGGTAGTAACTTTAGAGGCCAGCATTCAAGGGCGGCTCTAGGGTAAGGCAGGTGAAGCCTTGCCTCTAAGATTCCCAAATATTTAAGCTTTGAAGTACTACTGTATTATTATATAATATATAAGTTATATTTATATATTAATAAAAAATTCAAATTTTAATATTTTTTAAAAAGCTGGTAGAGGTAGAATTGAGTTAATTAATAGGATAAATTTTTCTCTTTCATTAAATTAAACAATATATTTACCTTTCAATTCTATTTTTTCTTCCTTTATGTATAACCTTTTTTTTCTTATTTCTCGTGATTTTACTTTCTAATTTCAATTTAAGTTTTCTAAATTAGCAATTATCTTTTATCACATTTGATTGATCCATACATCAGAAAGCAAGTTCTTTTTTTCTCTTCTTTTTTAACTAAAAGATTCCTTAGACAAGTGTCGAAGGTACAAAACTCGATGAATAACGGACTCACCAATTTACTGTTTTTCACTTAATATCATATTTTGTACAAGAGAGAGTTCAATATCATCACGTGCTCCTAACCCACACATAATGCATTACGATCTCACCAATAGATAAAGGCCATGTATGCTTTTTAGTGTCTCATTATTATGTAAATTTTATAAAAGAAGTTTAAGGATCTTTTAATATATTTTAATTTTAGACCACCCGTTATGTTGAGACCACAGCCTCACGATCGAGTTGTTCAACTGACTTCATTCACATTTGATAACTGAATGACACGTTCACTATCTTTAATGTTCTTGTCATTATTGTCTTATCTTAATTGAGATTCTAGAAATTTGATTAAAAATATCAAGGATGAACGGGTGGCTCAAAGGGGAAGGTAATAGAGCCTTGATTAGGCCCTCAAAAAATTTTGATAGTAAATTTTATGTTTTTCGTTTTGGTTTAGACAATATTATGTTTGCAGAAAAAAAAAAAGTATAAAATTTTTGTAAAAAGGGAAAGAAAGAAAGATTGTATACTCTTTAACAATAAAAATATTTTTTAATTTTGAATTAAACTACTTAAATCATCATATAAGTAAATAATATTTTTACAACAATATTATCATGACCGGATTTCTGACTGAGTCATAACCAACACTCAGTGCATTAACTTGAGCAAGCAAACCTTCTAGTCTATTGTTTCTATTTTATTATGCAGGTAGAGACATTTAAATATAGAAAGCCCCTATTGTTTCTTCAAAATAAAACAAACTTCTTTGAAAACATTCTTTGTAAATGCAACGTAAAATTTCAAACATTTGATAAAATAATAAAATATCTAACTTTAAATTCTGACTCTGAAATGTCTATAAAACCTCTAAAGGATATGAGTGGATTGCTGGGGATATAACTCACTGGATAATCCTCAACTAAACAACAATAATGACCCGGTTGATTTTCACAAGTGGGGTTTGGGGAGGGTAGTGTGTACACAGACCTTATCCCTACTCCGGAGAAGTAGAAAGACTGTTTCCGATAGGCCCTCGGCTCACGACGATGGTAAAGGACAGTGGAGCAGTAACATCAAAGGAAGTCAGACAGATAACACCAACAACACGATAACCAAAAAGTAGAAAGAAAAGCAAGAACAATAATATAATCCTCAACTAAAATAATGAAATTAAATTAGAGGACTAAAATCAAAGTAATGAACTCCGTAGCCTATAACTAAGCTCACTAAAAGTCCTGTTGGAATGGAAGGAGGTCTTAGCTCTTAGCATGCTTATCTGCAAAATCTGTGCCTACATGGACATGCGCCAATATAGGTTCCAAAGAAAATAATGAAACGTTAGTACACTATAGTGGCACTCAATAAGTAAGACAGTTCCTCCATTAAACTTAGAATGAGACTCTGAAAGAATTATGCATGCGTGATCATGTATTATTCTAAATAAAAACGCATTATCAACGGTTGAAGCAAACATCTTATGTTTCCTTTCTAAAACCTTCTTCACTTTTTTTTTTTTACGAAAAAATTCTTCTTTCTTGCTTTTTTTTTTGGGGAATACCAAGGACTCTGACATAATTCTGATTCTTGAAGAAGTACGACCCAACCCGATTTTCTATGCCCTATTACTGTAGTGCCACACAGCTCAAGATTCTAGCATACTCGCATTCTTGTGTTTTACCAGGGCTATTTTTATAGTGCCCAAACTAATGATGGACTAA
Source organism: Nicotiana obtusifolia (assembly GCA_002018475.1). Lineage (NCBI taxonomy): Eukaryota > Viridiplantae > Streptophyta > Magnoliopsida > Solanales > Solanaceae > Nicotiana > Nicotiana obtusifolia. Next base: position 258,460 of record MCJB01003780.1, read on the forward strand.
TAAACCTACTCAAACCCGAATAGTTTCGAGCCGTGTAAATCGTCAAGAGCTACTAACTTCTCTCAAAGATCTAGGAACTCCCGAAAATAATTCAGAGTATTGCATTAATCACATCAAATTAACGTTTTTGCTTTATAGTTCTCATTAAGATAATTCTATATCAAAGACAATTCAAGTGTTTCATAATGTGCTGAAAAGATAAGAATGTTATATAAATGCACGAGATACAATTCCTAGAATAATTGACGATTCTTAAAAAATTAAGCTGGATAATAATCCAAATATTTTTATAATTGTAATAGATAATGTGAGCTTACTCTCTCCAATCAGAACTCATATTAATATCCTAAGCAATTTATCAACTTCTTGAACTCTTTGTGTGCAGACAAATTTAGTCAAAGTATTGTCTCAACTCATCTTACAATCTTCCCTTTCGAGCAATGTGTGCTCCAATCAAAACCAAATGAAGTTTACAACTTGTAAATTACATAAAAATTCGTTACACAACACCCACAATTACTATCACAACTAGTGTACTGTCGCGCTTCGCGCGATTAAGAAAAGCATCAAAATTGGTTTATATAATAATGTCATAATTCTTTATAAAGGAAAATCAATCTTTAATATGCATCCTACGTGAAATTTTTTAATAGAATGTTTTCAACATTTCAAATTAAATATGATCAACCATTTGAATTGGTATACGTAAACTTGAATAAGAAAAGAGAAAATAAAAAACTAACGAAAAAGAGAAAGAACATAATACAGTGAAACTACGGGGGATGTGAACATGAGATGGTGTCCACTCCTTTCCTCTTCGTCTAAGTTTTTTTTCTTAGTATTTGATTTTTAATATGAATTGTTGCCACTTTTGTTTCCTAAGGTTGACAAGTTTTCTATTTCTCTCAAATAAAAATTATAATAAACTATAATACAAAGGGCACAAAGAAAGAAATAGAAAAAGAAAAGAATGGAAAATATAATGTCAACTATATTTATATATAGGATGATGAAAGTGCATTAGACAAATAGAAGAGGAGGATTTAATTACTTTTAACATTGATAACTTTTTATATTACCTTAAAAATATATATTACGAAAAGAATAATAAATCTTAATTACAAAATCAATTACAGCAAAAAAGCTCTTAGAATTCCAAAAAAACATATGAGACTGTTTTTTTTATGTAAACTCCTGAGTCGAAATTTAACGACAACACTAGTATTAATTAAGATTGCCTTGAGAATATCGGAATACTTCTGAGCCATTACTAATTTGACAGAATAAGAATGACCGTCGATGAGTCTGCCACCTACATATAACTATAGAAATGAAGAAAATTCAGATGAGAATGATTGATGTTAGGACTTCTGAATTTATAGGATGAAAGGATTTCGGTGACAGAAATTTGATTAGTATTGTTTAATGAACAAAAGATAACTTCTTGGAAGGTGAAAGCTGAAAAGTTCATGCCTATAATTGGTTATTATATGGATTAGTAATTACAAGATACTCTGTAACAATTACTTTGGTGATGAGCTTCTATTAGACAAAGACATCGGCTTTACCAAACTTTATTGGAGATTTGGGCTTTAAGAGGCAAAGTATTTGGCTATTTACTTTAGTAGATTTTAATAGAGTGAAGGAGAGAAATGAATGAAAAAATACAAAAAAAACATAGAAAAGATAAATAGGAATGCTTGTCTATAGAGGTGCCACTTCATCTTGCCAATTCCTAGCTTTATATTTATATATAGATAGATTAACATCTTCTTTAACCATGAAGAATCCTAGAATCAAGATTCAATCTTTAAAGGTTTTGGGTAAAATCTTGTTTCCTATAGTACTTCTTTCTTCTAACAACCTTAATATGTAAATCATTAGCAATAAATTATTCTATGATAAGTAATTTACCTTTCAAAGTATCTTTCTTGATTTCTGTCCTTGCCCAAACCCTGAAGCTTTGATGGTGAAATCTAAAGATATTAATGTAAACTCATGTTATAACAACGATAACAGGGTGAAACTTAATTTAAAAAGTTCATAATACTTACCTAATAATGTGGGAGTTTAGCTAAGGTCATAATCTCTTCGTGGAAGAATACCCAATGTTCAAAATTCTAAAATAATGGCCTTTCCCCAAGTCTAAGATTTTATACATAGGCAACCGTGAGGCAGTCGCGTGTGGAGCAAAATTGAGCTATTTTTTTACACTTGATCAAATTCAGATCGAAAGCGAAACAGAACTATTTTTTATATTTTGCCTCCAACAATTTTCTCCCATCTTTTTGGCCATTATACTCGCATAACTTGATTCTAAATCATCCTTCAACATCTATTTAAACACGTTTCCCAATTCAAAACTTAGGAATAGATCTTACCACGAGCTTTTCATAAAAAAATGTTAACTCAAGACTTAATAAACTTTTAGCTAGGATTTCACAAATATTAAAGCTAATATATTGCAAATACATGTCTAACATCTTATTTATTTAAAACCTCTTACTAATATAAATAATAATATTAATATGTGAAGTTAAAGGTTTTATGCCATTTAAAAATATTATACTATAAACAAGTATGAAAAAAAATAATGACAACAATAATTTTTTTATATGTGTGTATACATATGTGAGTTCTAACAAAAAAGAAAAGATTTCTTATAAATATTTTGCTTTAAACCACTAATTTTATTGAAACTGCCCTTACAAGCATTACCAAGATTGTACACATGTAGTTTTTTGACTATGAATCGCAGTAATGAGGCAAGTCCAATAGCACTAATGAAAGCAACATGTTCATGTTAACAAGCTCATCAAAACTAGTTTACAACTGAATGCTACTAGGCAAGAATATTTACCTATAAAATAGTACAGTTGAATTTGTGATGTGGTTTATAAACATGTGAATTAATTTGATCCAAAGATATAAAGTAACTAAGAACATAAATTAATTAATTAAACAAACTTGAAGAAAATACAAGCCTAACTGTGGGCTCAGTTTCTCCGTTAGTAATAATAAGAGCAAAATATGAAGAACAAAAAGAGAGAATGTTGTTTAATAGAATAAGAACAGATTTTGCCTTTTGTTTACAGATGATTTTTTGTATCCAACAATGAATACAAATTCTCCTATTTATAGCTCAATTCAGGAAGACAAGATCCTCAAATCAAGCTCCTCTTTAATATGAATAAAACTCCTCTTTATGGCTACATAGCAGTTGTGCGTTAACACCAATATTGTTTATAACATTTGCTCATTAAATACTATATTTTTCAACTAATATCTTCCTTTCACATCTTCGTCCCCTGTTCCAATGCCTTCGGAATTTATTAAACACCGGTCACATGTTCCTAACCAGTGCCAGCTATTTGCCGACTCATATCTCGTCTTTACTTTCACGTCTCAACTCGACGAGCATCCATCTATCATTCATTAGTTTTATCTCTTACAGATAGTCCTCCCACTTTTGAGTGACAAAACTTTGTGTTACCGGGAAGTAAATAAGATCTCTTTCCTTGGCGGGAAAGTTCCTGAACAGTTTGTGACACTTGAAATGATGCACATCTCCTTGCATTTAATGAGCGAACACGTGTTATCCCGTGATTCCACAAATATTTTCCAGTTTTCAAGGTAATTATGACCATGAATTCTACCGCCTATAAACTTCTCCACTACTCATCACTTTTACCTTTCACTTTTACAAACTCTTCTTCTTCGAATTTCTTTCGAACTTTTCTGCAAACCCTTCTTTCTTAGTAAAATTTTCTTACTCAGATTTTTTATCACCATGTCTTCTACTACTTCTGTCCCTGGAAACTCTGGCCTTCATATCGGTGGTAGCCCTTCCAAAAAGAATAAAATCAAGGAAGCCGATGCCGGTCCTCCAACCACCAGCACCATCATCCTCACTCAACTAAATTTTGAGACGAACCTTCAAGTAGAAAAAGAAACCATAAACCCTAAAAATGACAGAAATTAACCTGTTAGCAGATATCATTCTTCCATCCGGCTTGCTAGCATCCCTAATTGTGAAAGAAGAGTGCGACTAAAAAAGTATTGAAATTTTGGCCCCCAATGAAGTGGAAAGGGTCACCTTCAGTAAACCAGGGTTCATGTATGTTTACACGTACCATTTAACTTTGAGAATGAGCCAAGAATGATCTCATTATTTTAGAGTTTTACCACCACTATCAAATCTGCTTGGTTCAGGTAAGCCCGTCAATATGGCGTATGATGGCTTGCCTTCGGGTACTGTGCTCTCGACCCGGAGAAACCCTCACTCTTATCCATTTAATCAACCTCTACTCCCCATAGAATTTCCATGGAGGCATGATCAAACTCAACAAATGCGGTCACTATGCCATCGTTACTAGTGTCGATGATGATAATGATCGTGGTTGGATGGAAAGGTTCATTGTCATCGCCACCAGGGACATTCTTCCGGCAATAACACCTTCTATCCCTGAAACCTGGAATTTTACTCGTAAGTTTTTCAAACACCATTTTTCTACTGTGTTAAAGAAAATTCTCCCTTTTTCTAACTTTTATCTCTTATTTCAGCTACCCATTGGGTCCCCCCTTCGGTTCAAAACTTGTCTCAATGGGTACGTAAGATTATAAATATATCTACACCGGATTCCAATAAATGGAAAGAAATTTTTCCAAATTTAATTGGAAGACCAAAAACCATGGTAGATAAAACTTCTCTTTTCCCCTTTCAATATCCAACATGACGTAGTGTGAATTTGCTGACTCTCCTTCATAATACGCAGGCCTTCCGAATGGATCTTCTATTTACCCCGTTGTTGAGGTCTCCCATTACCCAATGATTTTCTATCAAAAATTCAAGCAATCCTTGACTGGAAGAGGGCTTGTGATGCTGCTCTTGCTTCCAATGAAGGTCCATCTTCCTTGGGTTCCCAACCTAAGGATAAAAAACTAAAAAGAAGACGTACCTCCACGATCGAGGCTCAGGAGAAGCCTTCAACAAAAGAAGCTCCAACTGGGCCAACCACAGTGGTCAGAAATCGATGACGATGAAGTGATTTCTCTTCAAAGAAGAAGAAAAAGATCTCCCCCTGCTCAACCGGATGCTCAACAGGATGAAATTCGAGGACTATTCACTAAAACGAGAATAGTTGAAGACGTTAAGTCCCATTTATGGGCTCCCATTGCTATTTCTGGTCAGATGAGTTATACCTTTGATATTTCTCCACCTCTTATTTCAGCATCAACTGTAGCACCATCAACTCTTGCTTCACCACTGATGTAACGACCCGACCGGTCATTTTACTTTCTAGATCCACGTTTCCCCATTTAAGACTCCCTGTATGTGCTTTATTATTTTATGACTTGTGGGGATGGTTGATTTGGTTTTGAAATTTTCAGGTTAAAATCGAAACACTTAGTTCCTTAATAGTGGCCTAAGGTGGCCAAGTTTGACACGAGTCAACATTTTGAGTAAACGACCTCAAAACCAGGATATGATAGTTCCAGTAGGTTTGTATGATGATTTTGGACTTGTTTGTGTGTTCGGATCGAGTTTCGGGCGATCTAGGAACGTTTCGGCGCTTAATATTATAAGTTGGTGAATTGAAGGTTTTCAAGTTCTTTAAATTTGTTTGAAGTAGACTTTGGTGTTATCGATATCCGTTTGAAATTCCGAGCATGGGAATAGGTCTGTATGGTAATTTATGACTTGTACGCAAAATGTGGTGTCATTCCGAGTTGTCTAAGTATGATTCGACACATTCAGAGCTAGTTGAAGAAGTTTGAAGTTCATAAGTTGAATAATTTGATTTTAGGGTGTGATTCTTAGTTCTGATGTTATTTTATGTATTTTGAGGCTTCGAGTCGTATTATGTTTATGGACTTGTTGGTACTTTTGGACGGGGTTTCGGCTAGCTCGGGTGTGTTTCGGACCACCCGGAGCTAAGTCTAAAATTGCAGAAAATGCTGGTTCTGGTTTCCTTCTTCGCAATCACGAAATTAGTGTCGCGTTCGCGATGAAAGAATCGGGGGCTGGGCATTTTTGTTCTTCGCGTTCGCATTCACATTGGAAGGTCCGTAGTTGCGTAGAAGGGGAGAGGGTCTGGGGTTCAGTGGGTCAACACGAAGGGCAGGTCACATTCGTGAAGCTTGGGCTGGGCTGGTCTTCGCGATCGCAAGGATCTGGACGCATTCGCGAAGGGCTTTTTCAGAGCCTTGGCAATTTGGCCTTTGCAATTGCGAGGCCCTTTCCGCGATCGCGAAGAAGGGATGCTTCGCCAGTGTTCTAATTTAAAAACGGGACTTAGATCATTTCTTTCATCTCACACATCTCTTGGCCGATTTTGGAGCTTTTTAGAGAGGGATTTACACCTAGCATCTTGAGGTAAGTATTTTCTACACAAAGTGAGTTTAATACATAGATTATGGGTGGATTTTAACATACAAATTGTAGGAATTTGTTGAAAAACCTAGGTTTTAGTAAAAATGGGATTAGACCACGAAAATGATTATGGAATTGAGTAAAAATTATATATATGTTTTCGTGAGTTTATGGGTAATGTTTATTTATAAAAATTTTCGGAATCCGAACACGTGGGCCCGGGGGTGAATTTTAGGAACCTTCTAAATTGGGTTGGGTAATTACTCTAATAGTTAAATTTATGAACTGTTGAGCATATATCAATTAGTTTGTATGACTTTTGGCTAGTTTAGGATTGCTCGGCACTGATATGAGGCTATTAGAATGATTTGCGGACTAGGAAGTGTGATGACCGGATAGGTCATTTATAGTTTTACCTTTTATTTTTGTGTTTCGAAATCTCGAATAGCACTGTTTATCCCTCCTCAATTTGCCTGCATAGTCCGTGTCCTCTTTTTGGAAAGTTTTTATAAGAAAATTGACGAAAATGTGAAATCGTGTCTAATTTGAGTTGACTACGGTCAATATTTTATGTAAACAGACCCGATAGGTCCGTATCGTGATTTGGGACTTGGGCGTATGCCCGAAATCGAATTCGGAAGTCCCTAGCTTGATCTAACATAATTTGTTGAAAGTTAGAAGTTTAAAGGTTTAAAGAATTCCTAAGTTTGACCGTAGGTTGACTTTGTTGCTACCAAGTTTGGATTTTGGTTCCGGAACTTGGTATAAGTTAGTTTCAGTATTTATAACTTGACTGTAAATTTGGTGCAAAACGGAATTGATTTGACGTGATTCAGACGTCCGGTTGAAAAATTAAATGTTCTTAAGTTTCTTTGAATATTTCCTTCGTTTTGGTGTCCAATTCGTGGTTCTAGGTATTATTTTGATGTTTTGATCATGCGAGCGAGTTCATATGATGTTATTACACTTTTGTGCATGTTTGGCTCTGCGCCCCGAGGGCTTGGGTGAATTTCGGACGCGTAGCGGAGTGTTGGATAAAGTTAGGAGTTGCTGGTTTTTTTTCACAGGCTGCAGTTCTTGCATTTGCGAGTTTGGTCTCACATTTCCGATAGTTTCAGGTTCGCATTTGCGATGGGATGCTGGGGGAAGCTGGTTCGCATTTGCGATCACACTGGTCGCATCTGCGGAAAGTCCCAATTCGCATTTGCAAACAAAACCATCTCATTTGCGACGGCAGCAGAGATGTGAATTCTTCGCATTTGCCAGTACTTTTATGCATTTGCGGGGTTCGCTATGTCGCATTTGCGACATCTTTGCCTAGACAAAAGCTGAGAAAATAGAATCTAGCTCATTTCTTTCAAACTCTCAACCCTAAACACCCTAGAGGGCATTTTCCAAGAGAGTTTTCTTCCTAAATTCATAGGTAAGTGACTTTAATCTACTTTCTTTCAGTTACCCATTATATTTCATAAGTTTTCAACATCAAATAGGGTGCTAAAACGAAGATTTTCTTATTGCTTTTTTTTTCTGGTGTAAATAATTATGAAAATGCCATTTAATTCCCTGAAATTTTCAGACTTCCTTTAAAACTTCAAAACATCATATCTCCCTCATTTTAAGGTCAAATTTGGTAATTCAAAAGGCTATCTTGGGTGTCATCTCGCAAAGATCATGTTTGGCTTATCAAACAAAAGTCTCAAGATTATCTAGGATCTGATTCGGGCTGGGACAACTGCTGCAGTTTTACTCATTTTGAAATTTAGTTACTTTTTCTCACAAGGTTTTGGAACTCGGTTTTGGACGATTTTTGGTAGAAATTAGAGATTTGGGTAGAATTGTGATTTTCATGTAAATTTGTGATTTAGACCACAAATTGAGGTTGTATTTCAAAACTAATTACATAATCGGACTCAGAGGTGAATGGGTAAATGAGTCCTGGTCCGAACCTTGGGTTTTGACCAAGTGGCCTGAGGTTGACTTTTGTTGCTTTTTGGGAAAATTGTAAAGATCTTAACTTTATGTCTTGTAATTGATTGTCCCTAGCATTATTTGATGTAATTGAGTCGATTTTGGTTAGATTCGATTGGTTTGGAGGCGGATTTTAGAGGAAAGGTTCCAATTGAGCTTCAATTTGCTTGCGGAGCGAGGTAAGTGTTGGGTCTAACCTTGATTTGAGGGAATTAGGAACCCTTGAGCTGTGTGCTATGTGAATTACATGTGTAGCGGCATATATGCGAGGCAACGAGTGTATATCCGCTGTCAAAATACTTGTTTCCATGCTTTTCCATATTTCATTAATTATTTCATTCTACGTCTTCAATGTTACATGCTTTAGTTGCTTCCTCTGCCTTAACTTGCTATTTGTCACTTATTTCTCTCATATTAAAATATTCGTTTCTTCCATGCTTCCTTGATTAATTGTTACTTGCCTTAATTATCTTACTTGTACATTTTAATTGCCATATATTTGGCTCTCTTTGTTGCTTTGTATTGATTGTAGCATTCCTTGATTTGGTATGAGGTTCCTTTGTGGCTTTGCTTTCATATTTATTTAAGCTTAGAGATTCTTGTGAATTGAATTGTTGAATTTCTTACATTTATTGATTGTATTTATGGATCGGGTTACATGCTGCAACAAATTTTTTTCTTGCTATTGATATGGTGAAATAAGGGAGGATGGATATTAATATGTTGGGATAAGGTTGCAGCGCCACAACAAATTTTATATGTTATTCTTGTTATTGATACAGGTGAAATAAGGGAGTATTGTGTTTGTACGGTGGGATCGACTTGCACGCTGCAACGGGTGAAATAGTGGAGGATTATGTTTGTAAGGTGGGATCGGGTTGCGCGCCGCAATGGATTGTGTGTTTTGTATTCATTGTTGTACTCTGTTGGCTTTCAATGCTTTCATACGAGATTCTGAGTACTAGTGTTTCTGGTTTTACCGATTTCAATGATTGAGTTTATTTTCATAAGTTAACTGCCTTACTTTCTTGTTAGGCTCAACACTTGCAGAGTACATGGGGTCGATTGTACTCATACTACACTCTGCACTTCTTGTGTAGATTTTGGAGTCGGTCCTTGCGGCGGTTAGCAGATTTCTTGGATTGATTGCCGGATTGGAGACTTGAGGTACAAATGCTTGGCGTTCATAGCTCTGAAGTCCTTTCTACCTTATCCTAGCTGTTTATTTCATTTCAAACAGTTTTACTTTCATTTAGACAATTATATGTTTTATTCTAGTCGCTCGTGCACTTGTGACACCAGTTCTGCAGTTGTATCTAGATATTGCAGTTATTATGGTTTTTCATACTCTATTTTAGTTATTAGAGTTTAATTGGTACAGTTAATTTGATTTGTTAAAAATGGCTAAAAACTATTCTAACGTTGGCTTGCCTAGCAAGTGAAACTTTAGGCGCCATTATAGTCCTGAGGGTGGGAATTTCGGGTCGTGATAAGTGGGTATCAGAGCACTAGGTTACCTAGGTCTCACGAGTCACGAGCAAGCTTAGTAGAGTCTGGAGGATCAGTATGGAGATGTCTGTACTTATCTTCCAAAGGCTACGGAGTTTAGGAACAATTTCTCTTCTTTCTTTCTCTATCGTGCGATTTTATTCTATCATTGATGATTGAACCATTCTATTCTTGTTCTCTCGCAGATGGCAAGAACACGCACTGCATCTACAGTCGGATAGGATTTGGAGCCCCTAGTAGCAGCTACGACAAGGGGCAGAGGCTGATGCAGAGGCAGAGCTCAGCTTAGAGCTCGAGCAGCAACATCCACAATGGAGCCTCAGGTGGATTTCGAGGAGGAAGCTCCAGTTGAGACTGTACCCATCGGACCAGCTTAGGTCCCCAGGGGTTTCATAGCCACTCTTGTGCTTTAGGATGCTCTAGTCCGTTTGGTGGGCCTTATGGAGAGTGCGGCCCAAATCAGCACATTTCCAGTGGCACCAGCCGTCTCTCGGGCTAGGAGAGGAGCACAGACTCCCGCTAGTCACACTCCGGAGCAGGTGGCTCCCTAGTATCAGACTCCAACAGCCCCGCCAGTTGGGGTGGTTAAGCCGGTTGTTACAGCACAGGCCGGTGATAGGCCCCCCATGTCTTCTGAGGCCATGTTGAGCTTGGATAAGTTTACCAAGCTCTTTCCTGTTCATTTCAGTGGTGCATCTTCTGAGGACCCACAGGATTTTATGGACCGTTGCCACGAGGTGTTGCACAACATGGGTATAGTTGAGACCAATGGGGTCGATTTTGCAGCATTTGAGACGACTGGTTCCGCCAGGAGATGGTGGAGAGATTATATGTTGACTAGACTAGCTGGTTTGCCTGCACTTACTTGGGATCAGTTAACATAGCAATTTCTAGAGAAGTTCATTCCTGTCACCTTGAGAGAGGAGTACCGCCGACAGTTTGAGCGTCTTCAGCAGGGTAATATGACTATTACCCAGTACGAGACTCGATTTGTGGACCTAGCTTGCCATGCCACTATCTTGCTTCCTATTGAGAGGGAGAGAGTGAGGAGATTTATTGATGGGCTCACTTATACTATCAGGTTACAGATGGCCAAGGAGACCGGGAGTGATATTTCTTTCCAGACAACAGTAGATATTGCTATACATATCGAGATGGTTCGTGCTCAGGAGAGGGGGCCGGTGTCTGATAAGAGGCCTCGTCATTCTGGTAGTTTCAGTGGTGCCACATCTGGAGGCATGGGTACAGTAAGCCCCGAAAAATTTCACCCAAAACCCGAAGTTTTGTGATGCTGAGGTAGACTTATGCGTTCAGACTTTTTGGTTGAACAATGCGTTGGAGAGTTGAAGAAATTTTTCGGAAGTGCAGGGCCTTTTTGCGGTCCATTCTACGGTCGCAGAACTGATCTGCGGACCGCAGATCTGCCGCAGACTGAAGCAGAAATCTGGAAAAACTTTTGGACTATTATGCGGTCCATTATGCGGCCGCATAATCATTTTGTGGCCTGCACAACGCCTCGTAGACCCAGCGTGAAAATTTCCAGAGGGAAGTTCTGCGGCACATTATGCGACCGCAGAATAGGTCTGCAGATCGTAGACCGGTCGCAGAGTGATGCAGAAATGCCCAATTCCGGAGGGCCATTATGCGGCCCAATTTGCGGACCGTAGAAGCGTTATACGGTCGCATATGCGATCGCAGATCTGCATCTGCGCTTCATTTTTCTGGTTTTATAAACTCGACCCATTCTTATAAAACAGTCTTAGGGATCATTTTAGAAGTTTCAAACTTATATTTTAGAGAGATGAAGGTGGTCTAGAGTGAGAAAAGGAATTTCTAAGTCAATGTTCATCAATCTTTGCTCAAGCCTTGAAGATTTCACAAGGGTAACTCACAAGGTCTTCAACGAAAAAGGTAAGATTCTAGTCCTAACCTTAAATTTCGAGATTTAATTGAAAATAGGTAATAAGCCAAGCAATTCTTGGGTGTGGGAGTTGTTCATTATTCATGCATGTACTATCTAGGTTTGTGGGAAGATTGTTAAGCTCAATTGGGTAGAATTTGGATAGTTAAATGGAGGAATCCACCATAGGAGGACCTTGAATCATAATTCCCACCTAGTGTTCGATAAAATACTCAAATGAGCTGGAACCATGAACTCCCTCCTAATTTGTGTTCAATTTTTATATGTCTCTAAAAGATCGAAGTTTCTAGGATTTTCAGAACCATGTGGTGAATAAGGAAAGCTCAAAGCGAGGTATGAAGGCTAAACTCTTTTTCTGGTATTGGAATTCCTGTGTTCTTATAAAACTCTATCGTGTGAAGTTTGAATATGGAACACTATTGATGTGGGGTATTCAAACTAGTAAAATTGATTTCCGATTGACATAACCTGTTAGGACCCTCGTGTGTTAATGATTCTCTATTTTTTACTTAATTATGTTACACCCCTTTTGGGAGAAGATCTTGTATGAAATCAATGTGATTAAACACTTATTTCTCATACGAATGAAACCTTCTGAACTTACACTTGCTAAGGCCAATGGTGCCAAATGGTTGATTTGAAAGGGAATTTTTGTACAAACTATTATCGTTTTGGGAATCCAAAGTGTGCTGTGAATACACCTCCACCCGCATACATTTGGGTGAGGCGGTAAGGCCACTTTATGTAGAGGTGTGGTATTGTGAATACACCTCCACCCGCATTCGTTGGGGTGAGGTGACATAGCCGCTTTGTGTAGAGTTTGTGGTACTGTGAATACACCTCCACCCGCATACATTGGGGTGAGGCGGTAGGGCCACTTTGTGTAGACTTTCTGGTATCGTGATTGCACCTCCATCTACATACATTGGGGTGAGGCGGCAGGGCCGCTTTGTGTAAAGGTAGTTGTAGAGGATCCCCGACTTAAGAATTTATAGATGTTATTGAAAGCTCTTAATAAATTTGCTATGGCTTTAATGGCTAACTAAGCCTTTTATTGTTACCATGATTCATCATATTCATGTTGTATTTTCAAGTTCTTGCATAGGTGTTTGGTTTTCATATTAATACTATTCAACATGTACTAACGTCCCTATTTTTGGGGCGCTGCATCTTTAATGGATGCAGGTGGTTCCACAACAGAGGGCATTAACCAGTGATAGCGGTACACTCTCTTCCCGGTTGGCTTGGTGAGCCCCACTTCATTTCAAGGTCGTGCATCTTTTGTTGTATATGTATTATGTTTTGAGATATAGCTGGAGCCTTGTTGCTGACACTATCATTGTACTCTTTTATATCTATTATAGGCTCCGTAGACATGGTGTGGGTAGTGTATTGGTATTGGGAAGGTCAAGATAGTAATGTCATCTGTGTATTACATATTCCACTTCAACTATGAAAGTGCATGTATTTTGAGACTTTATAAATGAAGTAACTAATGGTGATGGAATTAGTGTTGTTCATGAACCCTCTAGGTGTTAATTAATGAAGTTTACCTTCTCTTTATTATGGGTGAGTTGGGTAGAAGGAAATCTAGTAGGCTTACTCGGCCAGGTTATCTCGGTTGAGCGCTGGTCGCGCTCCCCGAGGTCGGGGCGTGACAAGTACTTTTGGTAGGGGCCATCCTTCCAGGCCATTTCAATTAGTGATTTAGGCATCTCATAGTGCTTCATGGAGTCGTGGTCCTTATGTGCCTCATTCTGGGCAGCCAGCCTATAGCGTATCATCAGCTCCTATTAGTGCGCCTTTGATTCAGAGCTATAATCGTGGTTATCTGGCCCGTTCGGGTTAGCTTCAGCTTTAGCAGCCACAACAACAGGATAAGTGTTTTGAGTGTGGTGGTATTGGTCACATCAGGAGGGTCTGTCTAAGATTATTGGGCGGTAATGCCATAGGAGAGTTCTCGTGCCATGGTTCCGGCACCGGTTGCTCCACCGCCCACTCAGGCAGCTAGAGGCAGAGGTCAGGCCGTTAGAGGTGGAGGCCAGCCAGCTAGAGGCCGTTCTAGAGACAAAGTTCAGAGTGGTGGGGCCTAGCCCAGATGTTATGCTTTCCCAGCTAGGCCTGAGGCCAAGTCATCTGATGCCGTTATCACAGGTATTGTTCTAGTTTGCCATGGAGATGCTTCAGTTCTATTTGATCCGGGCTCTACTTATTCCTACATGTCATCCTGTTTTGCTTCATATCTCGTTGTGTCTCGTGATTCTTTGAGCGCTCCTGTGTATGTGTCCATGCTTGTGGGAGATTCTATTGTTGTAGATAGCGTCTATCGCTCGTGCATGATTACTATTGGGAGTCTTGAGACTAGCGTAGATCTTCTACTTCTTGATATGGTAGATTTTGATGTTATCTTAGGTATGGATTGGCTGTCACCTTATCATGCTATTTTGGACTGTCATGCCAAGACGGCGACCTTAGCCATGCCGGGGTTGCCTTGATTAGAGTGGAGAGAGACTCCTACCCATTCTACCAGTAGGGTTGTTTCCTATGTGAAGGCTCGACGTATGGTCGAGGAGGGATGTCTAGCTTATTTGTCCTATGCCGTGATTCTAGTACGGAGGTTTCTTCCATGGATTCAGTATTAGTTGTATGCGAGTTTCCAAAGGTGTTTCCTGCAGATCTGCCGGGTATGCCACCCGACAGAGTTATTGACTTCTGTATTGATTTGGCTCCGGGCACTTTGCCTATTTCTATTCCATCATACAGTATGGCCCCGCCAAAGTTGAAGGAATTGAAGGAGCAGTTGCAAGATTTTCTTGATAAGGGCTTCATTAGACCTAATGTCTCGCCTTGGGGTACGCCCGTGTTGTCCGTGAAGAAGAAATATGGATCGATGAGGATGTGTATAGACTATCGACAGTTAAACAAGGTCACTATCAAGAACAAGTATCCGTTGCCGAGGAATGATGACTTATTGATCAGCTTCTGGGTGCCAAGGTGTTTTCAAAGATTGATTTGAGGTCTGGCCACCAACAATTAAATATTAGGGCATCTGATATCCCTAAGACAACTTTTCAGACTCGGTATGGGCATTATGAGTTCCAAGTGATGTCATTTCGACTGACAAATTCCCCAGCAACATTCATGGATTTGATGAACCGGGTGTTCAGGCCTTATTTGGATTCTTTTATAATTGTATTCATTGATGATATCTTGATTCCTGCAGTCGAGAGGAGCATGGACTGCATCTTTAGATTGTACTTCAAACTCTGAGAGATAACCAGTTATATGCCAAGTTTTCAAAGTTGGTTAGACTTAGTTGCCTTTTTGGGGAATGTTGTATCGGCAGAGGGCATAAAGGTGGATCCTAAGAAGATTGAGGCAGTTCAGATCTGGCCTAGACCTACTTCAGCTACAGAGATCCGGAGTTTCCCGGGTTTGGTAGGTTGTTACTGCTAGTTCGTGGAGGGGTTTTCATCCATAGCAGCCCTATTGACTAGATTGACCCAGAAGGGTGCCCCGTTCAGATGGTCAGATGAGTGTGAATTGAGCTTTCAGAAGCTCTAGACTGTTTTGACTATAGTGCCAGTGTTGGTGTTACCCACAGGTTCAGGATCCTACATGACGTATGTGATGCATCTCGATTGGGATCGGTGCAGTATTGATGTAGGATGGCAGGGTGATTGCATACCTTTCACGGCAGTTGAAGGTTCACGAGAAGAATTACCATGTTCATGACTTAGAGTTGGCAGCCATTGTTCATGCGCTGAAGATTTAGAGGCACTATCTTTACGGCGTGTCGTGTGAGGTATTCATGGATCATCAGAGTCTACCGTATTTGTTCAAGTAGAAGGATATCAACTTGAGGCAGAGGAGGTGGTTGGAGCTGTTGAAAGTCTATGATATTACCATTTTGTATCACCCCGGGAAGGCCAATGTTGTGGCCAATGCCTTTAGTAGGAGGGCTATGAGTATGGTAGCCTTGCGTGCACTCCAGTTGGTGAGAGTCCGCTTGTAGCATATGTTCAGGCTTTGTCCAATCAGTTCGTGAGGTTAGATGTTTCGGAGCCTTGTCGTGTTCTAGCTTGCACAGTCTCTCTGTCTTCCTTGTATGAGCGCATAGGAGATCGTCAGTATGATGATCCCCATTTGCTTGTCCTTATGGACATGGTGCTGCACGGTGGTGCCAAACAGGTTACTATTGGAGATGATGGGGTTTTACGGATGCATGCTCGTATTTGTGTGCCCAATGTGGACGGGCTTCGTGAGTTGATTTTTGAGGAGGCCCACAATTCCTTGTATTCTATTCATCTAGGTGCCGCCAAGATGTATCAGGACTTACGACAACATTATTAGTGGAGGAGGATGAAGAAGGATATAGTTGCATATGTAGCTCGGTGTCTAAATTGTCAGCAAGTAAAGTACGAGCATCGGAGGCCTAGTGATTTGCTTCAGAGGCTAGAGATTCCTGAGTGAAAGTGGGAGCGTATCACTATGGATTTTGTTGTTGGACTCCCACTGATTTAGAAGAAGTTTGACGCGGTATGGGTCATTGTGGACAGGTTGACCAAGTCGGCACATTTCATTCCACTTGCAGTTACCTATTCTTCAGAGCGGTTAGCTGAGCATCCGCGAGATCGTCCGTATTCATGGTGAGAAACTATAATTACTTGCTGGCCCTTATTTGTTGAAATTGGCATGTGATATTTGGGGACTTTTAGCTTGTTATTTTTGTTAAACAATCACTTATTAGTGCTTCTTATTCCATTATTACTGTTGTATGTCATGTCTACTAAAAATTCTTGCACTTATTATATATTGACCTCTAGTAAGTATCGATGTCGACCTCTCGTCAGTACTTCTTCGAGGTTTGATTAGATACTTACTGGGTCCATGTTGTTTACGTACTCACACTACATTTTTGCATCAATTGTGCAGGTAGTGAGGCAGGTACGTTTAGTATTTTGTCAGGCGCGCATCCACACTATCCGGAGGCCTAACAGTGAGCTGCTTTCCATGCTCCGTTCTGCAGCCCCAGAGTCTCCTCTGTTGTATTTATTATTTCTGTCTATTCTGCTTTAGACAGTAGTAGTAGTAGGGGGTTTTGTATATTCTACTAGATTGCTCTTGCACTTGTGATACTGAATTTTGGGTTTATCTAGTAGACGTTCATGGTTTTGTCTATTAATATTACTGCTTCACTCTCATATTTTATTTTATGCATTATACCACCATGTCCTTTTATATTGGTTTTCTCTATTAACTAAAAATTCACGGTTTTAAAAGTAATAAAGTGAATAATTAAATGGATAGTTCACCGTTGGCTTGCCCTACGAGGATGTTGGGGGCCATCACGGCCTATAGTGGGAATTGGGTCATGATAGCTTGGTATCACAGCACTAGGTTCACATAGGTCGCACCAGTCATGAGCTGGCCCAATAGAGTCTTGCGGATCGGTGCGGAGACATCCGTACTTATCTTCAAGAGGCTATAAGGTGTTAGGGAACTTCTCTTTC
The DNA here is from genome assembly GCA_002018475.1 of Nicotiana obtusifolia. Lineage (NCBI taxonomy): Eukaryota > Viridiplantae > Streptophyta > Magnoliopsida > Solanales > Solanaceae > Nicotiana > Nicotiana obtusifolia. The sequence continues at coordinate 275,744 of MCJB01003780.1, forward strand.
TTCATCTCCCATCATGCAGTTGATGTTGTGCTAAGTGTCTTTCTCTTATTCTCTCACAGATGGTGAGAATGCGCGTGGCAGATACACCCGGCAGAAGAGAAGCTGCTCCCCCTATTACTATAGGCCGAGGAAGAGGCCGAAGGAGGGCTCCAGCTCCTATTAGAGGATGAGGGTGTCCTAGAGTTTCCCTTGTTGTACCACCAGCGTATCCCATGGAGGATCCTGTCATTGAGGAGCAGGATGAGGCACCTGTAGCTGAGCCAGCCCCGACAGATTTCATGTCTACACTGGGATTTCAGGAGGTCATGGTCCGTATGCAGCGGTTCATGGATTCTATGACGCATGCTGGTTTATTTCCAGTGGACCCAACCACATCTCAGGTGGGAGGGGGAGCACAGACCCCTATCGCTCATGTTCCAAGGCACGCTGCTACCGTATATCATGCCCCAGGTGCACTACCTGTGGGTGGGGCTCAACCAGTTGCAGTGGCTATACCAGAAGCGAGACCAGCCGTGACCACCGAGCGTTTAGCGGTGAGCGACATGAGGACCCCCAAGACTTTATAGATCATTACAAGGATAGGCTTCACAACATAGGAATATTAGAGTCCAACGGGCTGGACTTCACCACATTTCAGTTGGAGGGCAAAGCCCATAGATGGTGGCAGTCCTATCTTTGTAGCAGGCCAGCAGGTTCGCCTCCCTTGACTTGGGACCAGTTCACATGCCTCTTATTGGAGAGGTATATTCCACCCTCTCAGAAGGAAGAGATATGGTTTTAGTTCGAGCAGCTCAGTAGGGTCAGATGTCTGTGACCGATTATGAGGCGAGGTTCTCTGAGTTGTCTCGCCATGCATATGATACTCCCCACTGATGCAGAGAGAGTGTGGAGGTTTATCGTGGTCTTGCACTATTGCATTCAGGTTACTATGGGCCGAACTCCTTACGAGTGGGTTGTGGAGATAGCTCGAAGGATTGAGGGTATCCGCAGCTAGGTCGATTGTTTATGATGGGGGAGAAAAGGAATCGACATTCCGGAGGATCCAGCGGCACCCCGTCTGGGGGCAGAGGTCAGTTCATGAGGGGTCAGTTTAGTAGGCCCACATATTCGGCACCACCGCCTGCTCGGGGTACCCCAGTGCGGCCCTACTTCAGCGCCATTCCAGAGAGTACCTACCGTCCACTGGCTATTCAGGGTTCTTCCAGTGGGCATTTAGGTCACCAGGGTCAGACCCAGGGTTAGTCATCTTCTGCACCGGGAGGTTGCTATAAGTGTGAGAGCTTGGTTTTATGAGAATATTTTTCCCAGGCTTCGGAGCAAGGAAGTATAGCAGCGGTATCAGCTTATGATCACCGCACCAGCAGCCGCACCATCTGTCCGTCCAGCCAGAGACGGAGGGCAGGTGGGTAGGGGTCGTCCTAGAGGTAGAGGCCAGCCAGGTGGTGCTCCAACTAGGTTTTATGCCTTTCCAGCCAGACCAGATGCAGTAGCCTCAGACGCCGCGATCACAAGTATTATGTTTGTCTGCGGTAGAGATGCTTAAGTACTATTTGATCCAGGGTCTATATATTCATATGTGTCTTCTCTATTTGCTCCTTATCTGGATGTCTCTCGTGAGTCCTTGTGTGCTCCTGTATATGTGTCCACGCCAGTGGGTGATTCTGTTGTTGTGGATCAGGTTTATCGGTCCTATATTCTGACTTTCTGTGGTTACGAGACCATAGCGGATCTTTTGTTGCTTGATATGACCGACTTTAAGGTTATCCTGGGTATGGACTGGTTGTCTCTGTACCATGCTGTTCTAGATTGCAATGCCAAGACTGTTACCTTGGCGATGCTAGAGTTGCCTAGATTGGATTAGAGGGGTTCATCTTTCAGTACATCTAGACAGGTATCTCTTTCTTGAAGGTTGACATATTCAAGAAGGGTTGTTTGGCCTATCTGGCTTATGCTTGGATACTGTTGTGGAGACTCCCACGATTGATTCAGGGCCTATAGTGCAGGAGTTCTCTGATGTGTTTCCTTCTGATCTACCAAGCATGCTACCGGATTGTGATATCGATTTCAGTATTGATTTGGCGCCAAACACCTAGCCTATATATATTCCACCGTACCGCATGGCTCCGAAGGAGTTGAAGAAACAACTTGAGGAGTTGCTCACGAAGGGGTTCATCAGGCTGAGTGTGTCGCCTTGGGGTGCACCGGTATTGTTTGTGAAGAAGAAGGATGGGAGTATGCAGATGTGCATTGATTACCGCCAATTGAACAAGGTTATCATTAAGCGCAAGTACCTGTTTCCACGAATTGATGATTTATTTGATTAGTTACAGGGTGCTAGGGGTGTTCTCTGAGATCGACTTGAGGTCTAGGTATCATCAACAGAAGATTCGTGCTTTGGATGTTCTGAAGACGGCTTTCCGGATTAGATATGGCCACTATGAGTTGCTAGTGATGTCCTTCGTCTTGACTAACTCCTTGGCGGCGTTTATGCATTTGATCAATTGGGTGTTCATGCCATATCTTGACTCATTTTTCATTGTCTTCATTGATGACATATTGATCTACTCGCATAGTTTGGAGGCGCACGAGCAACATTTGAGAGTTGTGCTTCAAACCTTGTGGGAACAAAATCTATATGCTAAGTTCTCCAAGTGTGAGTTCTAGTTAGATTCTCTAGCGTCCTTGGGGCATGTTGTATCAGGTGAGGGTATTAAGGTAGATCCTAGGAAAATCGAGGCAGTTTAGAGTTGGCCTCGTCCTACCATAATGACAGAGATCAGGAGTTTCTTGGGGTTAGCAAGTTATTATTGCCAGTTAGTGGAGGGCTTCTCGTCTATTGCAGCACCTTTGACTAGATTGACCCAGAAGAGTGATCAGTTAAGATGGTCCGATGATTACGAGTCGGGCTTTCAGAAGCTCAAGACCGCACTGACTACAACGCCGATGTTAGTATTGTCGTCCTGTTCGGGGATGTATACTTTGTATTGTGATGCTTCACGCGTTGGCTTGGGTTGTGTATTGATGCATAAGGGGCAAGTTATTGCATATGATTCACGCAGCTAAAGCCCCACGAGAAGAATTACCCCGTACATGATTTGGAGTTGGCCGCAATAGTTCATGCTCTCTAGATCTGGAGGCATTATCTTTATGAGGTGTCCTCCGAGGTTTATACCGATCATCATAGATTGCAGCATTTGTTTAAGCAGAAGGATCTTAATTTGAGGCAGCACAGGTGGCTTGAGTTACTAGAGGATTATGATATTACTATCCTATATCATCCGAGCAAGGCGAATGTGGTTGCGGATGCCTTGAGCATAAAGGCTGAGAGTATGGGTAGTTTGGCATTCATTTTAGAAGAGGAGAGGCCATTGGCTTTGGACATTCAGTCCTTAGCTAACAGATTTGTGAGGTTGGATATTTCAAAGCCCAATCGACTTTTTGCATGTGTTGTGGCTCAGTTTTCATTATTTGAGCGGATTAAGGCTCGTCAGTACAATGATCCGCACTTGTTAGTTCTTAGAGATACGGTACTATAGGGCGGTGCCAAGGAGGTTACCATCGGTGATGATGGTTTTCTGCGACTCTAGGGTCGCTTATGTGTTCCTAATGTTGATGGCATGAGGGAGACGATTCTTGAGGAGGCACACAGTTCACAGTATTATATTTATCCAGGTGCTACGAAGATGTATCGCGACCTCAGGCAGCATTACTGGTGGAGGCGGATGAAGAAGGACATAGTTGAGTATGTGGCGAGATGTCTAAATTGCCAGCAGGTTAGGTATGAGCACTAGAGGCTAGGCGGCCTACTTCAGCAGATGGTTATACTGGAGTGAAAGTGGGAGCGCATCACCATGGACTTCGTAGTTGGATTTCCGTGGACGTTGAGGAAATTTGATGTCGTTTGGGTCATTGTTTACAGGCTGACCAAGACAACACACTTTAGTCCGGCTGTGACTACGTGCTCTTCAGAGAGGTTGGCCCAGATTTACATTCAGGAGATCATCCGGCTGTAGTGTGCCTGTTTCCATCATTTCAGATAGAGGCCCTTAGTTCACTTTGCATCTTTGGAGAGCAATACAGAGGGAGTTGGGTAACCTGGTGGAGCTCAGCACAGCATTTCATCCGCAGACCGACGGGCAATCGAAGCAGACAGTTCAGATTCTGGAGGACATGCTCAGTGCGTGTGTGATTGACTTCGGAGGGCAGTGGTATCGATTCTTACCGTTGGTTGAGTTTTCTTATAACAACAGTTATCAGTCTAGTATTGAGATGGCTCCATTTGAAGCTTTATATGGTCGGTAGTGTCGTTCCCCCATCGGGTGGTTTGAGCCCGGCGAGGCTAGGTTGTATGGTACCGATTAGGTATAGGATGCCTTAGATAAAGTAAAGTTGATTCAGCAGCGACTTCGCACAACATAATCCCGATACGTGGATCAAAAAGTATGTGATTTATCATTTATAGTGGGTAAGAAAGTTCTCTTGAAAGTCTTGCTGATGAAGGGTATCATGAGGTTCTGAAAGAAGCACAAGCTGAGTCCGAGGTTTATTGGCCCATTTGAGGTATTGAGGTGAGTCAGGGAGGTTGCTTATGAGCTTGCTTTGCCTCCTAATCTATCGGGAGTTCATCTGATTTTCCATGTGTCTATGCTCTAGAAGTACTATGCCGATAGGTCACATGTGTTAGATTACAACACAATTTAGCTAGATGAGAGCTTGGGTTATGAGGAGGATCCAGTTGTTATTGTTGACGGGCGGGTTCGCCAGTTGAGGTCTAAGAAGTTTTCTATGGTAAAGGTCCAGCGGAGGGGTCAACAAGTCCAGGAGGCGACTTGGGAGACCGAGGAGGACATGCAGAGCAGATATCCCCACCTATTCAGCACTCCAGGTATGATTCTAGACCCGTTCGAGGACGAACATTTGTTTAAAAGGTAGAGAATTTAATGATCCGACCGGTCATTTTTACTTATAGATCCCTATTCCCCCATTTAAGACTCCCCATATGTGCTTTTATTGTTTTATTACTTGTGGGGATGGTTGGTTTGGTTTTGGAAGTGTTCGGGTTGAAATCGAAATACTTAGTTCCTTAATAGTGGCCTAAGGTGGCCAAATTTGACTTGAGTCAACATTTTGAGTAAACGACCTCAAAATTGGGATTTGATGGTTCTAGTAGGTTCGTATGATGATTGTGGACTTGAGGGTGTGTTTGGATCGAGTTTCAGGTGATCCGGGAGCGTTTCAGCGCTTAATATTGAAAGTTGGTACATTGAAGGTTTTCACGTTCTTTAAATTTGGTTTGAAGTAGACTTTGGTGTTATCGATGTTCGCTTGGGATTCCGAGCTTGGGAATAGGTCGGTATGGTAATTTAAGACTTTTTCGCAAAATTTGGCATAATTTCAAGTTGTCTATGTATGATTCGACGTGTTCGGAGCTAGTTGAAGAAGTTTGAAGTTCCTAAGTTGATTAATTTGGTTTTGGGGTGCCATTCTTAGTTCCGATGTTGTTTTATGTTTTTCGAGGCTTCGAGTAGGTCTGTATTATGTTTATGGAATTTTTGGTGCTTTTGGACGAGGTCCCGGGTGGCTCGGGTGTGTTTCAGACCACCTGGAGCTAAGTCTAAAATTACATAAAATGCTGGTTCTGGTTTCCTTCTTCGTGAACGGGGAAGTGGTGTCGCATTCGCGATGAAGGGATCGGGGGTGTTTTTGTTCTTTGCATTCGCGATCACACGGTTGCATTCGCGAAGCTTAGTCTGGGCTGGCCCTCACGATCACAAGGACCTAGTTGCGGTCGCGAAGGGCTTTTTCAGAACCTTGGCAATTTAGCCTTCGCGATTTTGAGGCCCTTTTCGGTATTACAAAGAAGGGACGCCTGGGTAGTGTTCTAATTTAAAAGCGGGACTTCAGCCATTTCTTTCATTTCACACATCTCTTGGCCGATTTTGGAGCTTTTTAGAGAGGGATTTTCACCTAGCATCTTGAGGTAAGTATTTTCCACACAATGTGAGTTTAATACATAAATTATGGGTATATTTTAACATAAAAATCATCGGAATTTTGGGAATTTTTCGAATAACCTATGCTTTGGTAAAAATGGTATCAGACCACGAAAATAATTATGGAATTGAGTGAAAAATATATATTTGTTCCGGGCACATGGGCCCGAGGGTGAATTTTAGGAACCGGTTGAGTAATTAATCTAATAGTTATACAATGAACTTTTGAGCATATATTGATTAATGTGTACGACCTTTGGCTAGTTTCGAATTGCTCGAAACCGATTTGAGGCTATTAGTATGATTTTTGGACCGGGAAGAGGACTTAGAACGAGGTAAGTCTCTTGCCTAATCTTGTAAGAGGGAATTAACCCCATAGGAGTTTAAATTGTTATTTTACTAATAATTTGTGGGAGCTACATATGCACGAAGTGATGAGAGTCCGTATGTAGCTAAAATCATGTTATGTCCGGATAGACATAGGACTTTATTATGAAATACCCTTACTATTTGAACTTAACTTATTAGTTTAATTACTTGTATTAATAAGTGAAACCTGATAAGAGATTATGTTACACCGAGCTTCATACTTTGAGTTTTGGTGGGACGTTTTATTATCGATAGAATATTTATGCTCCTTTATGTGCCTATCTTGGGGTTGTAAACATATGCCCTGTAGTTCGAAGAGTTTCCCTATTCTTGTGGATCGGGCTGAATGCCACGGTAATATTTATATATAATGAGATGTATCCATAGATCGGGCCGTACGATCTCGATAGTGTATGTACACGATTGTTGTGGATTGGGCCGTACGACCTCGGCATTACTCGTGTTGTGATGTCGCTAAGAGTCTGATTGTACTCGATATTTCATTTATGACTTGAGAAACTATAATTACTTGATGGCCTTTATTTGTTGAAATTGGCATGTGATATTTTGGGACTTTTAACTTGTTATTTTTGTTAAAGAATCACTTATTTATTGCTTCTTATTGTATTGTTACTGTTGTATTTCATGTCTATTTAAAATTCTTGCACTTATTATATATTGATCTCTAATAAGTGTCGATATCGACCCCTTGTCACTACTTCTTCGAGGTTAGACTAGATACTTACTAGGTACACGTTGTTTACGTACTCACGCTACACTTCTGCACAAGTTGTGCAGATACTGAGGCAGGTACATCTAGTATTCGATCAGTCACTGTCGCGCCCAGTTTTCTCGCAAAAGCGGGTTTCGACGTGTGACAACTCTTTAAATGGGTATTAAAAGAGAAGAGTTGCCACCTAATGGTTTTTAAGGTGCGTTAGGGCACCTATTTGCAAATAACTCTGTTTTAACTAGTCAACGTCCCAAAGATCAGGTAAGGGCTCAAGTTACCTCAAAGAGAAGGTCTTAGGCAGTCTTTGAGGCCACAACTGTGGGTCCCGGCCAAAGTTTACACTATGCGGATTATAGGATTACAATTGTTCTAAGGAATCATATAAGTGAAGGAGGATATAGAAATTAAAGGTTCTATTATGAACACGTGCAAAGAAAATCGGGCAATAATTAGACTGTATAGATAATCAAATACAAGTTTTTAGAGGTCACAAGGTACAACTATGTTCGATTACTAAGTGTGAAGAGCAAACATATAAAAAGTGGAGGGGGGGGGGGTCCTAAGTTTTTTAGCCTAAAGGATCACCCCCTGTAACATAAATAATATTTTGCAACTCCCTTGAGGTAGGGGTTGCTCATATTATTCAGCGGGCACAAACTATCATCTCCTGCTACCCGATTACTATATTAAAGTTGTTTCACTTAAAGGCGCTTTGATTCAATTCTAGGTCGTGTTCTATGCGTGATCTACCCATCCCATATCTATGGTCCAAATGGCTTTGGACCTACTATTTGGGTGGTTCTAGACTTTACTTAGGGTGCTCAAAATGATAAAACTAATCGCACATTCAAAACAAGTAGGACTACACATAATAGCAATAATTGGCTCATGTTAGCCTCCACACATAGAAACAAAGGCACGCAAACATACCTCAGGTTATGTAGTAGACATTTTCGGAATTAAGATGTATTAGAGTCGTTAAGTACTATAGGCACGGTTTCTATGTGATTCTGATTTCTAGTAGCTTCTAGACTAACCATAGGCAGATTAAAAGCATTGCAAGTCTTATAGGCATGATCGCTAATTGTTTGCGCAATGAGGCAGTCAAATGATCCCAGAATTCTGAATTACCAGTGCTGATGATATAGACATCTTTCTTAGGCAGGTGACAGTGACCTATAGGTAGGATTTCTAGTAGTTAACAATTGAAATTGATTTTATATACTTTATCCCTATAGGCATGTCCTCCAAGTGTGGCAATGCGACGAAGTAACAATGTGATTGATTAACAAGGGCAAGATAAGGTACCACCAAACTATTGCAAACATTGTTTCAAAGTAAAACTAACTCAAAGAACTGCATACGACATCCAAGCAAAGTCATACACAAGAAGAGGGTGGAGTACAATCTTCCTGTGAAAATTCTAACAGGAAAGCCTTGCATAACAATCATATTGGTAGCATAATTTGGCAAACCTACTTAGTTGATCATAAGATTTAACAAGTTGGACACTAACTTCAACATGAGATTCTAATAACTCATAGTAGGTAAAGAATATGTCAACCTTAGGCTAACAAAACAAGTAGACATTAGGATTCGTGGTAGATGAAAGTATCAACCATAGGTTAACAGGATAGGCAATTACCAAGCGTAGTGCTAATTAATCATATACAAGAAGAGGTTGAATATCTAAATTGTCACTAGAAAGCCCTGGGTAACACTTAGAAACATAGAGTCGAGCAGATCACACAATAGAATTACAGGAAACATGACATACTATTTTTAGAGATCCAGGCAGTGATGACATTCAAAAATTACATGTTCATTAAGGAAGTTAATGGGCTACACATGAGTGACCTAGTAGAAGCAATGCATCTGAACATATTTGGGGCAACGAACTGGTTTCTCACTAGAATTTCAAGTAAGATAGGGAGATAGGCTCAAGCAAATAGTAGGCATAAGTACTCAGAAACACATAGAACAGTAAGCTAAACATGCTTAAGGAATCTAGGATCAGGGTTAAAAAACTAGGCAAATTCTAGTGTTAGAAGAAGTTTAAAAATCACATAACATATTGGTTGACAAAAGTTCATGAACACAAACAAAAGATGAAATTGAGAAGGTCAAAGGACTTGCCAGTTACTAATTGACAAACAAGCAAATAAGAAGAGCAATTTTAGCAGTATCTCAATCGTCAGTGGCGAAATGAGTAGTAGAACTCAAGAATCTTAGTGCGTCAGAGTTCCCAAGGATTCAGATGAACCCTGGGCAGTGATCACACTGAGAAAGGTTCAATAAATGAATTCTGATGGTCTTGGCTTCCAGCCAGCCAAGAAATTAAGTTTAAGAGTAGTATAGGACAAGTGAGAGTAAGATAATAACAATAGTTTTTTAGTGTTTGTTCATAGCTTTTGGGGAACGGGGAAAGGGGGGTTTATATAGTATCCAACATCAAAATATCCAAACAAGGAAACACAATAAATCAAAAATAAATAAGGAAGGAAGAGCATGTAGAATCGATTAAGAACCAAATTAGGAGAAAAATCAGGCAAACCCTAATTTTGCTTGGAAGCACAAACTGGCCAAAGAATCTTTTCAAATCGGTCTCATATAGCTTGGTAGGGAATGTATCAAGTCGAGAATATGGTAATCATCAAGAATCTGAGCCAAATAAATCTCCCAAATACTGGCTCCCTTAAATAACGCCGTAACAAAATGAATAATGTCAGGAAAACGGATGAAACGCTGTGAGTACAGTAAAAGGAAAGGAAATATGGAAGATTTCCATATTTTCTTTGGTACAGACTAGGATTTGAGGTGAGGCGACTAGGGTTTGGTGTGAGAGGAGAGGAGAGAGTTTGAGGGAGGCGGTCTGTGAGAAATGGTAGGGTTTTCGGGTGGGTTTGGTTAATTAAAGAGAGGGATGGCTTATGGGCCGTTGATCATTCGAGATCAACTACCATGATTAAAGAAAGGTGGGGCGGGTCATTTAAATGGATTTTGACCCGGTATTTTAAAGAAAGTCATTTGGTTTGGGCTAGGAACTATTGGGCTAAGGTGTGGGGGTTTTGGGCTGATGAATTGGGTCTTGAGACTTTGGCCTGTTTTGGCCAGATTTTAAAATAAAGAAATTAGTGAAAAATAATTTAATAAAATAGTTAAATAAATATAACAAATACTATTTATGAAACTTAATGTTTTAAAAATAATATTTGAAGGTTATAAAAATCTAAAAACTTTTTTTGACCCGGAATAAAATGATAAATGCAATAAAATTATAAAATATGGGCTATTATTGTAAAAATTGTGTAAATAGCTCAAAAATGCAAATGTAACGATATGAAATGAAGTAAGATGTTATAAAACATACATGTGGGTTTAATAATTGATTTGGATGATTAAGTCATTACAAAATAATTTGAAAGGATAATTAATAAATATTTGAACAATTTAAATGCAAGAAAAATCAATTTTAAAGCCTTAAAAATTATGAAAAATTACTGAAAGCCCTTATATGACTCTTGTAAATTGGTGATGATGCACAAATGATATTTTGAAAGTATATATAATATTTATTTAATATAAGGGAAAAATTGGGTATCAACAGCTGCACCTTTTTAGTTGGGAATGATGAAAGAGTTGTCGGGTAAAGAAAATGATGACCAATTTTGTCCGAAATGAGTAGGGATGATGTGTTTTTGGAAAAATGGGGGCCGAACCCTGGTTCCTGAGTTGCCTACCTATCCCTAGTGTTACGGGAATCGGGCCGTGTGTAGTTTTGGATCCAACAACGAATGAGCCCGATGTAATTGTTATAAGAATGGTCGTGCGCTTTGAAAAAGGATCTCTTGGATAAGATAGCGTCGTGAATAATGGATAATTTCAAGTGGAGCTACGAATGCGAATTTGAACGTTACGAATGTATAAGGCAAGTTTTTGAGCGGTTACGGGATAAGGGGTAATCAATTGTTGATCGTTAGTTACGTTCGAGATGATCGAAAGATGTGGACGTTGTGAACGGAAACCGGAGCGAGAATTGCTCTTGTTTATAGAACGGTTACTTTCTGAGTTTCCTGAAAAGCTTAAAACATGATGCATGCGAGCATACGGGGTTATTGCGAAAATTTAAACATGATGCAAATTCACTTTGGACCATGAGAGTTGTCTTTGGACGATGAGGATGATGTCCTTAGAACATGACATCTGGGCCATGAAGCGTATGATAAGGTATTTGCAGGCCATGAAATAGTATCCTGGGGCCATGAGAATGGTGCCTCTAGACTATGACGCCTTTGAATAATGATGTGCAGTTTCGAGAGATCCTCCGGCCATGGCATGATGTCTTCGGGCTATGAGGATGATGCCTTTAGACTATAACGCCTTTGGACAATGTGGCGATGTTTCAGCCCATGAAATGCAACAATGCGGAGATATCGATCATTTGATAGAGGAAATAAGAAATGCTTAGCCGCGTGCGGGAATGAAGGCAGTGCTTAGCCTTGTGTGAGATGAGGGTAGTACTTAGTCCTATGCAAGGCAGTGTCTAGCCTTATGCTATGGCGGAGGCAGTGCTTAGCCTCATGCAATGTAATGAGGACAATGATTATCCTGACGCAGAAAAAGGCAATGCTTAGCCTTATACAATGATAGGGGCAGTGCTTAGCCCCGTATACTGTAATGGAGACAATGCTTAGTCTCATGCAAGGGGAGGCAATGCTTAGCCTTATGCAATAATGGAGGTTGTTCTTAGCCTCATGCAAAGAATGGAGACAGTGCTTAGTCTCATGTAAGGGAAGGCAGCAGTTAGCCTTATGCAATGGTGGAGGCCGTGCTTAGCCTCATGCAAATGGAGACAGTGCTTAGTCTCATACAAGGAAAGGCAGTGCCGAGCCTTATGCAATGATGAGGGTAGTGTTTAAGAGCAACGGTTAAATGTGAGAGGGGAAAATGATTCTTAGTTTGACACGTTTGTGTTTGGCGACTTCTTGTATATATTTGCAGACGTGTTTGTTATGTCCCTCATGCCTGCATCCAAAAAAAATCGTGAGTTTTTGGGGGAAGGTTGGTTCGTGCCTTTGATTCTTCATTTCGTCTTTGCTCCTTGTCTTGAGGCCTTGTTCGAGTTATCCTGGGTAATGTCTGGCTACTAGAGAGAAAAATTAAATTTTCAAAAGATATGCTTTTGTGATAAATCGTTATATAAAAATATGGTTTGTTAGAAATATCTGATGATGCATAAAACAAATAAATTTTGAATTAGAGACCGTGACACACTTTGAGACATTGGAACCTCCTCCACTCAGATTTTTGAGGACCCTCCTCAAAATTCTGCCCCAGTTTATATGCATACTTCAAGCGATACACTTCTTGGTGATCCTTGACATAATGAGATCTGATAAACTCAAAATCTTGCCCCAATTTCTGACCATAGAGAGGAATGAAGATTTTATAATGATGTGACCGAACCCACAGAGCTGCCTACGTATCCCCTCTTAGATGGGAATCAAGTCAAGCGTAGTTTAGGTTACATCAAATATAAAGTGCAAACATAATCTTCAACATAATATCTCTTGACTGCGTCTGAATTGATAGGTCTTGGCCATATTTCTCCATCCATCTCTGCAAGTATAAGCGCTCCTCCTGCCAGAACTCGATGAACCATGTAAGAGCCTTGCCAGTTGGGTGAGAAGTTCCCTTTTGCTTCATCTTGATGTAGGAAGATCCGTGTCAGCACCAATTGCCCCGGTGCGAATTGCCTCTGATGTGCCGGGTAATTTCAGCACATTTTGATACTACATGCTTAAAGTTTAACTTGTTTTATGTGCAAATTCTCATGATACTTACGTAATTTTAGTGTATTTGAAGTATATCGAGTGTAAGGACCCAGAAGTACGGAAAAGAGTTCAAAAAGCCAGCTGAAGACAAGAAAAGAAGTTAAGAGCATCACATATGCGAGTATGCGGTCGCAAACAGAAAATGCGGACCGCATATTTCACAAGTAGATCACAGACAAAGACAGAACTCTAGGTCAATATTCATGTCAAAAATGCGGTTGCAAATGTGATCGCAAAACAGGAATGCGAACCGCGAAATAACAAGGTGAAATCGCAAACACAAATAGAGTTCTGGGTGAAAATCAGAGTGGAGAATGCGATCGCATTTCGCAATCGCATAATCAATATGCGAACCGCAAATCAAAACGTGATGAGAGCAAAACTGTCTGGTGGAATCTGCGACAAGCGATGATGATCTGCGGACAACATTTCTGTTCTGCGATAGAAATGCGGTCCGCATTATCACAACAGGGGCAAATCAGACCGAAATTTGCCTCGGGTTTTGGGCCTCTATAAATAGGTTTTATAGGGTTTTGTGAAGGGAGTCTTGTCAGAATTTAGAGTACAAAGTACGGGCAATTAACTAGTTGAATTCTTAGAAGCTTTTGGGGATCAAATACCTTCTATTTTTGTAAGATGATATCAATTACTATTCTTTGTTCTTCAATTTTCAGCATGAATAGCTAAATTCAAACGCTGAGGTTGTGAACCCTAGATGCGTAGAATGTTGTTGAGATTTTGATATTGAATATGATTTCGAAGAAAGCTTGATATTTATTTATTTCTTGTTCAGAACATTAATCGTTAGTGGTGGCAAACATTAACGAACGCCAATAACTCTATCTTATCTTGGAAAAGTGGGATAGAAGTTGGTAGAAATAAATAACAAAGACTCAAGGCTTTAAATCTTGTTTAATAAAATCGCTTAGGAATAAGTAGGTTTTAATTTGGCGTTTAATTGGTTGTTCTTAAGCATAACTCTTTTGTATTCGGGAGAATCGTAGAGAGGATACATTATCCAATTATTGGGAAATATTGGATAGTAAATTAAACATCAATTGCATATCAAGAAAGGTATTCAATACTAATATCAAGAACATTCTACTACATTAAGGGGTACACAACCTTGGTTTCTTAAATTCATATTATTCACATTCATACTATTACAATTAGTTTTCAGTTTTCGTTTACTCATACAGTCAACACTCTTTGGTTCTATTTGAGTTACTTCATAGAATTACGACTTAGTCAAGTATTACATTAATTAGATAATCGTTTCACACCTATTTCCTGTGGGATTCGACCCCAACCTTGTTGAGTTATTATATTTGACATCGACCGCTTACACTATTCTTAAGGTGTAATTTGAGCGTATCAAATTTTGGCGCCGTTACCGGGGAATACGGTTTTGAAATTGCTAATTAGTGTATACTTTACTATACGTCTAATTCCACTTGATTACACGCTGTTTGTTTTGGTTGTTGTAGACAGGGAGATATGTCAGACCAGGAAGATGATGTGGAGGTGGAAGAAGGAAATCCTTTTGCAGATATTGAGGAGTACATCGAGGATACAAACGCTATTGTACCTCCTGCTATCGATGCGGCTACTTTCAAGGTGGAACATGGATTAATTCTGATACTTAAAGCAGAGGGATTTTTCAGAAATTCCACCGATGATGATCCAACACAGCACCTCAGAAATTTCTTAGGTGTTTGTGCGATGCACAAGCAAAACCATGTCTCCGATGACGCCTTAAGGCTGAGATGCTTTAAGTATTCATTAGCTGGTGATGCAAGGAAATAGCTTCAGAATCTTCCTCCAAATTCTATACGTTCATGGCCTGAACTTGTCCGGGCGTTCTTGTCAAAATGGTTTCCACAAAGCAAGAAGTCTGAGCTCAGGGATAAGATATTCTTCTTTAAGCAACTACCTGGTGAACAATTACATGAAGCGTGGGATCGCTTCAAGTTGTACTTGGTGAGGTCTCCAAACCATGGCTTTCCGGATTCCATCTTGCTGGAAAAATTCTACATGGGTTTGGATCCTATGAACCAATCAGTAGCGAAGAATGCAGCTGCTGGCTCTTTTATGGATAAAACCTTTGCTAGGGTGACTCAGATCTTAGATAAAATGGCAAAACACAATCAAGCTTGGCATTCTGAGGATACTACAGGTGGTATTGCAATTGGGTCTCCTTCTATGAATAACTTGATCAAGGAAAATCAAGAACGAGACCAAGTGATTGCGGAACTTGCTACAAATGTCAATTTGTTGACAAAGCTTTTCACGAAAATCAGAAGAAGAAGGTGAATGTGGTTGAGAATGTGCAGCCGGTGCAAAGTGATGATTATGAAGAGGCTAATTATGTTAATAATTCTCAAGGTGGGTACCAAAGGCAGCATTACCAGGGTCAAGGCTCGCAGAATCATTGGAGACCAAACCTGCAATGGCAAGGTCACCATCAATGGCGCAGTGACCAAAGTGGCTCTAACCAAGGAAATTGGAACAGGAATAATCATTTTTCAAATTGAAGTTCCAACCCTTATGTTCCTCCAAAGGGTAAGTATTCGAATCAGGGATCCTCTAGTGAGTCTAAATTAGAGAGCATGCTTGAAAGAATATTACAAAACCAAGAAAAGTCTGATAATTCCATGAAGAACATGACTGAATTGGTTGGCTCTCACACTGCGGCGATTCAAAAGTTGGAGTTGCAAATGAGAGATCTTTCTCGTGAGCAATATCCACAGCAGAAGGGAACACTTCCTAGTGATACGATTGCAAATCCAAAGGGGAGTGGAAGTGGTCCAACTTCCCATATCATGGCTATCACTACCAAGAGTGGTAAGACATTGCAAGGAAGAGATGAGCAAGCAGTTTATGTGGAAGAACTTGATAAAGAGTCGAAGTTGAAGAACCTAATGTTGCTGAAGTAAATAATACTCCAGAGGTTTTGTAAATCCGAGATGAGACCCAAGAAGGGATAAAGGACAAGGCAGAAGAAACATCAAACATTCTTCCGCCAATTCCTAGACCCCCTCCTCCTTTCCCTCAGAGACTTGCGAGAAGAGTTGACGACAACAAGTTTGAGAAGTTCTATGACATTCTCAAGCAGTTATTGTGAATATACCATTCTTGGAGGCTTTCAAGACATGCCGGGTTTTCCAAGTATCTAAAGGATTTGATCACGAAGAAGAGAACCACCAAGAATGAGGTGGTGAATGTGACTCACCGGGTTAGCTCTATTATTGCTACAATCTAATCCAGAAGAAAGATGACCCGGGAGCATTTACTATTCTGTGCACTATTGGAGTGCGCGACTTCCCAAAGGCACTGTGTGACAATGGAGCCAGCATCAATCTAATGCCACTTGCCATCTACAAACAAGCTGGATTAGGAATTCCAAGGCCGACGAGCATGAGGTTGCAGATGGCTGACCGTTCAATCAAAAGACCAGTCGGTATTGTAGATGATGTGATTGTGAAAGTTGGGAAATTTCATATTCCAGCTTATTTTGTGATCCTTGATTGTGCTGTGGACAAGGAAATCCCTATTATATTGGGGAGACCATTCTTAGCTACTGGAAGAGCCCTTATGGATTCAGAGCGTAATGAAATCAAGTTCCGGGTAAATAACGAAGAAGTTACCTTCCAAGCTAGTAAGACTATGAAATTACCAACCGAATACGAGAGCATTTCACTAATCGGTATTGTCGATGAAGTTGATGAGGCTGTTGAGATGAAAATGGAAGAGCAATGCCTAGGTGAAGCACTGGCAGCAATATTGGTGAATTTCGATGGTAATGATATGGAAGGCTTTATGGAGTCGGTGAATGCATTAGAATGACGTGGTTCTTACTCATATACTCCACCAAAACTGTCCCTAGATTTGGAGAATAGAGCTACACCTCCTACAAAGCCATCCATTATCGAACCACCTCAATTAGAGCTCAAACCACTTCCGTCGCATTTGAGGTTTAAATTTCTTGGCTTGAATAATACTTTACCGGTAATTGTTTCTTCGTTGTTGAATGATGTGCAGGTAGAGCAGTTGCTGCAAGTTTTGAAGGAACACAGACAAGCCATTGGTTGGACAATTGCGGACATTCGGGGAATCCCTGCTGGAATTTGTGAGCATAAGATTCAACTAGAAAATGGGACAAAACCGAATGTGGAGCACCAGCGACGGCTGAATCCATCAATGCAGGAAGTTGTGAAGAAAGAGATAATCAAATGGCTGGACGCTGGGGTAGTCTACCCAATTGCCGATAGTTCATGGGTGAGCCCGGTGCAATGTGTGCCAAAGAAGGGAGGCATGACTGTGGTCAAGAATGAAAAGAACAAGCTGATTCCTACAAGGACAGTAACCGGATGGCGCGTATGCATGGATTACAGAAAACTCAATAGCGCCACATGCAAGGACCACTTCCCTATGCCTTTTATTGATCAAATGCTTGATCGGCTAGCCGGAAAGTCCTTCTATTTCTTCCTCGATGGATACTCTGGGTATAATCAGATCAATATAGCTTTGGAGGACCAGGAGAAGACAACGTTCACATGTCCGTATGGAACATTTGCTTTCAGTCGAATGCCATTCGGCTTATGCAATGCTCCAACCACCTTCCAAAGATGTATGATGTCTATCTTTTCTGATATGGTAGAGGATTTCCTTGAGGTCTTTATGGATGATTTTTTGGTAGTCGGGGAAACTTTTGAGCAATGCCTGAAGAATCTGAAACAACTGCTAAAGGGTGCGAAGAGACAAACCTTGTACTAAATTGGGAGAAATGCCACTTCATGGTGGATGAAGGTATTGTTTTGGGACATAAAATCTCAAGGCATGGCATAGAGGTGGATAAAGCTAAAATAGAGATCATCTCCAAGCTTCCTCTACCCACATCCGTAAAAGGTGTCCGTAGTTTTTTGGGGCATGCTGGATTTTGCAGGCGGTTCATTAAGGACTTTTCAAAGATTTCAAACCCAATGTGCAAGCTCCTTGAGAAGGATACAAAGTTCGTCTTTGATGAGAAATGCCGCGCAGCTTTTGAGGAACTGAAGACAAAGCTCACCACGGCACCCATTATTGTTACACCTGATTGGTCACTGCCTTTTGAGCTTATGTGTGACGCTAGCGGTGTAGCTATTGGAGTTATGCTGGGACAAAGACACAATAAATTTCTTCACCCAATATACTATGCTAGCAAGACACTTAATGGGGCGCAGATGAATTACACTATAACCTAGCAGGAACTGTTAGCCATTGTGTATGCGTTCGAGAAGTTCCATGCGTATCTATTGGGCTCTAAAGTGGTTGTGTACACGGATCATGCAGCTCTCCGTTATTTGATGGCGAAGAAAGATGCAAAGCCACGACTAATCCGGTGGGTTTACTGCTGCAAGAGTTCGATTTCGAAGTTATGGATCGCAAGGGAACACAAAACCAAGTGGCAGATCACTTATCTAGACTTGAAGAATCAGGGAAACAAAAAGAAGAGCTGGAGATAAATGACTCATTTCCAGATGAACATATACTGATGGTATCCAATTCATTTGCACCGTGGTATGCAAACATCGCCAACTACATTGTCAGCGATCTTATTCCGGAAGGGTTGGAATCATACCAACGGAAGAAGTTCTTGAGGGATTGTCGCAACTATTATTGGGAAGAACCATTCTTATTCCGTGTCTATGCTGATAACATAATTAGAAGATGCGTACCTGAGGAAGAGATGCTACAGATTCTGAAAGCTTGTCATGACTCACCGGTTAGGGGTCATCATGGGGGTAACAGAACATCTGCAAAGATTTTGGAGTGTGGTTATTACTGGCCGACTATTTATCAGGAGGCTAATCAGTTGGTGAAGTCTTGCAACCAATGCCAACAACAGGGCCCAATTTCGAGGAGGCATGAGATGCCTATGAACTTTGTTATGGAAATCGAATATTCGATGTTTGGGGTATTGACTTCATGGGCCTTTTCATAAGCTCATGTGGGATGAAATACATCCTAGTGGCTGTGGACTATGTATCCAAATGGGTAGAAGCCGTTGCCTTACCAAACAACGAAGCTCGGAGTGTGACCACATTTCTAAAGAAGAATATTTTCACCCGGTTTGGCACCCCGAGAGCCATTATCAGTGATGGAGGTTCACACTTCTGTAACAGAGTTTTTAAAAGTCTCCTTGACAAGTATGGGGTTAAGCATAAGGTTGCCACACCTTATCATCCACAATCGAGCGGTCAAGTTGAGGTATCCAACAGGGAGATAAAGAGCATTCTATCAAAGACGGTGAACGCAAATAGGACCGATTGGTCAAGGAAGCTAGA
>MCJB01003780.1:300795-323642 GCA_002018475.1 Nicotiana obtusifolia
ATTTGAGGCTCACTCGGTAACTCTAGGTCTACTTAGAATCGTGTATGTATACACGAGGAAAGCCTCGAGTGACCAAATGTGAACTCTAAAGCTGTAAATTATGTTAACCGAACAGTGTGTGTGCCAATGTGTGTGAGCTCCTTGTTTAGATAGTTCTTGTGTTCACTTCTGCCATCTAAAACTTGCCCGATTGGTTTTTCGACGCCTAGTATATGTACACTGAGTTAGAGAGATGATCTTAGGCTTTCTTTGATTATTTATGAAACCTTTCTAGCCTTTTCAGCCTACCTGTGCATAATTAATATCACTAGTACCCTATTTGAGCCTTGTAGCCTTTTCCTTGGCCTCCGTATTACAAACTTGTCCCATTCGTAAAACATGATCTCTTTTGAACCCGTTCCTCCTTGAACATTGAGAACATGGCTAAAAGTTTAAGTTGGGGGTGTGGGTCAACATGAAAATGGGCAAGGCTGTGAAATGAAGTTGGGAACCCGTACCTCAAGGTGCTCATGTGAATTTATGAAAGCTCCAAAAATAAAAAAAATAAAAAAAAGAAAGAGGAAAGAAACAAAAAAAAAATTGTGTTGTCATAAATAGTTATGTATGTATTCATTTCATCACTATAGGTCTAACTCCCCCCAGTTACTTAGGTGTATTTGATCATCAAATGTGGTTGATCAAAATGTACACTTATTCCTATATGGAGATCAGGTTTATGTCCCCCTCCACTTTTGTATCTTTTGTATTTTTTGTTTATATATATGAAAATCTACACTAGGCAGACAGCCTAGTGAAATTCAAAAAAAAAATGTATGTATTGGCAATAATGGAGCTTGGGAATAGAATAGAGAGGTATACAAGGTGGGTTCAATGTGGGAACTTAACGCTATTAAGGCTATGGGGTCGAACAGAAACCAAAGGTTAAAAGAAAGAAGAATGTAATTAGTGTTCAAGGAGGAAGAAAAATATATCCTACCCTTCCTTAAACCGACGTTACAAGCTTACAAAGTCCTTATGTGATCTCCAACCGAGGGTCCTTATAACTAGGTGATTAATTAAAATAAGGGCAAGCCTATGGTATGGCATGTGGTGACACTTGAAATTTTGTTCTGAGAGTGAGTGTACTTGCACTTTAGTCCCTTTGCATTGCTATGATAAATGTTGTGAGAGTGGGACTTTCTTTTCAGTGAAGGCACATACATTGCTAGGTTGATAGTAAGTTGAGCTTTGAGTAAGGCATAAATGTATTCAGCTGAAGGTAGCCTTTAATTACTTTGTTGAGGCTTAAAGTTCACTAATTGATTGGTTGTCTTTGAATATATTGATGATTCAAGGAGGGTACAGTACTCAAAGAGTTATACTTGAGATACTAACAACAAACACCGTCCATGGTCAGTATTGTCTCATGTTTGACAAGTAGAGTCTAGATTAGGATAGCATTATTTTAGTTGCTTGAGGACAAGCAAGAGTTTAAGTTGGGGGTGTTGATGTGCCGGGTAATTTCGGCACATTTTGATATTACTTGCTTAAAGTTTGACTTGTTTTACTTGCAAATTATCATGATACTTATGCAATTTTAGTGTATTTGCAGTATATCGAGTGTAAGGACTCAGAAGTACGAAAAAGAGTTCAAAAAGCCAGCTGAAGACAAGAAAAGAAGTAAGAGCATCGCATATGCGAGTATGCGATCGCAAACAGAAAATGCAAATCGCATATTCCACAAGCAGATCGCAGACAAAGACAGAACTCTAGGCCAATCTTCATGACAAGAATGCGATCGCAAATGCGAACGCAAAACAGGAATGCAGTCCGCGAAATGACAAGGTGAAATCGCAAACACAAACAGATTTCTGGGTGAAAATCAGAGTGGAGAATGCGATCGTATATCGCGATCGCATAATCAACATGCGAACCGCGAATCAAAACGCGATGAGAGCAAAATTTTCTGGTGGAGTTTGCGACGGGCGATGATGATTTGCGGTCCACATTTCTGTTCTGCGACAGAAATGCGGTCCGCATTTTTACCACAGGGGCAAATCAGACCAAAATTCGCCTCGGGTTTTGGGCCTCTATAAATAGGTTTTATAGGGTTTTGTGAAAGTCTTCTTGTCAGAGTTTAGAGTACAAAGTACGGCAATTGATTATTTTGAATTCTTAGAAGCTTTTGGGGATCAAATACCTTCTATTTTTGTAAGATGATATCAATTACTCTTCATTGTTCTTTAATTATCAGCATGTGTAGCTAGACTCAAACGTTGAGGTTGTGAACCCTAGATGGGTAGAATGTTGTTGAGATCTTGATATTGAATCTGATTTCGAAGGAAGCTTGATATTTATTTATTTCTTGTTCTTCAATTAATCGTTAGTGGTTGCAAACATTAACGAACGCCAATTAACTCTATTTTACCTTGGAAAAGTGAGATAGAATTTGGTAGAAATAAATAACAAAGACTCAAGGCTTTAAACCTTGTTTAATAAAATCGCTTAGGAATAAGTAGGTTTTAATTTGGCGTTTAATTGGTTGTTCTTAAGCATGAATATTTTGTATTCGGGAGAATCGTAGAGAGGATACACTATCCAATTATTGGGAAATATTAGAAAGTAAATTAAACATCAATTGCATATCAAGAAAGGTATTCAATATTAATATCAAGAACATTCTACTACATTAAGGGGGACACAACCTTGGTTTCTTAATTCATATTTTTCACATTCATACTATAAAAATTAGTTTTCAGTTTTCGTTTACTTATACATTCAACACTTCTTTATTCTATTTGACGTACTTGATAGAATTATGACTTAGTCAAGTATTACATTAATTAGACAATAGTTTCACACCTATTCCCTGCGGGATTCGACTCCAACCTTGTTGGATTATTATATTTGACATCGACCGCTTACACTATTATTAAGGTGTAATTTGAGCGAATCATTATGCGCTTGTGTCATGGATTTCGTTGGTTCTTGGGATCAGTTCCTGCCGCTTGCGGAGTTTGCCTACAACTACCAAACGAGTATTCAGATGGCTCCATATGAGGCCTTGTATGGGAGGCGGTGTCGGTCTCCAATGATTTGGTTTGAGCTGGGTGAGTCTAGGCTATTGGGTACTGACTTAGTTCAGGATGCTTCGGAAAAGGTTAAGATGATTCAGGATCAGCTTCATACGGCACAGTCTAGACAGAAGAGTTACGCTGATCGAAAGGTTTGTGATGTTGCTTACATGGTGAGAGAGAAGGTATTGCTCAGAGTTTCACCCATGAAGGGTATTATGAGGTTCGCGAAGAAGGAAAAGTTGAGCCCTTGGTATATCGGGCCTTTTGAGGTGCTTGAGAGGATTGGAGAGGTAGCATATAAGCCTGCATTGCCGCCTAGTCTATCGAGTGCTCATCTAGTGTTTCATGTTTCCATGCTTCATAAGTATTTCAGAGATCTTCCTCATGTTTTGGACTTCAGAACGGTTCATTTAGATGGGGATTTGACTTACGATGTACAGACCGTGGCCATTTTGGATCGGCAGGAACAAAAGTTGAGGTCAAAGAATATAGCTTCAGTGAAGGTGTAGTGGAGAGGTCAGCCAGCCGAGGAGGCTCCTTGGGATACCGATCAGGAGATGCGGAGCAGATATCCACGCCTATTTGAGACTCCATGTATGATTTTAGACCTGTTCGAGGATGAACGTTTGTTTAAGAGGGCGAGAATGTAACGACCTGGCCGGTCATTTTGAGTATTATATCCTCGTTCCCCCATTTATTGCTTATTCTATGATCAATTATTGTTATGTGACTTGCGGGGGTGGTTGGTTTGGTTCCGGGGATGTTTCGGAATGAGTCGGGAGTCCCAAGGTTGGAAGCCTAAGTTGAAAGATTGACTGGATGTTAATTTATGTGTTAATGACTCCAAAATGGAGTTTTGATGGTTCGATAGCTCTGTATGGTGATTGTGGACTTAGAAGTATGTCGAATATTAATTGGGAGGTCCGTAGGTGATTTTGGCTTGAATTGGCGAAAGTTAGAAAAGTTGAATTTTGGAGAGTTGAGAAGTTTGACTGATAGTTGACTTTGTAGTTATCGGGCTCGGATTTTAGTTTTGAAAATTAGAATAGATCTGTTGTGTCATTTATGACTTGTGTGCAAAATTTGAGGTCAATCGGAGTTGATTTGATAGGTTTCGGCATCGATTGTAGAAGTTGAAAATTCATTAGCTTCATTAGGCTTGAATTGGGGTGTGATTCGTATTTTTGATGTTGTTTGAACTGATGTAAATCCTCGACTAAGTTTGTATGATGTTTTACGACTTGTTGGTATGTTTGGTTGAGGTCCCGAGGGCCTCAGATGGATTTCGGATGGTTAACGAATTATAATTGGACTTAGAAGAATTTCTGATGCTGCTGATGATTGGTGCCATCGCACCTGTGGAGGATTGGTCGCAGGTGCGCGACTGCAGAAGTGAACCTGGGTCGCAGGTATGGTTTTGTGGGAGTTGGGCAGTGGTCGCAGGTGCGAGGGATTTTTCTGCATCTATGAGCCTGCAGATGCAACAAGTCTCCGTAGATGTGGAGTTTGGTTGAGGTGGCTGGTGATCGCAAAAGTGGAGAGGAATGCGTGAAGCAGATGCGCTGAAACGAAGAGAGGACCACAGAAGCGGTTTCGCAGGCGCGAGGGTTGGGCCGCAGGTCCGGCTGGTCGTGTCCTTAAGTGGATTCAGCAAAAGCAGGCCTTTTTCCACAGAAGCGAAGCCGCAGGTGCTTGGGGAGTCCGCAGGTGCGAAAATGCCTAAGCAGATTATAAAATCGAGAGTTTGAGTTATTTTCTCATTTTTGGACTTTGCAAGCTCGATTGGAAGCGATTTTTGAGAGGGGTTTCACGAGATTTCAAGAGGTAAGCCACTTTTGGTCGTTTTTATATATTAATATTGAATACCCATTGAATTTCCCACCTAGATTATGTATTTTTAAGGTGAAATTTAGGGAATTTTGGACTAGGAATTGGAGAGTAAGATTTGGGGATTTGGATGACGATTTGATATCGGAACTGGGTAATTTTGGTATGATTGGTCCGTTAATTTTATCGGATTCCGAGGCATGAGCCCAGAGTTTACTTTTTGACTTTTGTTAAAGAACCTAATTTTATCATATGGAATTGATTCCTATAGCTTGTGTTGATTGTATTTAGGGTATGTTTGAAAAGCCACCAGGTAATTGGAATTGGTGTAATTACTAGGGTAGTAATTACATAGCCTAGTAATTACACAATTGTGTAATTACGACGACCTGTTTGTTTGTCATAGTGTAATTACAGTGTAATTACAAGTTTATTGTTTGGTTGCACAAGTGCAATTACACAGTTAGATTATATTTTAAATGAAGTAATTGTCAAAACTTAAAAGTTAATATAATAAATATATGTTTATAAATTTTTATAAGTATAAGTGATATTATATTTGGTATTTAAGATGTATATTTTTTCGTGAATTAATTATTAATCATATATTTATAACTAGTATCGAAAAATAATTTTTATATATTTTTCAAATTATTAAAATTTAGTTTAGATACTTATAAAAACTAAAAATATATGTTTTGTAAGAACATCATGGAAATTCATGTTTGATAAAATAAATTAATATTTATAAATATAATGTCATAATATTATTTTGACAAAACTAATCTATTAATTCTAACTAAAAAAGGAACAACATGCAATATGAGCCAACATTACTAAAACAAGTAAATTGGAACCATGAATATAACACAATTTCAAAATTCAAAAAAAATAAATTGTTTAACATATTTCAAATTCCAAAATAATAATAGTTCCACTACAACTTAAGATTAGGAAACATAATAAGCTTTTAACCACATTTAACAACGAAATTCCACTTTAATTGCATTACTCATTATATGCCAAGTTTTTTAATGACTCATTATTTCTAATATTAGGAGGTGTAGTTTCAAAAAATAGAATAATAAAACAAATAAAAAAATAAAATATAAGCAATTACATGGAATCACAAGAAGTAAAAGTAGGTAAATAAAAGATAAATAAGATACAAAGATAAATATATTTTAAATTTTCAAAAGAGATTAAAAAGTAAAAATTAAATTAAAAAATTAAAATAATAGAAATAAAAAGTTATAAAGAAAATAAATATAAATAAAAATATAAATGAAAGAAACTATAAATCAACCTTGTAATTACATAGAGTAATTACCATCAATTTTCACCTCCCCCTTGAGAATTGGAGAGTGTAATTACACCCCTCCAATTACACCCAATTTCCTGCTGACCAAGTAATTACTTGGCCAAACAAATATGACAAGCTGTGTAATTACACCCAATTACACCCAAATCCATTTCCAAGGTGGTTTTCCAAACATGCTCTAAGTTGTTTGTGGCTAGATTTGAGTCATTCGGAGATCGATTCGCGAGGCAAGGGCTTGTTGGAGTAGGAATTCACGCGGTAAGTAACACTTCTACACTTGGTTCTGAGGGTATGAATCCCCGATATATGTGTTATGTGGTTGGTGTTGAGGTGACGCACATGCTAGGTGACAGGCATGTGGGCGTGCACCATGATAATTGTGACTCGGTCGATTTCGTGGTACAGTGTGGTTATCAAACCTGGTTGCTATTCATGAACCTCCTACTTGTTAGAGTAATTTGCTACAATCCATATTAGAAATCATGCTTAGACTACATGCTTATTCTATTGGGACCCACGGAGGTCACCTCTACTATTGAATTATTTGCTTAAATTGCAATTATGTACTCAGTCACAGCTATCATTTGCATATCATATCTCAGTCTCTGTTTTCATTTATTGTTACATCATATTATCATTGTTTGGGCTGATTTTCATGAGATTTGTGAGCCGGAGAGACTGGAGAGATTGATTACTGAGTGAGGCCGAGGGCCTAATTTGTGAGTGTTGTTTATGGGATCGGGTTGCACGCCACAGCAGGCTTTATTGGTTCATGCCGTGATTGGTTTATATTAGCGCTTGGGCACGATTCTCCCTCCGGAGTCTGACATACCAGCAATGAGTGCAGGTACCTACTGAGTGCGAGGTGCCGAGTGATTGAGAGTGCTGAGTGACTGGGAGAACTGACGGAATGGGAGTACTGAGTGAATGTGAGTACTGAGTGATTGGGAGTACTGAGTGATTGAGCGTGCTGAGTGAGACTGAATACTTCGAGAGCATGTGTATGACTTTATCATTGTGTTGCATTACAGTTGGCATGCATAATTGACATGTAGATATAGAGATGTAACATTCCTCATATCAGTCACACTTGGCATATTTTATCCGTGTTGAACTTAAACTATTAAACGTGAAAGCATGTCTACATTTCTGTAGTGTTAAAATCTACATTTGGACTGTACCTGTCTGAGCTAGTCACTGCTTTCAGCCAAGGTTAGTCTTATTACTTATTGAGTACATTGGGTCTGTTGTACTCATACTATACTCTGTACTTCGTGTGCAGATTCACATACTTCTGGGCAAGGCGGTTGCTAAATTTGGAGCTTCATCCTTTTGGATACTATTGAGGTAGCTGCCTTGGCATCCGCAGGCGTTGACTCTCCTTCTTTTCTGTTTATTAGCATTGTTCTATCTTTCTAGACAATTATTTCATTGTCATTTAGATGTTCATGTACTCAGTGACACCCCAATTTTGGGAATGTTGTATTTAAATCCCAGTGTTTCTTATCAACCGGTTATGAAAGTTATTACTGTTAAACATGTTTCATCTTATTTTTCAATATAAAAATACGTAGTTATTTGTGGATGTCGGCTTGCCTATGTACCATGATAGGCGCCGTCACGACATGTTGAGTTTTGAGTCGTGACAATAAGTGAAGTTGAGGAATATATCCTTAACTTCTAATTTTGTTTTAAAAGGAAAAAAAACAAGTATATTTGGTATAATAATCAACAAACACCACTTAAAAATGAAAATTATCAAAGAAAGAGATAGAGAAAGGACTCCAAACCTTAGAATAAACAAACAACAACCGGTTTACTAGAAATAGTGTTTGCACCAATAGGTAAATAGTGACTTTTATTACATAGACATGAATTAAAAAAAGTAAAATATTCATTATTCACTACTAAGATTAAAGGATGACACACAAACTTTGCTGATACGAGATTGAGGATGACCAAGTTTAGTATGCCAAAGATGAATGGATGGTGATACTAGTATAGTAAAATGGACTCTTGGAGAACAAGGTGATAAACTGCTTGTTGTGGATGGCCATCTGTAGAGATTGTCAATTCTCTAACATTGCAAAAGACATGATTTGTATATTCAAATCTTTCACAAGAAAAGAATAAACGGCAGCACGATGCACAAGGTATCCCGTATTCACCCAGGTTCCGGGGTAGGGCTGCACCCCAAGGGTTGTGATGTAGAATAAGAAAATATTTCAATAGAGATTAGATTTTGGCAATAAAATGAAGCAACACAAATTAATATTTTCTTAATCTAACGAGAGCACAAAACATTGTGTAGTTTAAAAGAATTTGAAGGTGAGGAGAGAGTAGTATGACCTATGTGAGTGATAGGAATAGCTTTATCATCTTCAACTATGATTTTATCCGTGCCTAGAAATTCAGTTGAGACTTGTAAATATTGAGAACTACTAAAAATTTGATATGATGCTCTAGAGTCGACAACTCAGTTATTGGTAGGACTGAAGAATAAGACATACGATTGGCAAAGTTGCCTTGAGCTTCAAGCGCATTGTGAGATCCAGAACGATAGAATTTGGCTATGTGACAAAATTTATCACATAATTGATATTAGACATGTTAATGGATACTGTGATCGGTGGAAGAGAAGTTGAAGGAGGTAGTGTTTGAAATATTGTAGTTACGATAGTAGTTGAGGTTGGCTTGTGATGGATTCCTACGATTGAATGTAGTTGGGTTTTTGATTTTGGAATTAGGATTATGAGATTTTTTATGGAATTGGGCAGTAGCGATTGCAATGTCAATCTATGGTTCTGAATGTCTGTTAAATATTTTATGTTCTAGTAGTTTGTTGTAAAGTTCTTCAAGGTAATGCTCTCTGGCTCTAAGAGCAACTCAGAGTTCTTTGTAATTAGAACCTAATCCACTTATAACTTTGATGACAAGTTCTTCATTTGAAAACATAGAGCCACTAGATGCTAGATCATTAGAGATTGATTTGATTTCTTTCATGTAGTCACCAATTGAACATGAATATTTCTTGAAGTAAGAAAAGATGTATCTGAGACCGAAAATGCAAAAGGGGGGGTCTGTTGGCATATGTGATTTCAAGTATGTCCCAAGCATGTTTGGCAGTAGATGCATGGGTTATTAGCGGTTCTATTGTAACATCAATCGATGCCATGATGGCATTGCAAACTAGGATGTCTTGCCTTAGCCAGAGACAAAAACCGTTGTGATCAATTTCTTGTTGGACTCATGGATAGAGTTAGGGTCTTTATCCTTATCACACAAGGAATATGTTGACTATGACACACTGTATAATCTCTGAGAAGCACCAGAGACTTCGATATGTCCAAGAAAGTACAGTTAAATGAGGTTCACTATTTCTTGGAACCAGTACAATAGTAGAACAAGAAGAGGAGGATTATAGCTTGTGTCCAAGAGACCAAATGGGTAGGGATGAAGGAACAAGATGTATACGGGTTTAAGTTGTGGTGATCAAGAGGTTTGAGAAATAGGAATGGTGTAGGTATTTTAGTTGATAGGAAACCCAGAGTGCAGGTGGTATAGGTTAGGAGAGTGAACGACATGAAGATGGTAATTAATCTAGTCATGGGAGAGTTTACTTTGAACATACTAATACCTATGCATCTCAAGCGGACTTGGAAGAGGAGGTTAAGAAGCATTTCTAGGAGGACTTGGACGAGGTTGTGAAAGGTATACCATTCACCGAGAAGCTATTAACATGAGGAAATTTCAACGGCCACGTCGGGACTGCTTCATGAGGATATGACGATGTGCATGGAGGGTTTGGTTATAGGGATAGAAATGAAGGAGAAGTTTTGCTTTAGGATTTTGCAAAGACTTTTAAGTTGGTGATAGCTAATTCGAGTTTTTCGAAGAAGGAATAGCACCTCATGACCTTCCGTAGTATAGTGGCTAAGACTCGATAGATTACTTGCTCCTTAGGAAGGGTAATATAATTCTTTGTAAGGACTGTAGAGTTATCCCCGGTGAAAATCTCACTACCCAACATAAGCTCTTATGGATTTGGAAATTAATAAGGAGAGAAAGAATAGGTCATTTTGCGACGAGCCAAAGATTAAATGAGGTGGCCTCACTATAGACAGAGCTCAAGAGTTGAGGCAGAAGTCATTGACAATAGGGGCTTGGAGGAGTAGCAAGGATTCAAGCAGCATGTGGAATAGGACGGCTAGTTGTATTAGGGGATTAGCTCGAGAGGTACTGCGGTCTCAAGGGGTTACGTTGGTGGGCGTCGAGGGGATTGATAGTGGAACAGGGAGGTCCAACAGAATGTGAAAGCCAAATAGGTTGCTTATGCAAAGTTAGTAGAGAGCATAGATGGGGAGGATAAGAGGACGATAGAGAGAGGTATAAGGCGGCGAAGAAGGAACATATTAGACGTAGCTAGCAGTCATACTTCCATAAACTCTTAAATGAAGAAAGAGATACAAACATTGTGCTGGGTGATTTGGAGCACTCAGAAAGTCATCGTGATTGTAGGTATTGTCGACGTATAGAATTGCAAGATGTTGAGGGCTATGCGTAAGATGAGCATAGGTAGAGCGACCGGGCCAGACAAGATCCCAT
Source organism: Nicotiana obtusifolia (assembly GCA_002018475.1). Taxonomy (NCBI): domain Eukaryota; kingdom Viridiplantae; phylum Streptophyta; class Magnoliopsida; order Solanales; family Solanaceae; genus Nicotiana; species Nicotiana obtusifolia. The sequence goes on from MCJB01003780.1 coordinate 311,605, forward strand.
TGAAATTTTGGAAAAGTGCGGGGAGGGAAGGTCCGGAGTGGCTTATGAAGTTGTTTAATTTCATTTTTAGGACGTCAAGAATGCCCGAGGAGTGGAGGTAGAGTACAATGATCCTACTATATAAAAAAAAAAGGATAATATTCAAAATTGCAACAACTACAGGGGTATCAAACTACTAAGTCATACTATGAAAGTATAAGAGAGAGTGGTGGAGATCAAGGTAAGGAAGCGTGTGTTAATTTCAGAGAACCATTTTGTGTTCATGTCGAGAAGTTCAACGACACAAATCATTCAACTTGTTAGGAGGTTGGTGGAACAATATAGGGAGAGGAAGAAAGACTTATAGTGTTCATCGATCTAGAAAAGGGATATGACAAAGTCCCTACGGAAGTTCTATAGAGATGCTTGGAGTCTAGAGGCATGAGCATACACTAGGACGATTAAGTACATGTACAATAGAGCCAAGACCCCGGTGAGAATGGTGGGAAGGGACTCGGCACTTTCCAATAGAGTTGGTGTTGCATCAGGGATCAGTGCTTACCCTGTTCCTATTTGCCTTGGTGATGGATGATTTGCCACGACCCATTCAAAGGAGAGGTACCTTGGTGTATGTTATGTGCAGATGACATAGTACTAATTGACGAGACACAAGGCAATATTAACGCTAGGCCAGAGGTCTGGAAGCAGACCCTGGAGTCTAAAGGCTCCAAGTTGAGCAGGACTGAAATAGAATACTTGGAGTGCAAGTTTACTAACGTGACTCAGGAGGCTGATATTGAAGTGAGGCTGGACACATAGGTCATACCCAAGAGAGAGATTTTTAAGTATCTTAGGTCTATAATCTACGAAAAAGTGGAGATTGATGAGGATGTCGCATATCTTATTAGAGCGGGATGGATGAAATGGAGGTTCACATTCGGCGTTTTGTGCGACAAGAATGTGCCACCATGACTTAAAGGTAAGTTTTACAGAGTAATGGTTAGACTAACCATGTTATACGGGAAGACCTCTCATGTTCAGAAGATAAAGTTGCAGATGAGGATGCTGAGATGGATACGTAGTCATACTAGACGATATAGGATTAGAGATGAAGATGTTCGAAATAAGGTGAGAGTGGCACGTGTGGTGGATAAGATGCGAAAGCTAGGCTGAGATGGTTAGGGCATGTAAAAAAGAGAATTACAAATGCCTCAGTGAGGAGGTGTGAGGTTGGCTATGGGGGGTCCATAGAGAGGGAGAGGTAGGCTAAAGAAATACTGGGGAGAGGTGATCAGATAGGACATGGCATATCTTTAGTTTACTGAGGACATGACCCTTGATAGGAGGGCGTGGAGGTCGAAGATTAGGGTTGTAGGTTAACAAATAGTCGAGCGTATTTCTTTTCCAAACCGACAAAACTTCCTTCCGTAGTTGTAGTCGTGTTCCCTATTTCTAGATCGATATAATTTATCTGATATTACCTTTGCTTAGGTTTTTTTTAAACTGTTGTCACTGTTTTGTTTTTGTAGTTCTTCATTATAACTGCTGGGATTTTTCTTATTGAGCTGAGGTCTACCGGAAACAATATTTGTACCTTCACAAGATAGGAATAAGAATTGCGTACACACTATCTTTCCCACAATCCATTTGTGAAAATATACTAAATATGTTGTTATTACCGTATAATAGTGGAATGAACTACTGCTACTTTTGCTCTTTGTTTCTTGTTCCTCTGTTTTATTGTCTGCAAAAAATGAAGGACAACAAAGAAAACCCGGTGGCGGCCCGGGACTAGTACAATAAATAACTTAACCATTAAAGTTGATCTCTGCACATCACTTCAGCTGTTCAGCATTTGAATGCTTTCTCCATTTATTATGCGTGATGTTGCACAATGCTCCAGTCCTTCGGTCAATGCTCGATGCCTTTTTTCCAACAAAATGAAAAGAATCTGAAAAAAAATAGAAGATAAATGAATGCTACTTATAATGTAAAAGTAGTAGTATCAAACTGTTTTAAAATTTATTCCTATTATTATTTGCACCAAATAAATGAATACAAAATATTGATCTTGTATATAGACTTTTAGTATTTAATCATAACTAATTAATATGTATTTTTACTTTAATTTATGACTTTTATGATTTAATTATTGTAAAGATGGATCATTATTTTCGATTCCGTCTATATTATTATTACTCCTTCCGTTTTCAAGTAATGTAATGTACTTTTCTTATTAGTGCATTCCAAAGAGAATGACATATTTATATATTTATAAGTGAGTTAACTTTAAATTTTTTATTTTACCGTTAATGAGAAGCTTTTATAGTCACACAAATTGAAAGTCCCACAAAAACTTTTACTCCTTAAGCTTTAAGATCACAAGTTCTAAAGCTTTTTTTTTTTCCTTAAATGACATGTTGAATCAAACTACATCACATAAATTGAAACGAAAGATTACTAGTATGTTTTATCATTTGAGTCCCCCTCTCCTAATTATTATTATTATTATTATTATTATTATTATTATTATTATTATTATTATCACTTCTTGTTTTTCACCTCGCTGAATTTGAGTGAGCTTAAATGATTGTAAGTATGCCTGTCAGAGGGGGTAAAGAGTTATTGATGTCACCATGGTGTTAAAATTGCTGGAATGAGTAGGGAATAGACTGAATATAGCCTTAGGTCTTTTCTTTTTTCCACAAAAGAACTTGTCGTACAATCCTAAAACTGATCAAATACAGAACTTGTAGTTTCCCCTTCATTTTTTACTTTAAGTTGGCGTTTGGACACAAGAATCGTAAAATTTTAAAAAATAGTGAAATTTTTTCTAAGTGGAAACGGTATTTACAAATTAGAACTGTGTTTGGATAGAATATAATTTTGAGTTGTTTTTGAATTTTTGTGAGTGGTCTGAGTAAAAATTTTGAAAAACAACTTTTGAAGTTTTTCAAATTTTCGAAAAATTTCAAAGTTCATCTTCAAGTGAAAATTTAATATTTTATAGTTAAACATTAATCTCGAAATAAAGCAAAAATATTTTTTAAAAAAGTGAAAGAGTACTTAGGTCCAAACAGGCTCTAAGTAATAGGTTCACTAATTAATCTTACCGACAAAAGCCTATCCGGACAAGAAATATGGCCCCTACTTAAACACCGTACTAAGAGCCCGTTTGGACATAAGAAACTTTATATTTTTTTTCAAAAAATTTTTATTTTTTTTTTCAAAATCAGCGTTTGATCATAAAATTTTTAGTTTTCACTTGAAGATGTATTTTGAAATTTTCGAAAATTTAAAAAACTCCAAAAAGTTATTTTTTAAAATTTTCACTCAGATCACTCATAAAACTTCAAAAACAACCTAAAATTATATTCATGTCCTTACACAACTCTAATTTTCAAATATTATTTTTACTTAAAAATTTTTTTCACTTTTTCTTTTAAATTTTACAATTCTTATGTCCAAACGCCCACTAACTCTTACCAAAATGGATAATCTGTTCAATCTCCTTTATTTCTTTCTCATTATGTTTCAGACAATTTAATGAAAGAAAGAGCCAGAAAGATTAATGAAAAAGAATGAAACATAAAAAGAAACAAGAAACAAAAATAGACCAACATGATAGAGTGACGTTGTATCACGGGTGATCTATGCTTTTCTCCTTTTATAGCTTGATGATGACCTTAAAAAGATACAACCATTAAATCATCTTATGGATTTAACTTATAAGCAAACTTTTAGTCACCCGATCAATTTTAATAGGTAACCTGTCTTATTATATAAAATTTAAAAATTTTAACTTATTTAGCCACCCATACTTTAAGGAGTGTGTATATATTAGTGTGGCGATCTTTCTCAAAACCCACCGTCATAATACCACCGTAATAAATTTATATTTTATGATGATCAATGGAATATGGCATGAATACCTTAATAGGGTTACCGGATCGACCAAGGGGTGGTTGAGCAACTCAAGCAAACCGCCTCACTTTATTTCAATATAAGGACATAGAGTAGAAGGATATGATCATGTGAAGGTGGGCTCGTTATCCATATTTCGAATTTCTATGATCCTAGGAAAGAAACCCTAGCTAGGACACAAGAGATACTCTCAGGGCACCTAAAAAATAAAAAATTATGAATTTCATATAAAGTAATTAAAAATATACGAAAGCTTTGAAATATTATTTTCAAAGCACCGGAGAGAAATCCATTCTTCATAATCAGAAGCTTATAATAATATGGGATTAACTTGTCATTACGAGGGAGTGGAGCTCGTATTAGTTCGCTGATGGAAAAAATTGTCATTCTTGAAATCCATTCTTCATATATGTAAGCTTGCGTTTACACATAAAGTTGGATGCAAACGCGCACACACGAGATAGGTGGTAATTAAGGGCAGAATATGGTTTGAGAGGAATGAAGCCTGGTCCGATGCCTTCACCCTTCCCAGTTATAATTAGAATGGGTGGTTGCGGCGAGCCAGCCAACATTCCCCTCAAACTCACCATGTCTATCTTTTTCTTCACCATGTTTACTCTTCTGGCTAACTGTAAAACCTAAACCTATTCTCCTCCCAATCTCACCTAGAGAGAGAGAGAGAGAGAGAGAGAGGGGTTTCACTCGTGCCTAGCAGCCATAAAAGGCTTAGGGGTAGTGGCTGCCGATCTATATAAAGGGAGAGACAGCATCTTTGAGGTTGACACCTAATGCTAATAATTGGTTGCTCGTGTGGGAAACGCTTAACAAACAATTCCATTTAGTGTCTCTTAAAAACTATACACGAATTTTAATATAGGTGATAGTTAATATTAGAATCCACGAACAAACATCTAATTTGATAGAATTTTAGTCTGGCATGGCAAAAAACGAAAAAGTCTATCACATAAAGTAGACCAGACAACAGATTTATATTACAGATGATACACATCATGACGGAAATAATAGCTTGTCACAAACATATAAAAGAAGCAAACTTGACGGGCAATTTAGTAAGAGTATTAGTATTTTTCTTTTCTTTTTTTCTCCCATAAAGGAGAACTATTTTGAATCGATCTTCTCGTAAGTAATCCAGGCAACAAATATAGACCTGCTATTGCATATATATTTTACATAACTATCGGAGTCGAATTATAAGATAATTCAATGACTCCATGTAACCCATAATTGAAGATATATCACTCTCATGTACTTAAATGGATCATATATATTTTTAATTCTTAGGGAGGAGAAGTGGACGATTTTACATAACTGTCAAAATAAGATAATTTAATAACTCCACATAAGCCATATTTGGAGATATACAAGTCTTATGTACTCCACTTAATTAGATTTTAAAAATTTATTCTTAGAGAGGAGAAGTGGAAGAAGGAAAGGCACTATTGTTTTATATGAGATTTGATCCGTCGCCAATTATTCCAGAATTTACTTTGTTATATGCATTATGCTTGTGCCATTATATCTAATGAATTAACTAGCTAATTTCATTTCATTAATGAAAAAAAGGTGCAATCATTTGTTCCAAAAGCCATGACTCTCCATTTATACATTGGAAACTCAATTCCTCCTCAAGTTATTTATCATTAAAAAGCTGGAATAATAATAAAATCTTGATGACGTTTCATAAAAAATTAAAGATTCGAAAACTTGAGGAATTTTTTAAACTAATTTAAAAAGCCACAATTGTTCGTTTACATTTCAATCTTGAATTTACTAATTTGTATGCATTATATTTTTACCATTATTTCTGATAAATTAACTAGCTAAGTTCATTGCATTAAAGAAGGATTAGGTGTAAATATTTCTTTCGAAAGCCACAACTTTCCGTCTAAAAATTCAAGACTCAATCTTCCTCAAGTTATTTGTGATTAAAAGTTTAAATAATAATAAAATCCTGATGACTTTTCATAAATAAGTTTGTGCCAGCCGTAATTTGCTTGAGAGTAGAAGTCTAAATAGATCTTTTTCGTTGAATAATATACTCGTTTTGGACTTTCTTAATGTATTGATGATCAATATAATGTGCATTTAACACTTGACAAATGTATTTTCAATTAGTTATGCTTTCTTGTTGGATACAAGTTTGTTTCGTGTTTTGCTAATCTTTTATTGTCATAAACAAACCGTTGAATTTCTGAAAAATTATACTAGTGTATAGTGTGGATATGACGAAGTAAAACTCATGACTGAAGTCAGAACAATAGCATTTCCTACCAATCTTGAATATGAGTGACGAAATGATGATTCTACACTAAAAATTTAAAACTCCTCCCCGTTATCTTAGGACTCATATTAGAAGGACAAAGCTTCTAAATCAACTTATTTTAAAAAATAATTTTTTAAAAAGTATTTTTTAAAACGTACTTTTGATAAGAGGTAATAATATGTGTTTTGCTAATTAATTTAAAAAGTATTTTTAAGCAATAATTAGTATTTGATCAAATTTTTAAAAAGTGCTTATAACTTAAAAGTACTTTCAAAAAAGTACTTTTAGGAAGAAATTATTTTTTTTTACTTCTAAAAAACTGTTCTGCTTCTTCTCAAAAAGCACTTTTTTGTTTTAAAAACTTGGTCAAACACCTTAACTTTGAAAAAGCACTTTTGGCCAAAAAGAGCTTGGCCAAACAAGCTAGTATATATGTATTTTCTCAAAAGTGCTTTTGAGAGAAGGTATTTTTTCAGCTTCTAAAATATTGCTTCTGTTTCTACTCAAAAACATTATTTTCCTTCTAAAAGCTTGATCAAATATCTTAACTTTGAGGGGGAAAAAAAAATTTGGCGAAATTTTTTTTTTTTGCTAAATAGGCTAATGACCCACTAAAGGTTAAGAGGTTCGGTTGCATCAATGCTTTTGCTTTATAGTATGTTGGACCAAGTTTTTTCTTTTTGGGTCAAAAGCACTTATTTGGTCCAAACGTACATTTTTCAAAAGTTAAAATATTTGCCCAAGCTTTTAAAAGAAAAAAAAATACTTTTGAATATAAACATAAGCAGTTTTTAAGAAACAACAAACATAGTTTCTTTCCAAAAATAGTTTTTAGAATCACTTTTTAAAAGCTTAATCAAATACTAATCGTTGCTTAAAAATATTTTTAAATTAATTAATTAAATAAAAAATATTTTTTATTAGTAATACTTTATTAAAAAATATTTATCAAAATAAATTGATTTTAAAAGTCTGTATACCCTCCTGCCGTCCTTATATGTGATTCTCGTTGACATCTGGTTCAGATAAGAGAGATTGCCAAAAGTCTGGCAAGAGAGAGGAAACCACTTATCATTAGCCTATAATTGCAATTTCCATGGGACCCACGTCTTCTCAATCATCCATGCATCTTCTTTCTTCTGGTCCGCCCCTAGGCCCCAACCGAATCCTTCCACAAACATGGACCGTCAACTTTCTGCGCGTGGTATCACGGTCTCCGAAATGCGAGTGGTTAAGTGGTTTAACTGGAGTCACAGTAAAACTGGAAAACTCTGTTGACCGGAACACGCGCTGAGATAGGATCCAATTTCGATTTCGAGTTCCCGGATCCTCCGGTGGTGCTGACCGGAACACGCGCTGAGATATATCATCAGTCTGTTTTTGTGGGAGGCAAAATTTTGCAATATTTTCCCTAAGAGATTGCTTCCTTGCATATAAAAGTTCTTACGTCACAAAAGCTTAGTAACAGATACACATTACTTCTATTTATAGAAATCTTTTATGAATATTTCTCTTTGATGAAAAGGAAATATCAAACCTTTTAATTCATAGCTTCCGTCTTATCCAAAAGATATCAATCTCTATGTTTGTCTTTTCTTCTAAATTCCTTATTTTATTTTTAAAGATTGTCCATGTAAAAGAAAGAAAAAACACAAGTACCATCTTGGAGAGATGCACTGGCAACTAGATATATTAAAATTATTTATCCGTAAAATGGTAAAGTTGAATTTATAGCGTAGTTTTATAGATGAACGAATCAATTTGATCCCAAAATGATAAATAAATTAAATAAAATACGAGACTTAGCATTGAAATCGATACAAATAGCAGATAGTTAGCTTGGTTCCGAGAGCAAGGCTTCCTAAGGCAGCAATAAGAATAACGTTAGACAGAAAATAAAGTATTATTTAGCTTGGGAACGGTGTGTAGCATAAGTTAGAATTTTTGTCCCTTACAATGGTTGTTGAAGCCACTATTTATAGCTATACCTAGGGAACAAGGTCCTAGGATCAAGCCCCTCTTAAATGATAATAATAGGGGTCATTGATGAATATGTAACGAATGCGTATTTAATACTGAGGAATATTTTTCATTGAATGTTATCAGGTGACAAACATTCATTGCTCCCGTTGATAATGTTCCCTTCAGGATCTACTCGGTGCCAACCGGAGCCGTTTTCCTCGGTCTTGATTCCACTTGCTTCATCTTCCATCTACCTCCGGTTTCACGTGTTACACAATGATACAAACATTTAATATAAACCTATTTTATCCTAAACAGATAGTTCCCCTGCTTTCCGTTAGCACATCTTTGTGTCACCGAGAAGTTGGTGAAGATTTCTTTCTTGGTGGGAAATTTTCTGAACCCTTTTAAAAAGTTTCTGACGCTTGATAAGACGCACGTCTCCTCGCATTTAATACCCCGAACACGTGTTACTCCACAATCTACCAATATTTTTGCATGTTCTCGAGGTAATCATGGCCACAATTTTAGCTGCTCATTCATTTACTTATACGCCTCATTCTTCTTCTTCCACTTCTATCAATTTCATAAGCTCTTTTAACTTCTTTGCTTTAACTTCCTTCTGCTTTCATCTCTCTTTGATATTCATCTAAAAACCCTTATCGCCTCCTTAACATTATGGCTTCTTATGCTAACTCTTCTAAGAACTTTGATCTTCTGTTAGGTGGAGGCAAGAAGAGGAGCAAAGACAAAAAGGTTGATGTTGATGCTAATCCTCCCACGGTGAGCACCATCATTCCCAAACATCTCAATATATCTAAGGACTTCGAAGAGAAGTTCCCTGCTTCAAACCTCGTACTTGGGTTGTTGGCAAATACCCTTCTTCTATTCGCCCTTCCAGCATTTCTGCTGTGAAAGAGGACTGTGACTACCATGCCTTAAACATCATTGCTCCCGATCTGGTAGAGCGAGTGACCTTTACTAAGAAGGGTTTTACGTATGTTTTACGTAGCCCTTTACTTTGGGTCCGTTTTCTTTGAGCGGGGGACTTGACCCTGTGATTTTGGAACTGTGCCACCAGTACCAAGTTTGTTTGGCACAGGTGGGCCCTTCGGTGTGGCGAACGGTGGCCTGTCTGCGGCGACTGTGTCAGGAAATGAATGAACCCCTCACCTTGGCTCATATGATGAACCTTTACTCCCCCAAGATTTTTCTTGCGGGAGTCATAAATTTCAGTAAGCGTGGCCACCATGCTTCGCATACCAGCATGGATGACGATAATGACAGTGGATGGATGGAGCGATTTGTCGTTATTGCCACCAGGGATACCATCCCGGTTATATCTCCTCTTTCCTCGAGTCCTAGACTCGTTCACGTAAGTTCACAATTTATCCTATTCTCTTATAATAGGCTGATTTATGTCTTTGTTAATCCCTCTTCATTCATTATTTCAGCAACTCGGTGGACACCTCCAAGGATTGAAAGCCTTGACCGATGGGTTCAGAAGATTCTGGATATCACTACGCCTGAAACCCGCTGGTGGAAGGAATTGGCCCCAAAATATGGATGGAGGGCCAAGAATCATGGTAAACTGACTCTGCCTTCATTTCGTCTTTGTACATAATAAAACTGGCTAACCCTAACATTTTGTTTGATTCAGGGTTCTGTCTCCATCCCTGAGGAGGATGTTCTGGTCGATCCCACAAAGGCTATGAGGTTGTTGCAGGAGGCTCTCACCCTAACTGGTGCTCTTGGATCTATTTCCGGTGCAGGTGCTTCTTCTCGGAGTCCCTGGCCAAAGGAAAAGCAACCAAAAAGGTGGCGTTCTTCCACGGTCGAAGGTAAAAATAAGAAAGTAAAGAAAGCTATGCTTGAGCCAGCCACAACCACTGTGTTACTGATGATGATAGGGAAGCCAGTGATGAAGAAGCTTCCCTTCAAAGGAGATAACGATCTTCATCAGCTCAACAGAATGCTCAATTTGGAGAGCTTAGAACCCCAACCGAGGGCGATGTCCGAGCGCTCTGGGAGTTTGACTTAGTGAAGAATGCTGATTTTCATTTTCTAGTCCCGGTTGCTGCTTCCGGTACTATGAGGCCGAGTACTGGGCCTCTTTTGTCTTCAGTTGGTGAGCAACCAACAACCAACACTACCTTTGTCGCAGCTGCTTCTCAACCTATAACACCATCAGCTTCATCTCCTTCCAAGCCAGCCATACCCTTTTCACCAGCAACCGCTACGTCTCCCCACCGGCCGCAGATGCCCAAGAGGAGGATGTCCCTCCTCTCCAGTCCCCAGACCACGGAAATTTGGAGCACAACTACTCGTCCCTTTCTGCAGATCCCCAAGGGAGGAGGAGTGTCTCCCTCTCTATATCCATGGAATGATATCTGTTATCCCGACCGGTGGAACTCACCAATTATTTGAAGCCGCTAGCTTCGGAGAAAGATAAGAAGAAAATACACTCTCTTTCGGGGGAGTGTATGATAAATAATGCCATGCACAATGCAGCAGTGGTATTGTACTTGTTCTCTTTACTGCTTGTCTCTTCTTGACTTGCTATGACAGGGTTTCTAACTTGGGTATTTGCTTCGCAGGCTAACTTCCTTGCTTCCGAGGGCCTTCAAAAATTGATCCTCGATAAAGAGGGACTTAAGTCCAAGCAGGATCAATTGTTGGCCATGAGGGACCAACTTGTCGCATGTCTCCCGGTATTAGAAGCGAAGGCCGCTGAAGCGAGTGATCTCGAGGCTCGGCTGCAGTTTAGTGAGCAGGAGGTAGTGGCCCTTACTCAAGAAGCTTTTCAATTAAATTTTCAATTCCAAGAAGCTAATGCTAAGTGGTCTGAAGTTCAAGGTAATGTGGTTGCTGCTGCCAAGCGTGAGATTGACTTCATTGAGCGAGTGAATAACTTAGAGGCATCCTTGAATTCCAAGGCTGAAGAGACTGTTGCTGCTACCAAAGAGAAGCATGCCCGGATTGAGGATAGATATAAGAAGATCATGGAAAATAATAAGGTTCATATAACACACTCTATGTATCATATGAGGAGGAAAACCTTGGAAGAGGCAAAGGCGGGCGTCATTGATATTGACGATGAGATCACCAAGGTCCGAGCACTGGAGTTAACTGCTCGAGGATGCCTTCCGGCTCAGCCTGATGCAACTAACTCTTCTAGTTCCGGTTTCGAGTTCTCAGGAACCGAGGAGGAACTTGAAGAGAATAACGATGAAGGCCAAGATCCTGAGCCGGCGGCAGATCCGCCTACTTCTCCAAGGGGCACTGATACTTCTATTCCCCTGATTCTGGTGGCGATGTAGTTTAGCTTTTTTATTTTTTTTCCTTTGTTTTTTTCCTTTTGTATTTTTGTACTCGTGCTTCTTGGCACATTTAATAAAGAAAAGTGTTTTTTTTTGTTTAAGCATTGTGCAAGGTTTATTATTTTTGCTTCAAATTAGGCAAGGTTTCGGGTGTATTTTTCCCCGATAGCATTTGGGTTCCGGCCCTTTACTATGAGGGTTTCATAAAAGAGGACCCTCTTATATTTACGGTACTCTTAAGAAGGACGTCTCCTGTTCATTCCAGCACTAGCATTTGAAATACTTAGTTAACTTTCAAATGATAAAATCATTTCATCGTTTGGACAAGAAATAAGATAAAAATAAAAGGACTTCATTTTATTCCTTCTATCTTCAAAAGTACATAAGCATTTGTTTACTGAAAGAAAAGAAATTGCCATTTCATGTGACTAATTTGTATACCTTGTTTCTACAGGGCTAGCTATGCAGTCTCCGATCCCGATGATACATTTTTGTTTCCGGGTCTCGTAGTCCTATTTTCGTGGCAATCAAGTTGCCGTATTCTCATACTATTCTCCCCCCCCCCCCAA
>MCJB01003780.1:323662-364423 GCA_002018475.1 Nicotiana obtusifolia
TTCCCCCCCCCCCCCCAAGTGTTCGAATGCGAGGAATGTAAATTGGAACACTGGAAGTCTTGCTCCTTTGAGGAAAAATACTAGTGAATGGTTGGATAACCTTTGGTTCGATGAGCCAAAGATTATCTAACCACCCCTAGTGTCTTGTAGGGAAAACACTTGTGAACGGTGGAATAGACTTTAGTTTGATGGAAAGTTTTGCTTCCCATTAGGAATTTTCCCGCCGAGCCAAAGACTATTTTACTATCCTGTAGTAGTTTGTTGCTTCAATGCCTTGTCATTTAAAGGTTATGTCTCTGCTGATGACGTTTTCTTTGTAGTATGCTTTCCATTGATGTCTCGTCAAAAACCTTGCTAGAAAAAACCCATTTAGGCCTTACCATGTTGGACCCAGCTTTCCTTCGTTGAGCTCTTTTTTGAGTCACTTTCCTCAAAATAAAGTCTCCCACTTTGAAATAACGGAGATTGACCCTTCGGTCATAGTATCTTTCCATTCTTTGTTTCTAGGCCATCATCCTTATGTGCGCCAAGTTCCTGCATTCGTCAAGCAGCTTCAATCTGACCAGCAATGCTTCGTTGTTTTTTTTTTCGTCTGCCCGGAAGTACCGCAAGATTAGTTCTCCTACTTCCTCCGGGATCAGAGCTTCTACACCGTATACGAGAGAGAAAGGTTCTCTCCCATTCTTGACTTGGTCGTCGTCCGGTATGCCCACAACACTCCCGGTAATTCTTCGGTCCACTTGTCTTTAGCTAATGGTATGGCGAAGATGTGTTCTTTTTATTTTTAGGTCTTCAAGGAATTTTGTGACCTTTGAGCCTATGAACTGTGACTCGTTGTCGCAGGCAATCTCCTTCGGTATTCCGAACTGGCAAATTATGTTTTCGCATAAGAAATCGACCACTTAGCGCTCGTCAATTTTTTGGTAAGGACCTACTTCAACCCACTATATCCATCCCCTATTTCATGAATGGCCATGAAGAGAGTACCGAATGCATCAGTTCTGTCGGTTGATGCACTAATGGTGCATGGCGTTGACACTTGTCACATTTTTGAATGAATGTCTTTGCATCTTAATCCCTTCGAGGCCAGTAGTATCCTGCCCTAACTAATTTTAGCACCAACGAACCTGCACCTGAATGATACGCGCAAATTCCTTCATGAACCTCTCTCATGACGTAGTTAGAGCTTCTACACCGTATACGAGAGAGAAAGGTTCTCTCCCGTTCTTGACTTGGTCGTCGTTCGGTATGCCCACAACACTCCCGGTAACTCTTTGGTCCACTTGCCTTTAGCCGTTTCCCACCTCTTTTTGAGGTTTTGAATAATCAGCTTATTGGTTGATTCTACTTGCCCATTTGCGCTCTGATGGTATGGCGAAGATGTGTTCTTTTTATTTTCAGGTCTTCAAGCAATTTTGTGACCTTTGAGCCTATGAACTGTGACTCGTTATCGTAGGCAATCTCCTTTGGTATTCCGAACCGGCAAATTATATTTTCGCATAGGAAATCGACCACTTCGCGCTCGTCGATTTTTTGGTAAGGACCTGCTTCAACCCACTATATCCATCCCCTATTTCATGAATGGCCATGAAGAGAGTACCGAATGCATCAGTTCTGTCGGTTGGTGCACTAATGGTGCATGGCGTTGACACTTGTCACATTTTTGAATGAATGCCTTTGCGTCTTAATCCCTTTGAGGCCAGTAGTATCCTGCCCTAACTAATTTTAGCACCAACGAACCTGCACCTGAATGATACCCGCAAATTCCTTCATGAACCTCTCTCAAGACGTAGTCAGAGCTTCTACACTGTATACGAGAGAGAAAGGTTCTCTCCCGTTCTTGACTTGGTCGTCGTTCGGTATGCCCACAACACTCCCGGTAACTCTTCGGTCCACTTTCCTTTAGCCATTTCCCACCTCTTTTTGAGGTTTTGAATAATCAGCTTATTGGTTGATTCTACTTGCCCATTTGCACTCTGATGGTATGGCGAAGATGTGTTCTTTTTATTTTCAGGTCTTCAAGGAATTTTGTGACCTTTGAGCCTATGAACTGTGACTCGTTGTCGCAGGCAATCTCCTTCGGTATTCCGAACCGGCAAATTATGTTTTCGTATAGGAAATCGACCACTTCGCGCTCGTCGATTTTTTGGTAAGGACCTGCTTCAACCCACTATATCCATCCCCTATTTCATGAATGGCCATGAAGAGAGTATCGAATGCATCAGTTCTGTCGGTTGGTGCACTAATGGTGCGTGGCATTGACACTTGTCACATTTTTGAATGAATGCCTTTGCGTCTTAATCCCTTCGAGGCCAGTAGTATCCTACCCTAGCTAATTTTAGCACCAACGAACCTGCACCTGAATGATACCCGCAAATTCCTTCATGAACCTCTCTCATGACGTAGTTTGCCTCCGAGGCTCTTAGACATCGGGCCCTAGTACGACCTTCTATATAATTGTCCTCCCCAGAAGCTGTAACGAGCTGCTTTGGTAGCGGAGTGCCTGGGATGCCTTCAGGTCTTCAAGAAGCTTGTCGTGCTCGAGGTAATCGATGATCTCATTTCTCCAGTCCCATACTAGGTTCGTTGTATCTACTTCATAATAGTCGTCCACATCCAGCACCGAACGCATGAACTGAATGACGGTACCGGAATCTGATCCCTTCATTTTTTTGAACGATCCCAAATTGGCCAATAAATCAGCTTTTGCAGTTTCTTCTCTCGGGATATGTGTGATCGACCATTCCCTAAACCGAGCGAGCAAAGATTGAACTTTAACCACATATTGCTGCATGCGCTCCTCTTTGGTGTCGAAGATTCCATATACTTGACTTACCACTAGTTGGGAATCGCATTTTATTTCAATGACCTTGGAGTCTAGCCCCCAGACCAGTTCAAGTCCTGCAATCAAAACCTCATACTCAGCTTCATTTTTAATCAAGGAAATAGTTTTTATGGCCTGCCTCAGGACCTCTTTCGAGGGGGTGATTAAGACCACCCCGAGCCTGGACTCTTTCACGTTGGAAACACCATCTGTGAACACGGTCCAAACTCCTGATGTCATTTCTGACACCATCACTGCTTCTTTTGTGGCCAAAGGCAGTAGCCTAGGACTAAAATTAGCCACAAAATCGGTCAAAATTTGTGATGTGATCGCAGTTTTGGGCTTATATTCAATATCAAATTCAATAATTTTGACTGCCAATTTGGCCAGCCGACCTGACAACTCAGGTTTGTGAAGGATATTCCGCAGGGGAAAAGTTGTCACCACGGCCATCGGGTGGCATTGAAAATAAGGCCTAAGCTTTTGAGTAGGGATTGCGAGAGGTAAGACTAGTTTTTCGAGGTGCAGATAACGAGTTTCCACTCCGGATAAAATATTTCTAACATAATAGATAGGAAATTGCGTACCTTCATCCTCCCGAACTAGAACGGCACTTACCGCTACTTCTGAGACCGCTAAGTATATTAGCAATTGTTCACCTTCCTCCGGTTTTGATAGTAACAGAGGGCTTGATGGATACCGTTTCAGGTCTTTCAGAGCCTATTGGCATTCTGGAGACCGTTCGAAGTTGTTGTTCTTCTTCATAAGCGAGAAGAAGTGATAATGTTTTTTCGAAGACCGAGAAATGAACCTGATTAGAGCAGCTAGTATTCTGGTTAGTCTTTGGACTTCTTTCACGCTTGTCAGCAGGTCTAGAATGTCCTCGATGGATTTAATCTTATCGAGATTGACCTCGATCCCCCTCTGTGACACTAGGAAACCCAAAACATTACCGGAGCTAACTCCGAATGCAGACTTTTCGAGGTTGAGTTTCATGTTGTGCTTCCTTAGGATGTCAAAGGTTTCCTGAAGATGTTTTAGATGGTCACCTGCATTCAAAGACTTGACCAGCATATCATCTATACACACTTCCATTTTTTTCCCTATTTGCTTTTTGAACATTTTGTTCATGAGCCTTTGATAAGTGGCTCCGGCGTTTCTAAGCACGAAGAGCATCACATTGTAGCAATATGTGCCAAAGTCGTTATGAACAAAAAAAATTATGATCCTCTAGGTTCATCTGAATTTGGTTATACCCAGAGTAGGCATCGCGGAAACTCATCAACTCGTATTCGGTCGTTGCATCAATCATTTGATCAATGTTTGGCAGTGAGAATGAGTCTTTTGTGCATGATTATTCAAATCATAATAGTCTACGCATATACGAAATTTATTATTCTTTTTCAAAACTACAATTACATTAGCTAGCCAGTCGGGATACTTCACCTCGCAGATTGAACTGATGTCAAGTAATCGGGTTACCTCTTCTTTGAAAAACCTATTTTTGACCTCGGCTATCGGGTGCTTTTTTTGCCTTACCGGCGGGATGCTTGGGTCCAGGCTTAGCTTGTGTACAACCACCTCTAGCGGGATACCTGTCATATCCACGTGCGAACATACAAATCAATCAACGTTAATTTTAGGAAATTCAATAAATTTTTACCTGAGCTCGGGGATTAGTCCTGTACCCAAGTGGAATTTCCTCTCTAGAAAGTTTTCGAACAACGCCACTTGTTCGAGTTCTTCCGCCGGGGATATGGTCATGTCTGTTTCTTCCAGTACCTAAAAATATCTTGGTACCTGGTGCGATTCCGACGGCTCCTCCCCTTTGTCCTCTTTGTTAGGTTTGGGAGTAGGCGTCGGTTCCTGTAATTGTTATGCCTCGTGTTCCTTTCCTTTACTGCTGGAAACCGAGATCGTGTTCATATCCCTTACTGCAAATTAATCCCTTCTTATTTGCTTGATCCCCTCTGAGGTCGGGAATTTCAGAATTTGGTGATATGTTGATGGGACGGCTTTCATCTCATATAACCATGGTCTACCGAGAATCATGTTGTAGCCCATGTCGTCGTCCACCACTTCGAATAAGGTAGTCTTCATGACCCCTTCGGAGTTCGTGGGCAGCAAGATCTCCCCTCGGGTTTTCACACTTGCTAAGTTGAACCGAGAGAGGAGTTTTGTTGCTGGAATGATGCTTCCGAATATCTTGGCTTGTTCCAGCACTGTCCATTGAATGATATTGGTTGAACTTCTTGGGTCAACCAAAACACGTTTAATCTTGAAATCTAAGAAGTTAAGAGAAATTACCAGGGCATCATTGTGTGGCAATAAAAGTCCATCGGCGTCTTCTTCTGTAAAGGTAATGTCATCCTCGGAAACTTCGCAGAGTCTCTTGCTATGAGCCACTGATACCTTTGTATTTTTTGCTGCCATGAAGGTTACACTGTTGATCTTTTTCCCCCCGAAAATCATGTTGATGGTTAATCGAGGAGGGTCTTCCCCTATATTTGAAGGCTCTGCATTGTCAATTGCGGTCAAAGTTGTTCTTAGCCCAATCGCTTAAGAACTCCCCGAGATGACTATTCCTTAACAGCGTTGCCACCTACTCACGCAGATGTCTGCAGTTCCCAGTTCGGTGACCATTAGTCCCATGGTATTCGCACCATAAATTAGGATCCCTCTAGCTAGGATCGGATCTTATCAGCCTCGGGAATCGTGCTTCCTTGATGTACATCGCCGATACTAACTCCACTATGCTGACATTGAAAATGTACTTGAATAGCCTAGGATAAGCAAAATCTCCGGAATCGACATCTCTTTGTCCTACAATGACCTATTATTCTGGTCGCGGTCAACCCTTCTATCGGGGGCGAACCTATCCACTCACCAGACTCCCTTGTTGTTGCATCCTTCGACCCTCTTATAGGGCAAGAAATGACCCTTAGAAGACCGTCGATCTGAATCAAAGTCTTCTTTTAATTTATCCTTGTTCTTTTCTCGATTCTGACCTTTGATTGATACCAGGAACCCGAGCTAATCATCTCCTATTCTTGTCTTTGATTTCTAACGGTTATGGACATCAGTCCATGTAGTTTCCTAGAACTCGAGCAGGATTTCTTTCAATTTTCATGAGGCTTCAGAGCTCCTCTAGTTCAAACCATTAGTAAATGCCTCAGCTTCCCATTCATCTGGCACGACCAGTAACAACATCCTCTCTTTTGTGGAGCCTGATCACGAACTCACGCAGCAATTCGGACTCTCCTTGAAAATTTTTCAATATGTTCGCCTCCGGGGCTTGAACTTTCCCAGCCCCGGCGTGGGCCTTGATGAAAGAATATGCGAGCATGTCAAAGGAATCTATTAAGTGTTTAGGGGTAAGAGTATATACCATGTTAAGGCCCTCTTCATGAGGGTATCTCCGAACTTCTTTAGCAGGACCGACTCAATCTCATGTTGAGCCAAGTTGTTTCCTTTCACCGCCGTTGTATAGGTCGTGATGTGCTCCTGAGGGTCCAAAGTCCCATTATATTTTGGTATGTCTGGCATTTTGAACCGCTTCGGAATCAACTTTGGTGTTGTGCTCGATTTGAACGGCAATTGGGTGTACTTCTTTGAGTCTGGGCCCTTCAGCATTGGTGGTGCACGCGAAATTTGGTCCATTCGAGCGTGGAATTCATTCACGTTATGATCTATCCTCTCGTTCATTTCACTCATGAATCTCATGAGTTCGGTTTGGAAGGGATTATTGTCGTTGTTGTTACCGGATCCGTTGCGGATCTCCCCAGTTCCATTGAAGCCAACTTCTCCCCTTGGGGTGTTGTTATCAACCCTTTGAGCTGTTTGATTTGCGGGAGCGCGAGGAAGTACAGGGCCTCTTCTATTCGCATTGTTGGAGCCACCTGACAGTGCCTGCCTCAGTTCCGTCATGGCCTGGTCTTGCCTTGAGAGATGGCCCATGATAGCCTTTTGTTGCTCCCTCAAGATCCTTATTGTTTCCGCAACATGCTCGTACTCAGCGTCATTGATAAGTGGTGAATTTGACTACTTATTAGCGCCTTTTAGCTTTCGTTTTAGTCCAAAAGCGTTTAATTGTGTTCCCAAAAATTAAAGAAATGTGCTTAATTGCAAAAATATTGGAAGATGAACTCTCGAGATGAAATCCAACTCAAGAAGGAGTAATCTGAACTCAAGTACAAAAAAAGACAGAAAAGCTCAGAAGTGCGGACCGTAGAATATCATCTGCGGCCGTAGGTGATGAAGGAAAATCCATCAGAGACTGGTGCAACGTGCAGTCCGCACATGAATTGTGGGCCACAGAAGCTGGGTCAGAGCAAAGGTCAGAGAATCTGCAATTCAAGTCAGGCAAAAGTGCGGACCGCACAACTATTGTGCGGCCGCAGAAGAATAGCTGTGTGGTCGCACATGTAAAAGTGCGGACTGCAGAAGAGCAAGGTGCGGCCGCACATGCAAAAGTGCGGATCGCAGAAAGAGTGCAGTGCGGCCGCAGTTCAAAATTATGTGGCCGCAGACTTCCAATCCTGTCAAGCTGAAGAAAAGTGCGGACCGTACATGGAATTATGCGGCCGCAGAACCTCCTAAAGGGCATTTTTATCCGAAATTTGCAGCCCTGTATAAATAGAAAAATTTCACATTTTTAGGTCAACTTTTGACATCAACAACTACAGTAGCCGTTTCTCTTTACTTCTTTTAGTAGTTTTTCATATTTGAGCTATTTTAACATAGATTTTATCATTTCAATCTTGCAATATGAGTTTAATTATCATTTTTTCTTCTTTTTCTTCAATTTCAAGAATGAGTAGCTAGATTTTCACTAGGATTGTGACCCAGTCCTAACGTGTAAACCTTATGGGTGTTTAATTTAATCCTTGTTTATGGTTGGGTGTTTATTATTTAGCCTTGTTCTTGCTTTTATTTGACGAATTAATGGTTGCAAACATTAGTTCATGCCTATTTGACTTGGTCTCTACTTCAGAAAGAGAGACTTAGTCTAGGAAAACTTGGCTAGCAAGAAATTGGGTCAATCAAGAGTTGATAAACCCAACTAAAGGGTTGAACCTAGAGATAGTAAAACCCAACTTGAGCTTTTTAGCAACCGTTTTGTTCAATACCCATTTGGACTTGACAAAGCTAAATTGGGCAAAATCACTCTCTGACCGAGAGGTATTGAGTGGGTAACCAAGTGTTGATAGCTATAATACACCCTGACCAATAAAATAAGCTTTAAAGTTTACAACCCGTTAGGCAAACACCTAGACGAAGGTCATACCCCTAGCCTTTTACAACATTTGAAAAACAGCAAAAATAATTTTCTAGTTTTATTTCTTGAATTGCAATTGTAGTTTAGATTAAACTTTAAAACAACCAATTTTTAGATATACAAACTCACACTCTAAGATATATACTACTAACTCCCATACATATAGCTCCTTGCAGAATTCAACCCCGACTCTTGTTGGGTATTACTATTGCATCGACCATTTTCATAACTTCGAATAGAGTAGTGAAATTGGACGAGATTAATTTTTAGTGTCGTTGTCGGGGAGCTAAAAACGGTGTTAGCTATATATTTAGGTGTGTTTTTGGAAATATCTTCTTTGCCTTCCTTGTTACTAACGTGCTGAGTTATTGTAGGTGCAATCATGGCAAACAATGAGCTCGGAAACTTAGCTTTGGGGGATGTGAACGTTTTGGATGATCAAGTGAATGAGGTCCCTCTTGAACCTCAAGCCAATAGACGAGGCCGAGTGCCTTGCCTGCTCCACCCCCACTTCCACCACGAGCGGCTCCACACCGAATGTTGCCGAATGAAGGGTACGCAAGTGCACTAGTCCCTCCCCGTATTAGGGCAGGAAACTTTCAAATAACCAACGTGATGCTCACTTTACTCGAGCAACGAGGGTTTTTCACCGGTGCATCGGGTCATAATTCATACAAACACTTGAAGGGGTTCGTAGATACGTGTCAGGAGAGTAAACAAACAATTGTCGATGCTTTGAGGGTAAGGTTTTTTCCCTTCTCTCTACGAGGGAAAGCTTTAGATTGGTTGGAACGTTTGCCAAATCATTTCATTCATACTTGGGATGAATTAGCGGAGAAATTTATTTCTAAGTACTTCTCTCCCGGGCACATGGCTATTCTTCGGGATGAAATTCTAGCATTCAAGCAAGAGCCCAATGAACCACTACACAAGATATGGGAAAGGTACAGAACAATGGTGAAAGAGTGCCCCAACAACGATATGACGGAGAACATAATTCAACAAACTTTCTATCGGGGATCAATACAACCAACCAATGTGTAGTGAATCAACTCGCCGGTGGGAACTTCATGACGACGCCGTATGCGGAGGCATGTGATATCTTGGATGAGATGGCGGATACTTCATCGGCGTGGCAATCTCGGGCTAATGTTTCACAAGGTGATACCAATGTGATTCTTCTTCACAAAGAGTTGCATGATCATGGACTAGCCATAGCCGAGTTGACTACCACCATGAACCAATTGGCAAAGGCTCAATTTCAACAAGTGTAAAACCTGAGGCAAGTCAATGCAATGGAGGGAGTAAGTATGATGGTGAAAAAGTGAAGAACAATAAGTCCTCAAGTCTAACAAATAGTGGACAATATTGGGCAAGATGATAGTGGATTTGATCAAGATGATTCCTATAATAATCAAGAAGAAGAGGACCAATATGTGAACAACTTTCAAGGACAAAGAAACAACTTCCAAGGCCCTAGTCAACAACAATGGAGACCTTCAAATAATCAAGGCAATTGGAATAAAAACAACAATCAAGGCAATTGGACTGGAAACAATAATCAAGGGAATTGGCATAACAATAATAACCAAGGCAATTGGGGAGGCAACAATCAAGGTGGGTGGAATAACAATCAAGGAATCGAGATCGGGTTTTCAAAGGCCCCTGATGTATCAACAATCGAGCAACCCACCCTCCTTATCCTTCCCATGGTCATAGTTCCTCCAATAATGAAATGTGCCGTATTGAGACATGTTCAAGAAAATGATGGAGAAGATTGCCGATTCTGATGCCCAACTTGCTTCACACAACACATCGATCCGAAATCTAGAGGTGCAAATGAGGAAAATCTCTCAAGTGTTAAATTATCATCCTAAGGGGCTCTACCAAGTGATACGGTGGTGAACTTGAAGGGTGAGAACAATACGGGGCATGCCATGGCTGTCACTACAAGAAGTGGAAGAGGTGGGAATGCACCCACCTCAAGTCAAAGGCAACTTGTGGATGATGAGAAAGTGGTAGAAGAAGAGGAGATCCCAACAAATGTAGTGCAAGAAAATGATGAAGTGCGGATCGATATTGATGACATAGTAGAAGAGACTCAAGAGGAAGTGAACCCTTCTAGGTAGCATGTGATTGACATATCAGAACCAGCAGTGCAAAATGCTAAGGCACCATTGCCTAAGCCACCTCCTCCATATCTTCAAAGGCTCGCTAATCAAAATGGCAAGAACCAATTCAAAAAGTTCATTGACATGATGAAGAGTCTCTCAATAAATATGTCATTAGTTGAAGCCTTGGAGCAAATGCCCGGTTATGCAAAGTTTATGAATGATTTGGTGACAAAGAAGGGGTCGATGAATTTTGAAACTATCAAAGTCACTCATCAAGTGAGTGCAATTGTGCATTTGATGGCTCCTAATTGGAAGATCCCAGTGCTTTCAAAATCCCTTGCACCATTGGAAGTGCTGAGTTTGCCAAAACTCTTTGTGATCTTGGGTCGAGTATCAATTTGATGCCCTATTCGGTTTTCAAGACCTTGGGAATTGGGCAACCAAGACCCACATCTATGAGATGATAAATGGATAATCGTACAATGAAGAGACCGTTGGGGGTGATTGAAGATGTATTGGTTCGTGTCGATAAGTTCATTTTCTCATCGGACTTATGTTATTCTTGATTGTGAAGTGGACTATGAGTTGCCGATTATTCTTGGAAGACCTTTCCTTTCTACGGGGAAGGCTCTTGTTGATGTGGAATCCGGATAACTCACTTTCCGAGTGGGTGATGAAAAGGCGGTGTTCCACGTGTGCAAATCTATGAGGCAACCGCATAGCAATGAAGTGTGTTCATTCGTGGACTTGGTGACCTATGTGATTATTGATGATACAAGTGCCACGATTAATGTGAGTGATATGTTGGAGGTCGTCTTGCTCAATTTTGTTGATGACGAGATGGAAGGGTTCATGGAATGTGTTAATTCATTGTAAGGAATGGGGTCGTACAACTATGCACCCCGGAAAATTTCCTTGGATCTCAAGAATAGGAAAACTCCTCCTACAAAGCCTTCAATTGAAGAGCCTCCGATCTTGGAGTTGAAGCCATTGCCTCCACATCTCAGGTATGAATTCCTTGGCCCTTGTTCTACTTTACCGGTGATTATTTTCTCTTGCTTGACTAACGTGCAGGTTGACTCTACATTGGCGGTGCTGTGCAAGAGGAAGAAAGCTATTGGGTGGACTTTTGTGAATATTCGGAGAATAAGCCCCGCATTTTGCATGCACAAGATTAAATTGGAGGAAGATGCCAAACCCTCCATTGAACATCAAAAGAGACTCAATGAATCCATGCAAGACATGGTCAAAAAGGAGATTATCAAATGGTTAGATGCCGGGGTAGTCTACCCTATTTCAGACAGTTCGTGGACTTCTCCGATGCAATGTGTCCCGAAAAGGGGGGCATAACAGTGGTCACCAATGACAAGAACGAGTTGATTCCCACAAGAACAGTGACCAGGTGGAGAGTGTGTATAGACTATCAGAAGCTAAACAAAGTCACAAGGAAAGACCATTTTCCACTTCCCTTCCTTGACCAAATGCTTGATAGGCTGGCCGGCCGTGCTTTCTATTGCTTTCTAGATGGATATTCGGGCTACAACCAAATTCTTATTGCCCTGAAAGATCAAGACAAAACAACTTTCACCTGTCCCTATAGCACTTTCGCTTTCAAGCGGATGCCATTTGGCTTATGCAATGCACCGGCGACTTTTCAAAGGTGTATGATGGCGATCTTTACGGATATGGTAAGAGTACTACCTTGAAGTCTTCATGGATGACTTCTCGGTAGTCCAGGATTCCTTTGATGATTGTTTGGAAAATTTGGATAGAGTATTGGCAAGGTGTGAAGAAACGAACTTGGTGTTGAATTGGGAGAAATGCCAATTCATGGTCGAAGAAGGCATTGTCCTTGGCCACAAGATTTCAAAGAATGGCATAGACGTCAACAAGACGAAGATAGAGGTGATTCCTAAACTTCGACCTCCAACTTCGGTGAAAGGCGTGCAAAGTTTCTTGGGTCATGCGGGGTTCTATTCGCGCTTCATAAAGGATTTTTCTAAAGGTGAACCCATTGTGCAAGCTCTTAGAGAAAGATGCTAAGTTTCACTTCAATGATAATTGCATGAGAGCATTTGAATTGCTAAATTTCAAGTTGACAACCCATCCCATTATCATCGCTCCTAATTGGAGTATTCTTTTTGAGCTCATGTGTGATGCTAGTAATGTAGCGGTTGGAGCAGTTCTGGGACAACGCATCAACAAGGTTTTCATCCGGTCTACTATGCTAGTAAGACCATGAATTATGCCCAAGTCAATTACAATGTCACAAAGAAAGAGCTCCTTGCAATTATGTTTGCAATTGAGAAGTTCCGCCCATACCTGATGGGTGCAAAAGTTATTGTTCATACGGATCATGCGGCACTTCACTATCTTATGAGCAAGAAATCAAAAGCTCAGTTGATGAGATAAGAGTTTGATAATGACATCCAAGATCGAAAAGGGAGTGAAAATCAAGTAGCGGACCATTTGTCTCGTTTGGTGGAGGAGGGGAGGCCGCATGATGCCCTTGAAATCAATGACTCCTTTACCAACGAGCAACACTTGGCTATTTCAATAAAGAAGGTGCCATGGTTCGCAGAACTAGGAAACTTTCTTGTGTGTGGAATCATCCCAGATGATTTATCTTCAAATCAAAGGAAGAAGCTCAAACGGGATTGTCAAGATTATTATTGGGACAAGCCATAGCTTTTCCGGATTTGTACGGATGGGATAATTAGAAGATGTGTACCGAACGAAGAGAAAAATGTTATTCTTGAGGCTTGCCATTCTTCGCCTTATAGTGGTCACCATGGCGGAGCAAGAACAACAGCCAAAGTGCTAAGTTGCAGTTTCTATTGGCCCACTCTTTACAGAGATGCAAGTGATATGATGAAAATATGTGATGAATGCCAACAGGCCGATGGAATCTCAAAGAAGAATGAAATGCCTCTCACTACCATTTTGGAGATTGATATCTCTGATATATGGGGTATTAACTTCATGGGTCCTTTTGTGAGTTCTTGTGGAAACACCTACATCTTGGTCGCGGTTGATTATGTGTCTAAATTGGTTGAGGCCATTTCTCTACCCAACAATGAAGTGAGAAGTGTGGTGGCATTCTTGAAGAAGAATATTTTCACAAGATTTGGTACTCCACAGGCTATCATTAACGATGAGGGGTCGCATTTTTGCAACAAGGCTTTTGATACTTTGCTTGGCAAGTATGGTGTCACTCATAAAGTTACAACTGCTTATCATCCACAAGCTAGCGGTCAAGTGGAAGTTTCCAACCGGGAGATAAAGAGTATCTTGTCCAAAACAGTGAATGCTAATCGGACGGATTGGCCAAAGAAGCTTGATGCTGCATTATGGGCTTATCGAACTACTTTTAAAACTCCTATCGGGATATCTCCATATCGGTTGGTGTTTGGCAAAGCTTGTCATCTTCCGGTGGAACTTGAGCACAAACCCATGTGGGCTTTAAAGAAGTTGAATCTTGATTAGGATGCAGCCGCAACCTTGCGAGTTGCACATTTGAATGAATTGGATGAGTTTTGGTACCATGCATATACAAGTTCGACTTTGTATAAATAAAGAATGAAGTACCTTCATGGCAAATACATCCGAAACAAGGAGTTCAAGGTGGGCAATCTTGTTTTGTTGTTCAACTCACAATTGAAACTGTGGATGTGACACCTTTTGGTGCATTGGACTTGAAGAACAAAAATGATGAGGTATTCTGAGTCAATGGTCCCCCGGTGAAGCATTATTTGGGACAAGCTGATGATGGCCACGTGTTGGCAGTTATTCATTTGAAGTGATGGTAATCTGCATCGTGCCGTGACGTTAAATCAGACGCTTCTTGGGAGGCAACCCATGTTTCTTTTTCTTTTTCTTTTCTTCTTTTGTAGATAGTTGTTATTTTCGTGCTAACTAGATTTGAAGTGTTTTGCAGGAATGAGTGTGCTTTACAGGAACTGTGCTCAGAAAATTGGCTTAGTGTGGAAAAAGTGCGGACCGCAAAATTGTGAGTGCTACAGCAGAAGGCTACTGCGGCCGCACAATTTCAGTGCGGACTGCACATCAAATTATGCGGACCGCAGATCATCAAGGGAATTTGAGCCCCAGGTAATAGAGTGCGAAACGCAGAAGGAATTCTGCGGCCGCACTCCTCCTTCGTTCCTCAAGCCAGCCCGTCAGTATAAATAGTTAACTTAGGGCTACTGTACTTTTTTTTTTCTCTCTGAGCACTTTAAACTCTAACACTTTGACATCATCTGTTCAATCATCTGCCACATTCCATCCACATCTGTGGTCACTTAGTTGCACTCCTTCATATCTGGTATGCTACAATTACACATAAAGTTTTTCAATTTTTTTGTCAAATTTATAATTTTTTAGGTAGTTTAGGCCATTTGTTAATAGATTTCAAATTTTACTATCATGTAGGGTTTAATCTGTAATGGGTCAACTGCTAATTACTTTATAGGGACTGGGTAAATTGACTTGCATGCTTACTTGTTAATACCATGTTGAATGTGTGCAAAAATTGAAAACCCCAGGAAGTCTGATCGATTTAGGCATGATCTGCGGCTGCATATGCAATTGTGAGGTCCACAGAAGTTGAGATTTAGGATCCTTGGTCATGTAAATTCTGCGTCTGCACTTGAAATTGTGCAGACCGAAAAAATCACACCGCAGTCGCAGAAAAGTGTGTGCAGACGCAAAACAACCTATTATGTGTCTTCAGAGAGTTAACTTTTTGGGATGTCCAATGTGCGGCTACATTGATAATTGTGCGGGCCGCACTTCAAATCTGCAGTCGCACTCAAAATTGTATGGACCATAATTCCATTTCTGCGGCCGCAAGTTCATATTGTACGGTCCGCACAACCCAGTCCGTGGCCGCACTTGTAATTATGCGGACCGGACCTCCGTACCCTGCACTCATGTTCTACACTGTGATACTGTCTATGTGCATTTGAATTACAACTGACTGCTGTTGTTGCGTGTTACAGAAAACGGTTAGATCTCGTGGCCGCGGTGATGCTTCAAAGGGGAGGGGTGAACCTTCCAAAGGTCGAGGCAAAAGCACTTTACCCCTCGCCCACCAAAAGATAATCACCAAGAAAGCTACAACAAGCCGAGGAAGAAATCCAGAGCCTTCCGAATCTAGTTCATATGCCCCATCTCGAGAAGTATCGAAGGGCGACTCAATTCAAGAGTTGTCTGTTGTCCAATCACAGCCAAAGGGAAGGTATCAACTCCGGGACGAGCCTTCCTCCTCACATGGAACCTCCGAGGGTTCGGAGAGTGCCAATCAGGCTTCAGAGCCATCTTCTACACATGTCCCTGAGGCACCAGTGACTACTGTTGATGATGTTCTAGATGATGGCCGAGGGGGTGATACTACAGTTGCCGGCCTTGAGAGGTCGAAGAAGAAAGAGGTCTGAGAGGACCGTTTCATCAGTCTAGTTGCCTTCACCAGCTTCTATGGGTGGTGGCAAGTGATATCGCTCACTCTTGAGCGAGAATTCCAACTTAAAGATCTCGACAAGTACAATCCAGCAGTGTTGAGACAGTTCGGAGAGAGGAAAGGGTGGATGTGGTTCACCCAGACAGTTGTGGACGCCAAGGAGTATTTGGTACAAGAGTTCTATGCCAATGTGGCACACATCAAGAAAGGGACCAAAGTGAGAAAAGTGAGAAATCTAAAGGTGAGATTTGACCAGCACACACTGAACTCCTATTTGGGGTTTGAGAACGTGGAGCCTACATAGTATTTGGAGAAGCTGGCGATGGGTAATGTAGCTCGCCCATGGCTACCTGAGCTTCTTGCAGCCCCGGGGCCACCACCACCATGGATCGTTGCAGGGGTTCCTATTTAGTGGAACACCCTAAATTTCAATTCGAAGGGATGGAAGACCTTCGTAGGCAGCAAACTAGACCCGTGACAGAATAAAACCAACCTACCTATTCCACAGGCAGTTCTAGTCGCCTCTATTATGGCCGGGTACCCGATCAATGTGGGTGCCATGATGTCGACCAGCATGTCAGTTGTCGCCAGGCAAGATGATACCTCCTACTTGTATCCCAACACCATCAATGAGTACCTTACGGATGCACGAGTAGAGCCCAGAGATTACGACACGAGGTTCGGGCGAAGAAGCCTTTCTCTTGGTATTCTCTAATGGATGCACACAACCCG
The DNA here is from genome assembly GCA_002018475.1 of Nicotiana obtusifolia. NCBI lineage: Eukaryota > Viridiplantae > Streptophyta > Magnoliopsida > Solanales > Solanaceae > Nicotiana > Nicotiana obtusifolia. The sequence continues at coordinate 340,069 of MCJB01003780.1, forward strand.
AACAGAAAGGGGCAGCCGACTACCATCGTAGGCCAAACTGATGAGCCATCGGTGGTGGGTACGGAGACAGCTGATATGCCATCCACTTCAGCCGAACCTTCTACCAGCTGCCATGCCTCCACCTTCAGCCTTAGTGCCTTCTACCTCGGCTTTAAAGCCGGTGCCTATGCCCTCTGGTCCACTTTCTGCGCTGCGAGTCTCCTAGAAACTGGCGAGCCTCAACAATTGGAATCAGAAAGCTACTGCAAAGCTGTCTAATATATCCAGTCATATTGTAGCATAGTCATCCATTCCGGCACCCCAGATTCACCCACAGTTGAAGAAACTTTGAAGAAGCTCCTGGAAAATCAAAACACTATTATGGCCACTCTGGTACAGCATGGGTCCGTGATTGAAGAGCTGTCCAAGGAAGTGCAAAAGATGCGGAAGTCACAAGCCTCAAAGAAGTTAGTGGATAAGCTCCGGTGATAGGTCACCAAGATTGTAGCTGCCGGACATTCCATTTGATATGTTGATGGACCTGCACCACCCAGGCACAAATCCTACAGCACCTACAACACCAGCTGGCCAGCCTGAGTAACTAGACATTACTGCTGACACTACCGAGGCAGTCCATCAGATGTTCACCAACCCAGCCACTCCCTGACTTGAGGATGATGAGATCCAAGTGGATGAGGCTGAGGTCGGTGCCACTGCTGGGGACACAAAGATGGCCACAGAGCCATAGGGAGTTTTCTTCACTCTCACCCTTCTTTTTTTACTCTTATGTGTTAAGCATTGGGGACAATGCTTATTTTTATTCGGGTGGGGGGGAGGGGGTGGAGTTTCTTTGACACATTCTGATGATTCTGTCTTTGATAAATTTTGATAACTATGAGACATCTGGCGTGTTATTAACTTAGTACTATTTTTTTTCCTCTTTCTCATTATGTATATATTCCCTCTTATCTCTGATTATGTATATTCGTTTAGCTTTCAATAGTTCTTTTGTTTTATAGCATCTTTATCTTTATGTTTTTCTTCTTCTTGAATTAGTAGCTTCTTTTTTATTTAATAGCTTCTTTTTATGTCTTAGTGGATAATAAGCCTTTGATTTTCTTAATGCCACGGTTCTTTCCAAAGGTAGTTTTTGTGTGAACCAGGTGACACTTCCCAACGATGGATGGCGTGACAACCTTCTTAAGGGATTGAGTCCGTTTTGGTGTTTAGGTAATAATAGTAGTAGTAATGAATAACAAGGCATATTTGAGTCATGCTCGAAGAGTTAAACATGCTTCACTTGGTACCAATACACTTAACTGCATGCTTATGGTTAAAAATAAGGTTTTTGGAAAGAAATAGCTCTAGTTAGTGACCTTGTCACTCTTGTGTTGACTTAGGCTATCATCGAGTGGTTTAATCGAACCATAGCAATTTTCAATGTTGAATATGATCATTGTGGGCCCTCAACTCTATCCTCTTTAATAATCCAGCTATGTGAAGGTGACATGTTGTTGTTGCAAGTCCAAGTACCTGCGCTAATGGTCTAGAACTTGCCCCGAATGTGTTTCTAGGCGAAATTTTAAGTTTTGCTTGGCTTGAGAAGTGATTATAGGCTCTCCTTGATCTGCTTGAAGTTTCCATTGCCCACCATTGTTGTTATCCCTAGTCAACCCATTTGATCCTTGAACCTTTATCATTTGATAACCATGTTACAAGCCTTTACCCATTTTGTAGTGACCCTCTCTTGGCACACGAGCTTTCCTTATCACTATTGTGAAACAATTGGTTAAAAACATAAGTTTAGGGGAGAGACAAGGAACCTGAAAGAGGTATCAAGGCACAAAAAGAGAAAACAAATGAAGAGAATGAAAGGCAAGAAAAGGAAAGAACAAAAAGAAAAATGCAGAAAGAAAGCGAATAAGTTGAGGAGTTAAAGGAATTCAAAGAAAAGTAATGATGCAAAGTATGGATAAATCAAAGAGGGATAAAATGAATGTCATGATCAAGAAAGAGTAATGTTAAGTCTCTCTAATCCCCCCAAGGAAAAGAAAATGCCTCAAAGAACTGGAAAGCAAAATCGAATGCTTAAGGAAAGACAAACATGTTCTATCATAGCATATCCAACCTTAGTCCAAAAGAATTCATTGCATTCCGAAAAAGCCCTATGTGATTTCAAGCCGAGTGACCTTACATTAGAGGTGATCTACATGAGGGGCAAGCCTATGGTACTTAAAGCCGTACTTGCAACATTCTTTTGAGAGAGATGAGTAAACCTTTCGCAAATCTTTGGATCGAGTGATAAATTCTTAAGTAAGATAGGCAAACGGAGAGTAGAGAAGGAGGAGTTTGGGATTCACAATGACCTACATAAAAGAGCGAGCTTCCTTGATGAATAAAGTCAACTCTTGATGCTCAAGTGTCACATTAGAAATATTTGTGCTTAGAAGTTTAACTTGTTGCCTTATTGATAATTCATAAGTGGTATGGGTAATTGTTGGTCCCAATTGATGTGTGAATGACTCAATTGGATTTGCTAAAACGGCTCATAACTTGCGGAGGTGGGAACCACTTTATTTGCTTGAGGACAAGCAAAAGCTTAAGTTTGGAGAGTTGATAAGTGAGAATTTTGACTATTTATTAGCGTCTTTTAGCTTTCGTTTTAGTCCAAAAGCGTTTAATCGTGTTCCCGAAAAGTGATGAAATGTGCTTAATTGCAGAAATATTGGAAGATGAACTCCCAAGATGTAATCCAACTCAAGAAGGAGTAATCTGAACTCAAGGACAAAAAAGGCACAAAAGCCTAGAAGTGCGGACCACAGAATAACATTTGCGGCCGCAGGTGATGAAGGAAAATCCATCAGAGACTAGTGCAAAGCATGGTCCCACACATGAATTGTGCGGCCGCAGAAGCTGGGTCAGAGCAAAGTTCAAAGAATCTACAGTTCAAGTCCAGTAAAAGTGCGGACCGCACAATTATTGTGCGACCGCAGAAGAAGAGCTGTGCGGCCGCACATGTAAAAGTGCGGACCGCAGAAAGAGTGCAGTGCCGCCGTAGTTCAGAATTATGCGGCCGTAGTCTTCCAATCCTATCAAGCTGAAGAGAAGTGCGGACCGTTCATAGAATTGTGCTACCGCAGAACCTCTGAAAGGGCATTTTTGTCCGAAATTTTTAGCCCTGTATAAATAGATAAGTTTCACATTTTTAGATCAACTTTTGACATCATCAGCTAAAGTAGCCGTTTCTCTTTGCTTATTTTATTAGTTTTTTATATTTTGAGCTATATAGGATTTATCATTTCAATCTTGCAATATGAGTTTAATTATCATTTCTTCTTCTTTTTCTTCAATTTCAAGCATGAGTAGCTAGATTTTCACTAGGGTTTTGACCCAACCCTAGTGTGTAAACCTTATGGGTGTTTAATTTAATGCTTGTTTATGGTTGAGTGTTTATTATTTAGCCTTGTTCTTGCTTTTATTTGATGAATTAATGGTTGCAAATATTAGTTCATGCCTATTTGACTTGGTCTCTACTTGAGAAAGGAGACTTAGTCAAGGAAAACTTAGCTAGCAAGAAATTGGGTCAATCGAGAGACTGATAAACCCAATTAAAGGGTTGAACCTAGAGATAGTAAAATCCGACTTGAGCTTCTTAGCAACCGTTTTGTTCAATACCCATTTGGATTTGACAAAGTCAAATTGGGCAAAACCACTCTCTGACCGAGAGGTATTGAGTGGGTAATCGAGTGTTGATAGCTATAATACACCCCCACCAATAAAACAAGCTTTAAAGTTTACAACCTATTAGGCAAACACCTAGGCGAAGGCCATACCCCTAGGCCTTTTACAATATTTGAAAAATAACAAAAACAATCTTCTAGTTTTATTTCTTAAATTGCAATTGTAGTTTAGATTAAACGTTAAAAAACCAATTTTTGCGGAAGTACAGATTTAGATATACAAACTCACACGCTAAGATATATACTACTAACTCCTATACATATAGCTCCCTGCGGAATTCGACCCCGACTCTTGCTGGATATTACTATTACATCAACCATTTTTATAACCTCGAATAGAGGTGTGAAATTGGACGAGATCAGTCATCAGGAGTTGTCTCCTACACAAGTCGGGGATATCGCCCGCCGTTGCTACGTCCTCCTCGTTGCAGGTGTCACTAATCGAATCCTTGTATTGAGGTAGATTTTCTTGTGCCTCAAAACGTTGCGTGCGATGTTGACATCGTTAGCTGCCATTTTATTACGATTTTTGCTAAGAAACAAAGAATCAAACAAGTTAGTAATAGATGCAAGGATCAACTAAGTTACGTAGTTGTCTAAGCTCCACAGTGGGCGTCAAACTGTTTACCCATAAAATGGTACAGTTTTTTTTAAAATAAATCTACTAGGCAGCATGCCTAGTGTTAATTTTCATATATATAACAAAAAGTACAGAAATGGAGGGGGACATAAACCTTACCTCCCGGTAAAAAAGGTGTACGCTCTTGGTCATCCAAACTTGGCAACTAAGTATGCTTAAATAACTATGATGGGTTAGACCTATGATGATGTGATAATTGTCTATCTTATAACATCGATAGACAATCATATGTACAAAAACAGTATGAAGTGAATCTAGGGCAACTATACAAAAAGTACATATATTCCTAAATCTACTGAGTAAGTGGTTTGAAATAGTATCCTTCCTGTGCCATAGGATCTATTTCTAGCAAAAATGGGAATCTTCTACTTGATGTGTAAGATAGCAAGTAATAGCAATATTCAACTTTGCTTTGACATTGATAGCAAAGAAAGCAGAATTGAAGATGGCTAGCAAAAAAGAGCCATGTAACTGAACAGTGGTACTGGCAATGTCTGGTGCATGTGGTAGTGGACTGCCATTGCAGGTAAGGTAGATTTGTGCTTCTAGGCTCTTCCTGCACTGTAGTCTGTTGCTGTAATTGTGGTTGCTTCTAAGGTTTTTACATTCCCTAGGGTCCTCATGTGTATCTGTGTGTTGCTTGTGTTGAGTTCCTACTTTTTGTGTTGTTGTAGCTTGTTGCTTTTCTTGTGCTTCTATGACCTGTAGTTGTTGTTGTGGTGAGTACCTGTTCATCGTGCTGCTGCTGCTGCTGCTGGTGTTGCTGCTGCTGTTGCTGATGTTGCTGCTACTGTGAAGCTGAGTGTTATCTTTTTGGTACTTGTAGAGGTGCTGCATTGTTTTGATCCTGTGAGTGGCAATGTGGATGGGGGACCATGGTGATTGCTGCAATTGCAATAGAATGAGCACTAAGAGTGCTAATACCACACATTGCAATTATAGCAATAACCTGGAGTATTGAGAACTCTGCTTGTGGTTACTAGGAGAGTTGTGGCCGTGTTTCTGCTTTTGTTGTTGGACTATGGTGAGCAATTTGTGTAAGAAAGCTGTGTCTGTATCCTCAGGATGTCTCTTGCATGGTTCTCTGTGTGTGACCTGTGTTTTATGAGTTGGTGACTGGTTGAGTGTCTGTCTGTGTAAGCTGCTGCTTCTGACTAGTCTGTTGTTTCTGTGAGATTGGTTAAGATGGGTATGTAACTGTATTGAGCATTTGATATCTCCTTCTGGTTGCATGTAATGAGGACTGGCTGGCTTAATGTATCTATGGCTTGATGAGTGGTTGTCCATCTTCCTGCTGTTGCTGGTATTGCTGCTGCTGATGTTGCTGCTGTTGCCAATGCTGTTGCTGCTGCTGTTGTGGGATAGTGTGTTAGCTATGTGGTGTTTGTGGGGATGCTGCATTGTGTTGGTCCTATGAGCAATGGTATGGGGAAGGGTCCATAGTGATTGCTGCAATTGCAATAGAATGAGCACTAAGAGTGCTAATACAACACATTGCAATTGTAGCAATGACCTGAATCCATCCAAGCTATCTACTTTTTGTGTTTCTGTAGCTGATTGCTGCTGTGCTGCTGTGATTTGTGGCTGCTGCTAAGATGATGGTTGTCTTCTGTTGCTGCCGTTGCTGCAATTGGAGGGATGTGTGTTGTCTGCCTGATGCTTGTGAGAAGGCTGCATAAGGCTGTGGAGCTGTGTGCTAGCTGTCTGATGCTTGTGAGAATACTGCTTTGTGTTGATCACATGAGCAATAATATGGAGGGGGTTCTATGGTAATTGGTACAATTGTAATAGGATGAGCACTAAAAGTACTACCACCACACATTGCAGTTGTAACAATGACCTGAATCCATCCAAGTTATCTGCTTTTTGTTTTTCTGTAGCTGGCTTCTGCTGTGCTTCTGTGATTTGTGACTACTGTTGAGATGGTGGTTGTCTTCTGCTGCTGCTGTTGCTACTACTGGAGGCCATAAAGATTACCAGGGTAATGATATGATGAACATTATCATACATTACACCTTTAGTAGTACGCTGGGCAAGCCAATCTTCCTGCAAAATTAGCAAACAGGTTAGAGGGAAGGATTGGTCACAGCCATTGCTTGGGTTCAGATTCTTATGTGTTGTGGATGCCATTCGTGTTGGATGACTGCTCCAATTGAATCTATGAAGGATCTGATGTTGCTTATGGGGGAGTTTTGGCATGTTTTGGTTTTTCCTGGCTGTTTGGTTGAAAAACCAGACTGGGGAGGGATGTTGTTGGTAGAGGTGTTGTTGTCGTCTATGGTCCTGATTATTTCTGTGTGTCTTTTCAGGTTCTTGTGCTTCTGGAGAGCAAGGGTGTTGTGCAGGTAGCAGTGGTTGTATGCTAAGGATGGTGGTAAGGATGGGAGAGGAGGGCCAAAAAGGTTGCTGCAATTGCAGAGTTTTTGACATCATATCTGTTAGTGTCAGCCTTTGTAGTTGCAACAGTGAGTTAGTTCTATGTCTTGCACCTGCAAAATACTGCCAATACAGAAAGAAAACAAGAAGTGTTAGTACAGAGTGTGCCCTGTTCCATGAGTGTTCCTGCCTGAAATTTTCTCTATTGATCTTCTTATGTTCTTGTGGGATGGTGATTTGAATTGTATGTATTGATCTCTTGCACATGCTATTACTATTCATTTCCATCAGAATTGGCAGGGAGCAACTGTGGTGGAAAATTGATCTTTTTGGCTTTCCTATGTCTGAAATCTGGTGTGGCTTTAAGGTCAAGGTATATATGTCCTCTTATTTGTGCAGGCAAATCCAATTGATTGTTGTAATGTGTCATTGAGCTTAGCTCATGACTCCATTTTGAGAGAGCATCAGCTGGGCAGTTAGCTTCTCTAAAAACATGTGAGTATTGCAACTCTTCACATTGTTGTTTACATTTGAGAGTCAGTTTCCATATGAATTCTAGTGTAGCCATTTTCAATGCACCTTTTGATACCAATGTAAGCTGCTTCAACTTCTGCTAGATTATTGGTACCTTCTCCCAAGGGGCTTGAAATTGCATGGATGAATCTCCCTTCATGATCTCTAACAATGATTCCAGCTATAATTTTCCAGGATTGCTCAGAGCACTGCCATCTGTATTCACTTTAACAAAATCCATGATTGGTTTAAGCCAAGTGACCTGCTGTACAGTGGTATGGTGTTTCAGCATCTCTATGGTAGGTATCTCAGACCAATTTCTTGGCCATTTGATATTGCCATAGGATGCTTTGAGCAATAATGTAAGATCGGAGTAGATGGAGTATAATACTCTTGTTACAGATGATGTTTTTCCCCCATATTTAGCAGCACATCTGTTTTTCCAAAGGTTCCAACAGATTATAATTGGCATTATTCATTTTTTGGGTCCACCATTTCATTAAGGTCATTCTTAATGGTAGCATATAACTTTGGATGCCCACTGGTGCATTGAAATGTTTCCAGATGAATCTGGCAAACTGACCAGTGCAAAAAATGTGGTCCACTGTCTCAGCCCCTGGTTTCCTGCAGCAGACACATTTGTTAATAGTAGGAGGTCCAAATTTAGCTACTCTATCATCTGTAGGCAACTTATTCCTTAGAGCTCTCCATAAGCAAAAGGACCATTTAAAGGGGATTTTCCTATGCCAAGTCATTTTATTGGTGAGAAGGATTTGCTTCTTTTCTCTCAGGACAGACCATGCTGATGCACAAGAAAATTCTCCTGAGGCATTAAGTTGCCATACTGCTCTATCAGGGAGATGGGGGTTGTAATGAATCTGTGTTTGTATGATGTGAGGTATCATATTCATGGGTGCTGTTTGGTTTAGCTTCTAATGTCCCATTGTCCATTATTCCATAGTTGTGAAACTTTGATGTTGCTAGGTCTACCACCATCTTGCTTGAAGCTAGCTAAGTGTCCAATGCCAAGCCAATTGTCCCACCAGAAACTACAGTTCCCTGAATGTAGTCTCCAATAGATGTGGTTATCAGCTGTTTTCTTGTTGACCATCATCTTTCTCCATGTTTGGGATTGCCCAGAATTCCATTTTTTGGATATAGGATGTGATCTTTTGCAATATTTGGCAAAAAGAAACTGACTCCATAAGGTTTCTTTTGTTCTAAACCACCACCACTGTTTATATTCCATGGCTTTACAAATATCATGTATGGATCTTAACCCTATACCACCTTCTTCCATAGGACAAGACAGCTTGTACCATGAAGCCCAGTGGTATTTGTTTCTATCTTTGTCCATACCCCAGAAGAAGTTTGCAGCCATATTTTCAATTTATTTTAGGACAGTCTTTGGTGGAGAGACAACTGATAAAAGATGTATGGGAAGTGATTGAAGGACATGTTTGATCAAGGTTAATCTGCCTCCATATAATAGCAGTCTACCTTGTCAACCTCTGATCCTACTGACCACTTTGGAGATGAGCCTGTTAAAGTGAACAATTCTTTTCCTGCCAGTGTAGAGAGGGCAGCCTAAGTAGGTGATGGGGGATTTCTTCCTGGTAAAACCAGTTACCTGTTGAATTCTTTTAATTGTGTATTGAAAGGCAAAAGGAGCAGTGAGAAAGTGACTTTTGCTTTTGTTGATTTGTTGGCCAGATGTCTGCTCATAGTTATGAAGAACTTTCATAACTTTCTGCAGTGATTTCCTACACCCAGATGTGAAAATGATCACATCATCAGCAAAGCTCAAGTGTGTGATCTGAGGTCCCTTTTTTTCCATATAGAAATTATTGAAGAACTGGTCATGTGTGAGATTATTCAGCATTCTTGAAAGCAGTTCAGCCCCTAATATGAATAATGAGGGAGATAATGGGTCACCTTGTTTGAGACCTCTTGTTGAGTGGAAAAAAACATATCTTGTACCATTAACAATTACATAATACCAATTGTTGGATAGTGTTCTCCACACCATATCAATGATATGTTCACTGAAGCCCATCCTTCTCATCATGATGCAGGTGAAAGACCATGAAACCCTATCAGATGCTTTTGCCATATCCAACTTGATCACTAGATTTGCACCTATATTTGGTTTTTTGATTCCTTGGACAATCTCCTGTGCAAGCATAATGTTCTCAGCAATGCTTCTGCTTTTTATTAAGCCAGTTTAGTTAGGAGATATGATTTTAGAGAGTATGGTTGCCATTCTGGAACTTATGAGCTTGGATATGATCTTGTTGATGAAATTACTCAAACTGATTGGTCTAAATTCAGCTAGAGTATTATGGAATTTCACCTAAGGAAGTAGTACCAAGCATGCCTGTGTCATATATCTGGGTAGTGATTGACCACTGAAAAAGGCATTTATGACATTAAAAAGATCATATTGAATGATTTCCCAACAGTGCTGGAAGAACTTTCCATTAAGGCCATCAGGACCAGCAGCACTGGTGGGGTTCATTGAAAAAACAATGTTCTTGAGTTCTTCAATGGTAGGTTCTTTATTGAGAGTGACATTATCTGAATCTGTAATCAGTGTTGGTATGCAGGATAAGAGGTCTTCTCTAATTACTCCCCCATTGTCAGTGAATAAGTTGTGGAAATGATCACAAGTTGCTTCACCAATTGCTTCATCTCCATATATCCAATCATCATATTCATTTTTGATTTTATGAATATAAAATTTCCTTCTCTTGCCTCTTATCAGGCTGTGGAAATATTTGGAATTAGCATCTCCTTCTTTGAACCATTGCAACTGAGTTTTCTGTTTAAGCACAACTTCTTCAATCTTCAGGTGGCTAACATATTGAGCCTTGAGTTCATGGGCTATGACTCTATCTGTCTCTTTATTAGATTGTGCTCAAGTTTTTTCTGCTTTTCTAAGTTTTTCTTCAAATTCCTTTGCTTTTTGAAAAATATCACCATATTCCTGCCTTGACCATTTGGAAAGGGCAGTGCAGAGTGCTTTGGTTTTTTGGTGAAAGATCCACATTGCATTTCCACTGTATCTTCTATTCCAAATTTCCTGAACTAGTGGTAGGAAGGAATCATTTTCTGTCCAGAAATTCAGGAACTTGAAATATCTAGTGGCATTGTCTGTTCTGATATTTAATTCCATGAGAAGGGGTGAATGATCTGATCCTGTAGCATCCAAATGAGTAATGGTGGTAGCAGGATGTGTAGCAAGCCAATTGTCATTGGCTAGTCCTCTATCCAATCTTTTCCAGACAATTGAGCAAGGACCTCTTCCATTAGACCAGGTGTATTTAGGTCCATAGTAGCCAAGGTCAGTAAGTCCACAATCTTCAATCATGCTCAAGAAATCCAGACTTTTGTTGATCTGATATGGAATACCACCTGTTTTCTCTTCAATTGAAGCTATCACATTGAAATCTCCAATGACACACCATGCGACAGTGGTATTCAAAGCTTTGGATCTGAGAGTATCCCATAGTGGTCTCCTTAGTACAGGTGTACATTTAGCATAAATAACAGTGATGTGTAGAATGTCAGCAGCCTCAGTATGTCTAAGTTCTAATGTGATCTGTTGCTCATCATGGTCTAATACAATACTAGAGAAATCCCGATCCCAGAAAATCCATATGTTATTGTTGATGTTTGAAGAGCATGCTGCATGGATAATTGGTTTTTATAGTGGTTGATGTGATAGGTATCCAGGAAAGGTTCCAGGAGAGCTATGAAGGAGAGTTTGAGGATGTGTTTTAATGTTTTGAGTCTCTCAATGGCTCCAGAGGATCTGATACCTCTGATATTCCAAGTGAGTGTACTAATTATTAAAAAAGGAGGGGAGTTTGCTTTTTGGTGGGGCAGTGTTACTTCTTACAGCTTTGCTTCTTGTAAGCCTTGGTGATGGATTATATGCTCTAGGGGATAGACCATGGTTGTTAATCACATCATGATGTTGATATTCTCCATTGATGGCATCCACTAGGAGGTCACAATGATGGTCATCCTCTGATGCTTCACCAAGGTCACCTTCCTCCTCAATTCTTCCACTAATCTCATCTTCTGAGAGGATAGTTCTGTATTCATCAATTTCTGGGGGGTGTTCATTCATAGGGCACCTCTTCCAATGGGTCAGAGGCATTGGCTTGTAACTGAAGAGAGACATTTCCTTCTCTATCATCATAAGCTTGAACCTCCAGTGATTGTGGTGATAAAGAAGGATCAATCACAATTTCTTTGAATGTTTATGACTTTTTAGCAGAGCCACTCTCAAGGTTTCCTTGTAGTTGTGGAATTGAACCTTGAGGTGAAACTGTGAGATCCTGGGGATTTTCATTTTGTTCATTAATGATGATTACTGTGTTTTGTTTTCTCATGGCTTTTTTTTTTCTTTTCACTTGATTTATTTTTGGATTTTAGGGATTGTATGCTGAATTCTGCTACTGCAGGAGCTTTTCCTTTCATGAGTCTCCTTGTAGCCTCATTGTGTTGATCTGGTATATCTTTTTCTGAGCTGTTTAACTCACAAATATCTTCTTTCCTTGTCGTAATTGATTTGTATCTCTGTGTTATCAAGTGGGACATGTACAGAGGTGAGAGGTTGGTCCATCCTATGGTCAGCCAATTGTGCATTTGCACACTCATGCAAAACATGAGAAATATCAGCCCCACAAGGTGCCCAACCTGTATTGATCTAGGTTTCTCCTGACCACCCTCCATTCCTCCAGTAACTTCATTGATAGCAGACTTGACAGGGGGGATGTGGGGGTGTGATACAAAAAGATAAGGAGTAGAGCTAGTACCTGGATATGTGATCTTGCTGAATGACAGGTTGGCTGCAGTCGCAAGTTGTGCTCCATTATGCTTTGGTAGATAAATTTGCTGATGTTTCTTACTAGTTTGTGAGGTACCTTTGAAATGTTTTTTCTTTTGTATTTGCCATTCATCATTTGAAGGAGAAGCTCCTGTTGTTTGGTATTCTGCACTTCTTTGAGGTTCCTCTGGTTTTTGGTGTTCTGCACTTATCTTTTGTGGACCTGTTGTCTGACTATCTTTGGAGGAATTTTGATTGGAGAGCTGTGGAGTGTTAGTGACACTTGTTGCTTCATCCTTTTTCCTTTGTTGTTCTTCTTTCTTCAATTTAGTTTGGCAGTTGTGGATAGCATGACCTTGGTGTTTGCAGTATATGCAGTATTCTGGGAGATTGTCATATTGGATCTCCAGCCATTATCCCTCACCATTGACATCCTCATCATAGCCCAGCCATAATGAGTAGGTCTCTCTTTAGTGAGGTCAATCTGCATTTTAATCTTGGCAACACTACCTCTGATTTTTTGAAAAGAGGCAAGGTCCAAGAAGAGAGCTTTGCCAATAGGTGATAGCAATGGAGTTAAGATCTCCATATAATACAAGTGCCATGGAAGTTCAGGAATGACAATCCATATAGGTACAATTGGTGAGTCTTCATTTGGTTTAAAGGCAGGATTCCAAGCTTCCAACTTCATCATTTGTTCTTGAATGTACATGTACTACTTGGTCCAAACTGTGGCATGATCATATTCATTGTCTAGATCAATATAAACAGTTCTAGCATTGAAATGTGCTATCTTAACACCACCTCTAAGTTCAGTTTGGGCTATAAAGCTCTTTCTAATTACCTTCATTCTTGGCATGGTGTTAAGGAATTTTCCTACCACAGTGAACTTACATCTTTCTGCAAATTTGATCATGTAGTCTTCCCTTTTGAAAATCACAGCAGGTTTCCCTTGTTTTGTGGTAATTACTGGTGGAGTGAATAGTACCGGAGCAATTTCAGCTTCATGTCTGGCTCTTAGTCTAGTGACAAAAGATTGAGTGATAGTAGGGGGAGGTGGATTTGGACTGGTTTGTATTTTGCTTTTTGTGATACTGGTGTTAGGTTGAGATGGCTTGGTGGTGGTTGCTGTAGCTTGAGCTGGTGGTGTGGTATTAAGTGGGGGTATTGGATCTCTACTTGATTGCTTTGGTTCTTTTTTGGAATTTTTGGGCTTGTCAAAGTTGGAGGAAATCTTAATGGGAGCTTGTGTTGATGTTGAAGGTTGTATTTTTGGGAAATTCTTTTATGGTCAAAAATTCTGTCATTTCAGTTATTTCTCAAGAAGAAAAGAGAGGATCTGTTGAATTTCAAGTATTCAATTTCAGTGGCCTGATTTTGCATAGTAGCTGACAACAGAACAGCATCATTGATGGTCTTGGTTCCTGAAGGAGGTGGTTGAAATTGGTCACTAGTAACATTGCCACTATTACTGATACTTGTGGAAGCGTTGGAGCTGGTGATTGCTACCTTTTGAGATACGTGAAGCAATGGGTCCTTACCATCTATAAACTATATTTCAGTAGCAGGGGGAGGTCTAAGATCAGCAGGTCGTTGAGGTGCTTATTGCATTTTTGATTGACGACTCACCTCCATATGAGCAAGAGGTTGTTGAGGAGTAGCCCGGCCTTCAATTGAGCCTCAAAAATGTCTTGTGCATTTTGTCGAACACCTAGTGGGCGCGATACTGTTGACATTTCTTTTGCACTATTGCGACGATTAGTTCACTAGTCCTCTGGTGTGAAGGTCTGAAGTCAGTTTCCTGAGCAGCAGAAATCAATTTGTCTTGGTTTTGGTTCAATTTGTTTTGTGTATCATCTTGTTCGACTAACTGATGTTCCTGACAGTTCAGATGGTCAATGCTCTCATTTCCAGCGGTGAGAGCTTCCAAATCTTGGCAAGGACATTCCTGTGGCTTTGGAGAAAGATTTTTCGTACTTGTAATGGCTCGACTTGGCTCTGAATCGAGTGAAGAGCTGACGATAGTTCCCAGGCGATTTTGTGCTACAGTGCTTCCTCCGATTTCTTGCAAATCTGTAGCAGTTGGGTTGTTGTTTTTTGATGAAAATTGTTAGGGATGATGCGCACTTGAAAGCCGCGTTTCTTGGTGCTAGTCCGGTGGTTTTCCACCGGTGGACGGAGGGGAATCGAGCATATGCTCAGGCGATGTACTGTTCACTCTCGTCGCCTTGTACGGAGAGAACAAGGAGAGTCTCAAACGATTACTATTTAAAGCAGTTTATAGACAAGCGAATCAATTTGATCCCAAAATGATAAATAAATTAAATAAAATACAAGACTTAGCGTTGAAATCGAGATAAATAGCAGATAGCTTGGTTCTGGGAGCAAGGCTTCCGAAGGCAACAATAAGAATAACGTTAGAAGGAAAATAAAGTATTATTTAGCTTGGGAACAGTGTGTAGCATCAGTTTGTCAGAATTTTCGTCCCTTACAATGGTTGTTGAAGCCACTATTTATAGCTACACCTAGGGAGCGAGGTCCTAGGATCAGGCCCCTCTTAAATCGGGGTCATTGATAAATGTTAACGCCGGGTTATGAATGCCAAAATCCTCTGTAACGACTGCGTATTTAATACTAAGGAATATTCTTCATTGAATGTCATCTGGTGACAAACATTTATTTGCTCCTGTTGATAATGTTCCCTTCGGGACCTACCCGGTACTAACCGAAGCCGTTGTCCTCGATTTTGATTTCCACTTGCTTCATCTTTCATCTGCCTCTGATTCCACGTGCTATGATACAAACATTTAATATAAACCGATTTTATCCTATGCAAAAATGAAATTAGTCAAGCGTACTCATGATGCTTTCTATATAGGAAATATGTATGTGTTATAGGAGTATATATTTACATCGTATATATACTTCAACTGGTTTATAGTTTACTACTATTTTATTCTCACGGCCTGAACTTGCAAATGCTGATAAAAGCTTTGCCAAGTTGTAAAGTTTATCCATTGGAAGCTAATTATAGATTTGCGGACCTCCTAATGGTATAAAAGTTTATAAAAGCTTTGCCAAGTGTATAGTTTATCCATTGGAAGCTAATTATAGATTTGCTTTTTCTTTTTTTTAACAGATCATGTCAATTTCATAGAGGAAGGAGAAGGAGAAAAGAGATAGAATGAAAATCGAACTATGGAAACACCATTGATACCATTAGACTATATTAAAGTCTCAATAGTTTCAAGTTGTGTAATTAATCTTGTGAATAAGATTATTTTGTCAGGACGAACTCGAAGAGACACCCTCCTTTTGTTTACCCTAGGAGTCCATACAAGTACACAAAAGGTCTCATCTTTCCTCGCCTCAATTGCCTATCTCGATAACATCATTTTCATACACTTGTTTGTTACTTAATCATGATTAAGTGATAGTACTTTATCATTTTATTATTTAATTGCTAAGGTTAAACTGATGATTTATTGTAAATACCAAGTATATACTCAGGAGCAGATCTATGTAGATAACTTGGGCGGCATGCCACCTGGTCACTTGGCTAAAATATATTATATGTATAGATACTTTTTCTGGAAATTGTTATATACTAAAAGATGGCACTAGTAGACAGAAAAGGTCCGCGGGTGGTTTGGTGAAAATGCTGGAATTTTAGGCCGTATGACCAGAGTTTGAATCTCTTTGAAGTTATTAGGCTTTATTACTTCACAATTCGGTTGTATTATGCCTTCTTCCTTTTTTCCCCATAGTACTTTGTTTCCCCTTTTTTCCCTATTCTTAATTGCTTTTACTTTTTTCATCTTTGTTTTCCCTCTCTTTGTCTCATACAAATATGACCTTGAATTCTTTTTCTTTCCCAATGTACGTATTTAAATATGGTTTTAACACTTTTTCTTCTTATGTCGTGTTTTTTGCTTGGCTTCCAACATTCTTTAGAGTAATGACGTCAATGAGATAAGAGTATTCTAGCTAAATATAAGCAAATTTATTTATTGGACATATATTGTCATGGGTTTTATTTTTTATTTTTTTTACTTTTAAGTTTAAAATATAAAAATTAAGATCGTCATTAAATATTTATGTTGGTTATATCAAATTATGAAGATAAAAATTTCAGATTAGTGATACTTATTCCCGTTCAGTAATAATTAAACATTGTTTATTTATGAAATCAGAAAATTGTAAATTGAACCGACTAAACATACACCTCTATCCATTCTCTGTACTAGCGGTAGGTTTGTATTACAATGGCATCCGTAATTTTTTAAATCCTAGATCGGCCTCTTTGTATACTTTAGAATCCTAAAAAAATACACATGTATTTTGTTAATTTTTCATGCCTGTGTCTCGCTATAAGGGCATAGAAGAGAGTTTACGATATATCATCATTGGTCAATCTTCTTTCTAATTTCTAGGATATACCATGTTTCTTCTTCTTATATTTCCTTCTCCAAATTGTAAAAAAGAAAATGTTCAAATGGCAATTGGCATGCGGCTTACACTAGAAAAGATATATGACAATGTTTATTTAACTCACTGCTCTCTGTAATTTTGAATGTAATCATCTCTTGTTCTTCGAGAGCTGACCATTTTTTGCCAACAAAACTTGTATCCACTACATCTGTAAACATATTTGAATAGCTAAAAAGAATCAGCTGACAATTAGAGGCCTAAACCTTCATCTGACTTTAATTTCTCAGTGAAGAACAAATCCTTTCTTAGTTAGGTCTAAGTTTGGAGAGAGAATTGGTTATGAGCAGTACATGTTTTGGTTATATTTTTCAGACACCGAGAATGATTGAAATGTAAGCAAAGGAAATTTACAGTTAGAAAGTGTGGGAGAATGAAGAATACCTTCCGACTATTGGGCCTGTAGCATATTGGGGTTTAGGCCAGAATAAGAGAAGAGGGCATAGGCCCATATAATCAGCATCATCACTGCACTTAAGAATGCATGCAAAATCTGGTAAATTTGCGTTACATTTTGATGATGTGCTCTACCATGTCACTTCTTATCCTGCGAATCATCAACATTTTGAAGTTCCGCTCCTTGATTTCAGGTAGAAGCTAATTGTAGGCCGTCAGTTCGTTATTTGTGCTATAAAATAACGATATCCAAGGTAATGAGTTTACTATTTCTCTGCTGGTGGAATCAAAATGCAATTTTCTATAGGCGGATAAAGGATAGTGGTAGTTATCCCTTATTCAAGGTAATGAGTTTACTATTTCTCTGCTGGTGGAAGATGGTGTTTACCTCTTAAACAAGGTAATGAGTTTACAAGTATTTGTATTTCTCTATCAGTTGTAAGTTGATATTGATGAGACTTCTTGTGATATAATTGTATCCTTGTCCTATTCTAGAGGATTTTACGATAATGGTCCAGAATACTTGCGTTCTACTAATCAAACTAGATTGGTCGGGATACAAAGCAACTTCCATAGAAAACAGTGTAAACATACAAATACAAAACAATCCAGAAAAAATATAATGTAGGTGCTCAATAAAAAACCCGGAAAATGTATAAGTAATACAATGGCAAAAGATAACATGGGAAATGCATCAAGTATCGATGATGCAATCACTTGAATTCTCAAAATACGAAGATCGGATAGTTTGATTTACAAGAATGCATCCTGCTCGAGCAGCTTTAGGACCTCGTTCTGGTTATTGAGTTTGGCAACATCTATTGCTGTCTTCCCATCCAAGTTTTGAACAGTTCTGCAACAAAGAAATAGAATCTAGTAAATGGGATAAGAAAGATAGAATAGCAACAGACAAGGGGCGTCCAGGAACATGATATCGCGATGCCCAAAGAATTAGACTTACACAGCAGCTCCATTCTCTAACAGCAGTGCTACACACTCCTTTCTTCCGTATCCAGCAGCATAGTGCAAAGCAGTATTCTTATTCTTGTCCAAAGCATCGACCTTTGCCCCAGCCTCAAGAAGAACCTGAGCACATTTCACCTGTATAGCAATATAGAGCAACAGCTTAACGCCTGGAAAATACGCTAAACCTTCTCTAATTTCAATGTTACTACATTCTTAAACGGCACGTAGTCCATATTCTCTTATGTATGAGTGAAGGTTAAAGGTATGGTTACACCCAGAAAAGGAAAAAGAAATTTACAAGGCCACATCCCCCCTGGTGGATTGTAGCATAGAAGGAACGCTTATACGAACTGATTTCTAAGGAAAGAAACCAATAAATCAATAATAACTAGATCATGCCATAAACTTGACTACAAGAACTGACCCCTAATTAAATTCACAGAATACCTGATCTATAGATAACTCCAAAATAAATTGTTAATTATTAGCATACTAGCAAGGTTTTTTATCTTTTATTTTATTCTATAAGATTCTTAGCATATTAGTAAGCTCCAAGGAAAATAAAACATTAAAGAGAGGGAGTCTGTAGGGGACTAGTGGACGGTGTATAAGGCAGCTACTATTACTAGTGGAGATAAAAACTTTAAAATGAACGCAAATTTCAAGGGAAAACCAATTTTTGCTTTGAGGAAGAATTGTTCCCACTGGGGACAAGTTTTGTAGCTTAGCTAAACCCATTAGGAAGCCAAATAGGATACTCTGAAATGATGAAATAGACAAATCCCTGGATACAGATGTAAGTATATTGAGTATGACAATGGTCCAAAGGAAGGAACATTTTAACTATCTTGTTACCTCCCCATATCCACATGCAAAATGCAATGCTGTCCTTCCTTCTGAGTCTTCTTCATCTTTATCAGCACCAGTTGCTATCGCATTCTTCAAGCCCTAAAAGTTAAAGAAAACCCATACAAGGTTAAACGAGGTCTCTTCTATTAGAGATATTTAGTAAGTACATTCGCATCAAGGCTCATGGTATATTCAATTCATCCACAAATTCAGCCAGCAGGATAGCTTTAGATGAAGAGAGAAGGGGGAGGGGAGTTTTCTCCAACAAGTAAATGGCTTCTGAACTAAAGATAACAAAAGGAAAATTCCAATTATTTCACGTTTATGACCCCAAAATAGTACACTTAATAAGCACCTCTGCATCTCCCACACTGGCACATTGGTGAACGATGGATTCATCTTCATTTGCTTCTTCTGTTTCATCTGGCCCAGAAACTCCAGCCGAGGTGGCACCCTCCCCTGCAACAGCAAAACCCATTGCTTCACCTAGCTTCTTTAGAACATCTTGATCACTCCAATACCTGAGAAATAAAAAAGAAAAAAAAATCATACCTTACAGTTAAGTAACGAAATAAAAAACAAAACAGTTTTTGTTTTAATCATAAGGCACAAAACAGAAGACATTTATAATACAGCAAAGATAAATTATTACATAGTTAAGATCAAGGATCAAAAGTGCACAGTACATAAAATCTTGTATCTAAGGAAGAGAACTGAAGTAAATAATTAGCAAGCTCATGGAGCTGCAGTAGTGCACATAATATGCTTTCTGGACACTTAAGTCCAACATGTTATATAGCTCAGAAGAGCAGTAAATGAACAATCTCGGAACGAAATAAATTGGGAAGCACAAAGAAAATGTCACAGGCTCACATCCATTTCTTCTACAGCTCTCACTTCATTTCTCAGCCACATGTATATCAAAAGTAGCCACCAAAATGTCCTTTTTCCCCTGTTCTAGAAAGAACTTAAGATGAGATTCTTTAACTGGGACTGGCATTGTCTAGTTGATTCCGGTCACCAAAGATTCATAACAGATAGTGAGTTCCAGAAAGCTGCAAACTTTAATTTCGAATAATGGTTTATGCTCAATATCAAGACCCACCACCCTTTCTATGACATTGTTGCCTTAATTTAATCAACTAAGACTTCTACAAGAAAAGCTTATCCTGTAAATATCATTTTATCATGGTGCGTGTTCATTCCAAAAGATGTACTCAACAAGGAAAATTGTGGATCTCAATCTGAAATACTTAGCCGCCAGTGACATCTTCTACTTGACGCATGTATGTTCTGAGCTAGAAATTAGGTTAACCAAAAGTGAATGCCACTAATAATATCAAATAGGAGCACATATGACCTCATCATCGCAGCTGGACCTCCACTTTCAATCTCTTCCAAAATTGGTTTCAGTGATGGGTCTTCTTTGATGCGCGCCATTCGTTCTTCAATTTGATTTTTCTGTGACGGGTTTGTCAAATTCTCAAGCATGCTGGACATAGATGGATCCTGATATATACAAAAATGACACTCAAAGCTGAATCTTTATGTGCTAAGAAATCCAGTGGCTTTCTGTGCAACATGAGACAAATGATACCTGCATCAATGCACTACCAAGTCGCTCAGCCATGGTCATAAATTGAGGATTTTGCATAACCTGTTGCATAGTAGAGTAATATTGTTGGCTATCAAAGTTGGGGATACTCTCTTCCACAGCAGCACCCTGAAAGGTCTTCTGAAGCTGCTCAGCCATCTGATTAAATGAAGGATCTTTTGCAATCTGCTCAGCTAGTTCTTTAATACTTGGATCCTACATTAGCCACGTTATTTGAAAATAAAATAAGATACAAAATTACAAATGAACATGTCAAGCAACCAAGCACCAGAACCTTTATTAATTGCATTCTGATAATTATATAAAAGTTTATACCGCTAAATATTGGTGTCACGGGTTTCTTATGTTTTTTTAAGCAACACTAGTGTTGCACAAATTGTTCACAATTTCATGTCTCAATAAATTCAACCAAAATGACAATTGGTTACATTTTGCACTTTTACTTTCCCACCAACATCTCTTTTGATGAAATATCCTTTACTTGAAAGAAAGCAACTGAAAAAGACATCATGGACGTTTTTTCCTCATAACATAGCAGTAAGAATTCATCGAGAATTATCAAACGCGAGTAGAGAACTCTTATTTTGAGTAGTGGCAGATATGTACATTAAGCAGTCCAGTCATGGCTGAGAAATCAAAGGGATTTTGAAGCCCAGCTGCAGCTGCAGAGGTTGGTCTAGTCTCTCCTGTTTGTGCTTCCGTGGAGGCAGACTCAGAAGACTTTTTACTCTCAGAAGACCCAGGCTTCTCATCTGGAAAATAGAAAGATACAAAATAAAATTACAACTTTATGCTCTACTATTCACCATGTGACGAAGACAACTTTTCAGATTCAACATGGTATACCATTTTGTACTTTATCAGAGGTAAAACAAACTGCGAGGCTTAAAAACAGCAAAATGATAATTCTAGGTGGTGAGAAAATAACACACAAATCCAGATGACAACTGAGAAAATGATAATAGGATCCCGAAGAATAAAGACAAAATTTTACCAATCAAGCTAAAGGAACAAATAATAAAAGCTCCTTATAGAAAAACAAATAACAAAAGCCCTGCTGTATCTTTACTGGCCTTTTATTTATTATCCTTTTTATCTTAATAAGTTTGTGTATGCTTAAATTTGCTACTGAACTCAAGTATCTATTCTGACGAACCTAGGCCTTCACTCGCTAAAATGTCATGATGCAGAATTACCACGAAGCTGTAATCAGATTTCTTTAGAAGTCAATCTGGAATTCAGTTAAGAAAATCAAATTCCACCATAGAAGCATGATGTAGAATTATATATCTTTGGGTTGAGACATGCTCTCGACTAAGTTGGTCTTTGCTTTTAGCAGCTTGTCTGGATGGTTATCAGATATAGTTTCTTAATGCATCTTATCTTATTGCATTGGATTGTATTGTACTATCTTATGAATGTAATGTTTGGATAGACTGTATCGTTTTCCATCGTTTCATAATGTTACACACCGGCAATTTGAAGGATAAGCTTACTATATTACAAAGAAAAATAAAATATGGGGTAGAGGAATTATTTAAAAAGGTAGGGCAACAACAACAACCCAGTATACTCACACGTGTGGGGTCTGGGGAGGATAGTGTGTACGCAGACCTTAACCCTACCCCGGAGGATAGAGAGGTTGTTTCCGAAAGACCCTCGGCACAAGGAGATGAAAAAGGGGCAATGGAACAATAACAACCACATACATCAAGAAGACAGTGCCAACAACCTAAGAAAAAAAAATTTAAAAATATAAAAAATTAAAAATTAAAAAAAAAATATATAAATAATAAAAATAAATGGAAAAAGCAATATCAATAATAAGAATAATGGAAAGGTACTAGGCAATCAGAGCAGAAAACAATACAAACATAACAAGTACCACTGACAATCTAAAGCAAGACACTACAAACTAGCCTAACACCCTCAACAGGGAAGAAAAACGCTCAACTACCTACTAACCTGCGACCCTAATGCTCGCCCTCCAAGCTTTCCTATCTAAGGTCATGTCCACTGTGAGTTGGAGTCGCGCCACGTCCTACCTGATTATCTCTTCCCAATATTTCTTAGGCCGCCCTCTACCTCTTCTCATACATGACAAAGCCAACCACTCGCACCTCCTAACCGGGGCGTCAAAGCTTCTCCTCCGCACGTGCCCGAACCATCTAAGCTTCGCTTCCCGTATTTTGTTATCTATGGGCACCATCCCTACCTTTGCCCGAATATCCTCATTCCTAATCTTATCCAACCTAGTATGCCCACACATCCACCTCAACATCCTCATTTCTGCTACTTTCATCTACATCCTCGTCCATCTCCTCGTTCTCCTGGATAATAGACCCAAGACACTTAAAACTCCTTTTCTTGGGGATGACTTGTGAATCAAGCCTCACGTCACTGTCCGCTTCCCCCGTCACGTCACTGAACTTGCATTCCAAGTATTCTGACTTAGTCCTGCTCAACTTGAAACCTTTAAACTCCAGAGTACGTCTCTAAACCTCCAGCCTCTCGCCGACACCGCCTCACGTCTCATCAATCGGGATTATATTATCAGCAAAATACATACACCACGGCACCTCTCCCTGAATATGGTGCGTCAGAGCGTCCATCGCCAAGGCAAATAGGAAAGTACTGAGCACTGATCCTTGGTGCAACCCCATAACCACCGGAAAATGCTCCGAGTCACCTCTCACTGTCCTAACCCGAGTCTTAGCTCCATCATACATGTCCTTAATCACCCTAATGTATGCTACCTGAACACCTTTAGCCTCCAAAGAACCTCTCCCGGAACCTTGTCGTACGCTTTCTCTAGGTCAATAAATACCACGTGTAAATCCTTCTTCCTATCCTTGTACTGTTCCACCAACCTCCTGATAAGATGGATAGCTTCCGTAGTTGAACGGCCAGGCATGAACTCGAATTGGTTTTCTGATATAGACACCGACCTCCTCACCCTCATTTCCACCACCCTCTCCCACACTTTCATAGTATGGCTATAGTTAGAGCGGGATGAGGAAGAAAAAGGTAACGATACAACCACACCAAATCGATCGTAACATAAAAGAGGTCTTTTCATCGTTACATAATAATGAATTTAATAGTACGATACAATAAAATTTAAATAACAATCAAAATAACTATTTTATTTGAATGATACAATACAATAGGGGTATCAATCATCCAAACAAGTTGCAAGGGACCATCAGCTATGTACCTTTGGACAATTAACATAAAAAACACAAACTTTTTTCTTGAAGAAAATACAGCACCCCAAAATATACGTAATGGTTTAACATGATTGCTTCTTCACTAACCATTTCTAGTCTTACGGCTTTCACCATTACTACAAGTCATCTCAACCAAATTATTTCTTGAAAATCCAAAAGCATGTTAGTCCGATAGGAATCATTTTTACAACGATCATGTCTGGGTCAACTTGCACGCACCTCGACTATTCTACCGAATACTTGTCACCTAGTATTATTTGCTTCTACTGGAATTTGAACATGTGACTCCATAGTTCTCGACTCCAAGTGGGAGTGGCCTCCGTGGAGGACAAGATGCGGGAGTCGAGATTGAGATGATTCGGGCATGTTAAGAGGAGAAGCATTGACGCTCCTGTTAGGAGGTGTGAGAGGTTGACCATGACGGGTTTGCGAAGAGGTCGAGGCAGACCTAAGAAATACTGGGGAGAGGTGAATACGCAGGACATGACAGGCTTCAGATCACTGAGGACATACCCTTGATAGAATGGTGTGGAGGTTGAGGATTAGGATAGAAGGTTAGCAGGTAGTTGAGAGTTTTCCCCTTTCTCACCAGTAGTACTAGTAGCATGCATGTACTTTCCTATCTCTCATATTTATATTACATCATGTTGTTTAGTTTGTTTCAGTTATCGTATTCTCCTGTTATACTATTTTGGTGCTACTTACTCTGTTCTCTCCCCCCCCCCC
>MCJB01003780.1:364443-480245 GCA_002018475.1 Nicotiana obtusifolia
CCCCCCCCCCCTCCTCTCTCTTACTTTCTTTTTCTTCTTCTTTATCTCCCTTCTTCTTATTCTTCTTCTTCTTCTCCTCCCTACTTTTCTGAGCCGAGGGTCTATTGGAAACAACTTCTCTATCCTCACAATGTAGGGGTAAGGTCTACGTACACACTATCCTCTCCAGACCCCACAGTATGTTGTTGTTGTTGTTGTATGTTGTTGTTGTTGTTGTTGACTCCACAGTTCTCTTTCCACTTTATTGAATACTAGGCCACACCCTCCGGCACAGGGTAGATGCACGTAGGCCTAAGCGGGTGTCACCTTCATCAGAGTGTTTTACTAAATATATATATAATTAATACTATGCAAAGCTCGCATAGATAAAATAAAAATGACATTACTCGACCAAGAAAGCTTTCTGGTTCGTTGGTTAAGCGCATTATTTAGCTTGTGGACATTGGAGGTATGAACCTCATCTTTAACATTTTCTTTTGCAAATTTCTATGCCTATCTCTTTTGTTAAAATAATAGAGGTCAAAGCGGAATTGAACCATTGCCCTTTGCAAGCATAAAATTAAACTAAACCAACGGGACAAGGCCCTATATGTTAATTAAACTGACAAAAGTTAATGTGATGTTCATTTAAGCGATTTATTTATTTCTTCCAAATGTGACACCACATTGTGATACTGTTTGGGTGTAAGCCCCGTAGGCTTTTTTAGAAAACTAATGACATTATCATCATCCTACTCTAAATCCCATGCTTCATCCTACTCTTGCCCCAAACACCATCATATATTCAACATATCATGGCTAACAATTGGGAAAAAAACTGGAAATATGATGTTTTAAACCCAATAATCATTCGTATTAAGCAGCACATCTTGTAGGATATGACTCTATAGTAAGCCTATGCACCAAATTGATAAATGCCACTAATTATAACATGGATGCACATATAATACTAATATAACAGGGAAGAAGGAGAACAGTGAAAAGGCATACCTTCTTTTGCAGCCGGTACAACTTTATCTGCCTGAAGACAGCGAACATATTATGTATTAGCGTTACTGTTAACCAAAAACCAAGAAAATAGAAAAAGAAAAAGACAGAGTTTTAAAAGATCAAGGGGTAGAATTTTCCACAACTAAATCAACCCTCAAAAGAAAACGATCCTCAAACCCACCTAACAGAAGACAAGAAAAAACAAAAAGAAAAAAATGGGTGTAAATTTATTGTATAGACCAATTAAAAAATCCAATCTTCTTAGAAACAATTAGCAGATTGATGGTACAAAGTGATAAGATTAGAATCAAACATATGGAGAAACGATGAATTGACATGTCAATTATGAAAGTAAGTACCTCAGACATGGGGTTTCTTTGGGTTCCTTGCTTGAGAGCTGAGGCTTAGTAGACAACTTTGGGTGAGCACGAAAGAAAGGGAAAAGGAGGTGTTGTGAGATGGGGGCAATCTAATAAATACGGTCTTACATATGGACAAAAAGTTACTGTGAGTTTTATTATTACTCCCAATAATAAAGTAGTGCCTTAATTTATCCTAAGTGTTCTCTTTTTTCCTAACAACAATATTGTCCGGATTAATTTGTCTGCATCCGCACGTAACTCTGCTCACTTGAGCTTTAGCAAATTGGAAGGATTCGTTTGGTGTCGTCTTGAATTTGACCCTTTCTTCCCAAATATATATCATTCCATTGATCACTCATTTGGGGCAATTTATAGATATTGTTTGTATTTATGGTAGGAAACATTTTCTCAATAGAACAAGTCCTAGATCACTTTATTGTTTAGTTTTTTTTTTTTTTTTTTTTTTTTGGTAATTAGTAATTTTAGAGAGGAATGGCAGAATATTTCAGACCAAGAAGAGGAGTATATGAGCTATTGTCAGATTAATTATTCAGTAGGTCCATTTTCAAAGAAAGTGGAATTGTGAGGCTCACTAAGCAGCTGCAGGGGATGAACTTTTATACGTAGTACTGATGCACTATGGATAGGAGTTATAGCTAGCAAATACACTTTGATAAATCCCATAGACAGTAGAGATAGAAGTTGAGCTAGAGTTATAGCTAGCAAAACTTTAATGTTTAGTTGGTATTAGTTGAGATGTATTGTATAAGTTTAGATGCAATATATAACCACATAATGTGGATCACAGATATCAAAAAAATCGAAATTAATCCTTCAATGTCTCCTCGTTCTTCCCTCTTCAATTACCAATTAACGACACGATCTTGACGTATCATTTATTTTTAATCAATTTGATAGTTAATTTTTTATTTTTATTATAGTGTTCTAAAGATATTTTTAAATATTGAAAGTTGACAATGATATGCATTGTTCATTAAAATCTATATATAATAAAAGGAGAAGCAAATGCACCATATTAAGCCAAGTGCAATAACTTAAAGATGACAAATATAAATTTTTAGGACAAAACTCCAAAAAGGTTGGAGTTTTTATTTTATAATAAAAATTGTGGATATACATTAAAAAAATTACCTATTCAAATTGGGGAGTAGTTTCAAGTTGAATTTTTAAAATTATTTTAAAACAAAGAAACAAAAATAAGAAAAAAATAACAACTGCCAATTCAAATTGCAAAGTAGTTTCAAATTGGAGTTTTAAAATTATTTAAAAAATAAAAATAAGAAAAAATAAAAAAAAATACCTATTTATTGACTGAATAAAATTTAAAATAAAATATTTCAAGAATAATAAATTATATATATATATATATATATATATCTTCTACTATGTTAAAAGGAGAGTAGCACATTAAACAAAGTAATATGCTAATAAATTTTTTTATTAACAATGTAATAAGACTAAACATTGGATAATATAGTACAGAAAAATACATAACAAAAAAGTTATTCAATGACTATATAAGTCTTCTTTAATTTAATATAGATTTTATTATTGTGGTATATGATATTGACAAATAATATGACAATTGAAATTTATTAAAGCAATACGACTTAATATATTCAAACAAACCTGATCATAATTTAATTTAATTAATATTTTTTTAATATTGACCGTGCATCGCGCGGATATAACTACTAGTAAGTAATAAAGAGAAAGAATGAATTTTTGTAAAAGCAAAGGACTTTGGTAGTGATAATGGAAATCACTTCCCATTTTAAAGAAACTTTATACTAGAAAAAAGGTATCCGTCATAATTCATGGAAACTAATGCAAGAAAATGTCTTCCTCGCTGCTTGAAAATATTTTCAGTCATGCTAAAGATATTATTAATATTAAATTAATTTGATTTTATCTAAATATTAGTGATTTTTCTTTATACCTCTATTGCATAAAAATTAGTAAAGCGTACCGATCGGATCTGAAGTAGTTCAATCTCTTCAATGCAATTTCAGAAATCAAATATGAAGTTCTTCTATCTTTCAAGTGCAACTTGAGAAATTCGAAGTTCAATCTATTGAATGCAACTTCAGGTTTTGAATTTTAAGTTCTGAAACATAAACTTATTCTTTGAATTTCAACAATTTAATACACGATTCAATGCCCAAATCTATTTCAAATGAGTTTAAATTTGGAATATAACTTTTAAATACCATAGAAAACAAATCTCAATCATTAAATTGTCAAAACAACAACAAATTTAATAAACTTATTTTGCACCTAAGAAGAAGAAGAAGAAACTTTAAGCACAAAGAAGAAGAAAACAACAGTAAAGAAGTAAAGAAGAAGAGAAAAGTATATATATCTGAATTTATTCAAAAATTAAATATATATTAAACTTTATTAAAAAAATGAGTACAAACTCAATGGGTGGTGCAAAACTAAGATGTCATTTAAACTTTTAAAAAATAAGATGGTAACCAATATGCTTTCTGCTGGTTCTGGATTTTGGGCTTGTATTGTCGTGCATTGGACAGTGACAGTCCGTTACTGCTTTGGGCCCAACATAGTTGGCAAAAGTAGAAATGTACATCAGGTAGCCACTTTTAAATATGTTATTTAATATATATTCACAGTTTATTATATATTTAAAGATTAGTCAATTTTGCTCAAATTTCATAACACAATGTCCTGGAGTTTAAACCTCAAAGTTCAAACTTCAAGACATTGTATACTAAGTTTGAAAATTGTGTCAAAAAATTCAAATCTTATGCCTTGAATTTTAAATTAGTATTTCAAAAATCCATGACACTTAGTTTTGAATTTCAAATTAGCAGCTCAAATATTCAGGACACGAAGTCCTGAATTTCTAAATTCAGGACACCTAGTTCTGAAGTTTGGGTGCATTAACTAATCTTTAAATACATTATAAATTGTGCATATATTTTAAATAACGGACTTAAAAGTTACTGTTACTGCACTTTACCCTTGGCAAAACAATTTCTTTCGTTAATTGGCATACAAGTGTACAACATAAGATGTTTTATGGCTGTAATAGCGCATGCAAGCTATTTTCAGCCATATAATTGAAAATAGGAAACTTTTCATTAGTACATAAGGTGTAATATGGCAATTAAATATTTGTATCCAGTAGCAGAAATTTCTTTTCCTATTCAAGAATAGCGCTCGCTCCAACTAATCTCTCCCTCATTTCTCGCTTAGAAGTAATGTATTTTATAACTTTTGAATAAATTACTCTATAGAGATTTTCTTTCATACACTATTTATTTTTTAAACAAACACAATGAAAAAAGAATTCAGTCCCAAAAACTACACGAAGCCATCAATGGAAGAAAGAAATAATTAAATTGTGGTATTATGTTAATATATGTACATCTACTTATATACACAGTATAATTCTTTTGTTGTATATTGTAGTGTTACAGCTAAGGAAGAACAAAAATGGAAAATTGCAGAATTAACTTAAGAGAACTAATTAAGATTTTTCATTCTTCAATAGATTTTACAATGATGCTGCTTAGCTAAATAGGACAAGGGCCGTACAGGTGTGACCACCTAGACAACCAATGCCAATAAACATAGATGGTACTATGCCAATTGCCAACGGATACAATAGGATGAAGACAACACTACTTGGATAAAACTCTTAAACAATAAAAACTCAAAGGACTTAAGTGCTCATGTACTGAACTGTTCTTCTTGACACCTTAGCCTCATTTCCGATCGGTCCCCAAAATTTCCAATTTCATTTCTGAATTAACGAAGCTCCACAACCTCCCAGCTCCCTTCGAGAACCTTGATCTTCAAGGTTGAAATTCAGCAAATTGGGAAGTAATAAAGTAATAATCCTCCCAAGTCGCATCCTCAGGATCCAAATTTGTCCATTGCACCAAGATTTGAGTCCCAACTTGATTGTTCCTCTTCACCATTCTCCAGTCAAGTATTGCCACTGGTTCTGCCACCAACTGACCTTCGGGCGTGCTCAAAGGTGGTTCCTTTATGGAAAAATCTTTTGGACCCAGTTTCTTCTGCAGTAGAGAAACGTGAAAACCCGGGTGGATTCGAGATTTGACGGGCAATTGGAGCTCATACGCCACAGAGCTAATCTTCTTGATGATTTTATAGGGACCAAAAAACTTGGAGGCCAGCTTTAAATTCCTTCTCACTGCCACAGAAGATTAGGGATACGGTTGTAATTTGATGAGACTAAGTCGCTTATTTCAAAGGTGCTCACTTCTTTTGCTATCAACGTATTACTTCATTCGTGCCTGAGCCTTAGTAAAATTTTCCTTCAACTATTTGCTAATTATCTGTCTTTCTTTCAGCAATTGATCCACTGATTCGACCTTGCATTGTGTAATCAACTCGAAGGTTGGCTGGGGCGGATCATACCCGTAGAGAGCATTGAAAGGAGTCATATCGATTGCGGACTGGTAATTTGTGTTGTACCCAAATTCGGCCAAAGATAACTATTTTCCCCATTCCTTAGGCCTTTGCCCAGTCATGCATCGGAGGTAAGACTCCAAAAATCGATTCAACCTTTCAGTCTGACTGTCTGTTTGGGAATGATATGCCGAGCTCGATTTCAACCGAACCTGTAGGTTTTTGAAAAGTTCTTGCCAAAATAGACTCACAAATATTGGGTCTCTGTAAGAAACAATTGAGGACGAAACTCCATGTAATTTGCAGACATGATCAAGGAATAACTGTGCAATTTGAGTAGCATTATAGGGATGAGCTAATGCAATGAAGTGCGCATATTTTGTAAACTTATCAATCACCACTAGAATTACTTCTTTTCCTTTTGATTTAGGTATTCCCTCAGTGAAATTCATGGAAATAAGTTCTCAAGCTCTTTCCAGAATAGGTAAAGGGTGTAGCAACCCATGGTAGACTACACTTTCATCTTTGTTTCGTTACCGATTTCACATTCTTGTATCATTGTTTACACATATTTAATCATCCTTGGCCAATAAAAAAGTGCCTTGAGTCTTTGATATGTGGCATGTAACGATCCGACCGGTCGTTTTAAGTATTTTAGTCTCATTTTCCCTATTTAATTCTTTACACATGTGTATTTATGGTTACGTGACTTGTCGGTTTGGTTTCGGGGACGTTTTGGATTGAGTTAGGACACTTAGTCCCAAGGTTAGATGTTTAAGTTGTAAGAGTTGACCGGAGTTTGAATTTTGTGTAGACGACCCCGGAATGATATCTTGATGGTTTCATTAGGTTCGTAGGGTGATTTTTGACTTAGGCAGGTTGATTTGGTTCTATTTTGCGAAAGTTAGAAAGTTGAAGGTTTGGAACGTTGCTAGGTTTGGCTGATGGTTGATTTTGACGGTATCGGGTTCAAATTATGGTTCCGGGAGTTGGAATAGGTCCATTGTGTTATTTGGGACTTGCATACAACATTTGAGGTCATTCCGAGTTGTTTAGGCATATTCGGCGTAAGTTTTGAATTTAGAAATTTGTATTAGTTCCTTAGGCTTGAATCGGGGTGCAATTCATGGTTTTGATGTTATTTTGTGTGATTTGAGGCCTTAAGTAGGTTCGTGTTATATTTTGAGATTGGTTGATATGATCGGACGGGGTTCCTTCGGGTGTGTTTCGGATGGGTTTCAGATCATTTTTTCTTATTTTGGACTGCTGATGCTGGTGTCTAGTTTTCTTTATCGTGATCACAAAAGGCAGTCGCATTCGCAAAGGGTATTTTGGTGGCAGGCATGTTTGCTCTTCGCGTTTTTGTGCGTCGCGATCGCGGCGTAGGTCCCACGATCGCGGAGCTCCGCCGCGATCGCGAAGGGTATCACTAGGCAGAGCCTTAAATATTTCATTTCGTGGGTTTTGGTTTTCTTTAATCATATTTTAAGATCTAGAGCTCGGATTCTGACGATTTTGGAGGGAATTTTCACGATTTGGATTGGGATAAGTATTTTGGACTCGAATTTGTTTATTTTTCATGATTCTAACCTTGATTTCGACGATTGATTGATGAATTGAAGTGAAGAAATTGAAAATTTTAGTAAAAACTTTTCTAAAGTAAAAATTGATGATTTGATGGTCAATTTGAGGTTGCATTTGGATGAAACACATATATTTGGACTCGTATTGGAATGAGTGTTCAGAATTATGAGTTTTATCGAGTTTCAGAGTGCGGGCTCGGAGTTAAAATTTGGGTTGACTTTGCATAATTGAATCAAGATCTTAGCTTTGTTGTTTGGGCTTGTTTCATATGTCTTCTATTGATATTATTTAAGTTATTTGGGTTAGATTCGAGTCGTGCGGAGGTTGATTCACGCGGGAAGGGCTCTTAGAGTATTTATTTGGCTTTTTTGAGGTAAGTATCTTACCTAAACTTGGTTGAGGACTAGTTGCCTGAGTTATTTGTGATAGCTACGTGTTGTGGGTGGCGCACATGTGTGGGGTTGAGCCCATGTGCATGCACGAGGATATTATTCATGTTCGGGATAGTGCTTAGGTTATGATATGCCTTAAATTGATTGTTGAGCTTATGTTTCTTATATTTGTGCCCTTTTTTTGATCTATTTGAATAATGTTTGAGGTTATATAGAGGTTAAATCTTTCGAATGAGCCTGATAATTGCTATTTACGAGATGTAATTGCCTGATTTGAGCTATGATAGCACACTTTGCACATGTATAAACTTTAGCATGTCACTTATACCAGTCTAGGAGTATGAAATTAAATATTCATTGATCATGTACATGTAATCTTGTATATTTTCCTTTTGTGTGTTATGGATTGAACTCATAGCACATGACCATGCCGTGCAGTTGTGATTATTGGCACGTGAATTGATCGTGCGATTGTGATTAATATCACGTGAATTGGCTATGCGGTTGTGATTATTGGCACGTGAATTGGCCGTGCGGTTGTTATTATTTGAGGCAGCATTATTGGTTGCGGAGGATGAAGAAGGATATTGTGGAGTATGTTGCTTGGTGTTTGAACTATCATCATGTGAAATACGAGCATCAAAGACCGGGTGATTTGCTTTAGAGGATAGATATTCTGGAGTGAAAGTGGGAACGTATCACTATGCATTTGGTAGATGCGCTTCCACGGACCTTGAGGAGATTTGATGCAGTGTGGGTCATTGTGGATAGGGTGACCAAGGCTACACACTTTATTCCATTCATGACTACCTACTCTTCAGAGCAGCTGGCTTAGATTTATCTTCGTAAGATTGTTTGACTTCAGGGTGTGCCCGTGTATATAATATCTCGGATCAAGGCATGTAGTTTACATTGCATTTTTAGAGATCAGTGTAGCGTGAGTTAGGTACATAGGTCGAGCTGAGGATAGCATTTCATCCCCAGATGGACGGATAGTCCGAACGTAATTGGAGGATATGTTACGAGCCTGTGTCATTGATTTCGAAGGATCATGGGATCAGTTTCTACCGTTAGCAGAGTTCGCCTAAAACAACATCTATCAGTCGAGTATCCAGATGACTCTGTATGATGTCTTATATGGGAGGCGATGTCGTTCTCCGATTGGTTGGTTGAGCCTGGGGAGGCTAGGTTGTTGGGCACTGATTTGGTCCGAGATGCTTTAGAGAAGGTGATTCAGGAGCAGCTTCGTACAGCAAAGTCCCGGCAGAAAAGTTATGCTAATAGGAAGACTTGTGATGTGACATATACGGTGGGTGAGAAGGTTCTACTCAGAGTTTCGCCCATAAAGGGTGTGATGAGGTTCGGGAAGAATGACAAGTTGAGCCCTAGTTATATTGGTCCTTTTGAGGTGCTAGAGCGATTTGGGGAGGTGGCCTACATACTTGCCTTGCCACCTAGTTTATCTGGAGTTCACCCAGTATTTCATGTTTTCATGCTCTGGAAGTATTATAGGGATCCATCACATGTATTAGACTTCAGCACAATACAGTTGGACGATGATTTGACTTATGATGTGGAGCCGGTGGCCATTTTAGATCGGCATGTTCGAAGGTTGAGGTCGAAGAATATAGCATCAACAAAGTTTCATTAGAGAGGTCAATCGGTCGAGGAGGCTACTTAGGATACCGAGCAGGAGATGCAGAGTAGATATTCTTACCTTTTTGAGACTATAGGTATTATTCTAGACTCGTTCGAGGACAAACGTTTGTTTAAAAGGGGGAGAATGTAATGCCCCGGCTGGTTGCTTTGAGTATTTTAGCCTCGTTTCCCTTATTTGATGATTTTCACATGTGTATTTATGGTTGCATGACTTGCCGGGATGGTTGGTTTGGTTTCGGGAAAGTTTTGGATTGAATTGGGACACTTAGTCCTAATATTGGATGCTTAAGTTGTAAAAGTTTACCGAAGTTTGACTTTTGTGTAGATGACCCCAGAATGGTATTTTGATGGTTCCAATGGGTATGGATGTGATTTTGGAATTAGGCATATGTCTGAATTTAGATTTGGAGGTTCCTAGGTCGATTTGGTTCTATTTGGCAAAAGTTGAAAAGTTGAAGGTTTGTAAGGTTGATATATTTGACTGAGAGTTAACTTTGATGGTATCAGATTTTGATTGTAGTTCTAGGAGTTGGAATAGGTATGTTGTGTCATTGGGATTGGCATGCAAGTTTAAGGTCACGATCGTGGTCAAAGTAGATGCTAGTGGACCGGAAGTAGGATCTATTTTGTCTCAAAACAACAGGTAAATTGCTTTCATGAGTCAGCCTTTGTGTCAAAAACACCTAGGCTTTTAACATATGAGAAGGAATTAATTGCTCATCTTTTATCAGTCGAAAAATGGAGACATTACCTTCAACCCAATCACTTCATCATTCGGACTGACCATTGTAGTTTAAATTTCCTTCAGGATCAACACATCACCACATCGTTACAACACAAACGAATGACAAAATTGATTGGCCTAAGTTATGATATACAGCACATGCAAGGGAAAGAAAATTTAGTAGCAGATGCATTGTCTCGAAGGGAAGGAGAAGCCAAATGGGTCAGCCAAGAAGCGGAAGTTGTGTGTTTGGGCCTAAGTATGATCCAGCCAAAATGGATGCAAGAAACTAATAGAGAGCTATGAAGATCAAGAGGCTCAAGAATTAATCACAAAGCTCAGTTTAGACTACCATACTAGCAAGGGATTTTCCTGTTTAAATAGAATTTTTTACACAAAGTTCTGGAGCAAGATGCTTCAGAAAGATAAGGAAGGAAAGGTCCATGGCCAAGAAACCCTTGATAATATTCATAAGGCACTCAAGAATTATAGTTCGAAATAACAGCAGCAGTAATACTGAAGAAAGCAGCCCTTTCAAGCACTTGACCAGAAAATTACAAATGAAAAAGGATACAGTTTCGAAGAAAGAAATTCTAGCTTCTTACTTCGAAGAAATCAGAAGAGATTTAGCAAGAAACTTTGATACAGAAGTTTCAGATGATGTGTCAATGACATCAGTTGGTAATACCACAGATGAAGACATCTGCCTTGCTGGAGAATCTCAAGAAATTCAATCAGAACAAATTAATATTGAAGAAATTGAAGAAATTCTGAAGAAGATGAAGGAAAAAGCGGAAGCATCTTCCTCTGAAAACGACGAAGGCAAAACAGTTGTTTGATAAAGATTGAAGCGCCATTGCAGAATTATTAGGGTAATAAAACAAATCAGCTTTTATAAAGCAGAAGACCCCCCATGATATAGTGTCGGGAATCAAATTTACTTTTATAAAGTAAATTGTCGTTTTTACTTTTTCTTTTTCTTTGTTGGCCATACTTGTAATTACTTTGTCGGCCATTACTATTCATTTTTTGTTGTCTTCTTTTCAAGATTCATTATATAAGAATCAAAAGTTTCAGAATAGAGTAGGCTTTTTTGGATGTTCTCAAGGAACTCTCTCTCGCTCACTTGTAAAAACAATCTCTGTTTTCAACTTTATATTTCAATAAATGTAAAAAGACTTATTGGTCAAAACCTCTCAGGTATTTTAAATTTCTGTTTTTATTTTTAAATTTTATTAGTTAGAAATTTAGCCTAAATGATAGGCTAAATACTTATGTGTTAAACTTAGGAATCTTGAGCTATTCTGCTGCATGCTTTAGTATTAATTTCAATACTATATCTTTCCGATGATGCTTAGGTTAAAGTTAAACCCATGCAGTTTTAAGTTTAGATAGTAAGCTCTGGTTATGGCAGCATAACTGGTGATCTTCGTAGAACCCGTTTTTAAGCCAAGATGGGCGTTGTGAAAGGGTTTAGCAGGCAAGACCGTGGTTTAGAGTTTAGCCTAAATGATAGGCTAAATACTTATGTGTTAAACTTAGGAATCTTGAGCTATTCTGTAGCATGCTTTAGTATTAATTTCAATACTGTATTTTTCCGATGATGCTTAGGTTAAAGGTTAAACCCAGATAGTTTTAAGTTTAGATAGTAAGCTCTGGTTATGGCAGCATAACTGGTGGTCTTCGTAGAACTCGTTTTTAAGCTAAGATGGGCGTTGTGAAAGAGTTTAGCAGGCAAGACCATGGTTTAGAGTTTACTGGAAAAACTTAGAATCTGACAAGGTTTAAATCCTTAGTAATATCGTCCCTGTAGCTCCATCGAAGCGATCCTGTAAGGAAATGGTATCAGAGCTATGTAAGAATAACAATAGAGACCAAGTTTAACACTTTCTTTACTAATGAATATCATTAGGAGACAGACTACTGTTAAAAACAGTTGGAAAGAAGAGTATGATGTGCCCCAACAATTAGATCTCCTTAATAAGTGGACAATCCCTAGAATTCAACCTATGGTTATATACCAGTTAGATACCTTTGAGAAATTAGGTTTAAAACAAGTAGTTAAAGCTACTGAAGAGACCATCATTATAGATAGTGACCATGCTACGTTCAGATTATTATCTGAAAATGATTTAGCCCTTTATAGTGAAACTCATAAATTCTTGCATATAGGTTTAGTACAAGTTGCCTTTAAGCCCCTTACATTAAGAGATTTACCTGAGAGCTTTATAGCAGCACTTAGGGATGGCAGGAACCAAAATTGGAAGAAGTCCCTTATAGGAACGGTTCAAACAAGTTTGGCTTATGGTCCTGTTTATTTTAATACTTATCCTAATTTGCAGGTTTTGTTAAGCGAGGATAATTCACTAAATGCTTTAATATTAAGAATTAAGCTCCATGATTATGATTATTTGCCTGGAACTGAGGTTATATGCATTTATTATAGGATTTATTACAAGTCTTTATATACGTTGAATCCTATGTGCAAAATCATGAATTTCAAAAATGAAACTATTTTGATAGAAACTAATTTTGACAGATCTAAAGTTATTACCAGAAGACCTATTAAGTGGGATGAAATAGATTTTCCCAAAGAATGGGTCATTGAGGAAGCAGTAGCTCCTCGAAATAATGTTAACAATGAAATCACAGAAGTAGACAAGCTTCTGATGGAACTGTTAAAATCAGGTTCAATGAACTCGATCAAATTGATAATATCAGTTATTCATCTAGATTAACTAGATCTAACTCTTCTTATATTTCACATGTTGATTATAAGGTAGATTTTCCTTCAAGAGCATCTACATCACAGATTAGAGAAAATGATAGAATTGATGTTATAAAAATTAGCACAGATTCCTTCAAGAGCATCTACATCGAGTGCCACGAGTTACCATGGCTCGGGGAGAGTCTCAGAGTGGGACTCCATCTCAGACTTCACATACCCTACCCTCTCCAGAGGAGATCCGAGGGGCACCAGCTCCAGCACCCGCCCCAGTACCCCCAATTCCTTAGCCAGATGCAACGGGTCAGGAGATGAGAGATATTATTCAGCTATTGACTCGATTAGTGGACGCACATGCTCGGGGCCAGGAAGTAGGTATTGGTCATGTAGATAGGGCCATCAGTGCGAGGGTTCGTGATTTCATTAATTTGGACCCTCCGGTATTCGCTGGAGCAGATCCAAACGAGGACCCACAAATATTTATCGATAGGATGCAGAGGACTTTGAGGGTAATGAAAGCCACTCCGACTGTTTCAGTTAAGCTAGTTTCCTACAGGCTTCGGGATGTTGCACTTAATTGGTACAAGTCTTGGGAGTTGTCTAGAGGTAAGGTTGCCCTTCCAACTGTATGGCAGGAGTTTACAAAGGCTTTTCTTCGTCATTATTTGCCACCAGAGCTTAGAGGGGGCAAAGTTGATAGGTTCTTGACCCTTCGACGGGGTAATATGAGTGTTCGGCAGTACAACCTTCAGTTTGATTCTTTGGCTAGGTATGCTCCTACTATTGTAGCTAAGATGAAGGATCGGGTTCACCGGTTCGTGATGGGGTTGGAGCCGCACCTGCTTAATAACTGTATGTCGGTCTCACTTCAGCCAAGCATTGATATTTCTTGTATTCAAGCATACACTCAGGGTGTACAGGAGCGTAATAAAAAGTAGAGGGCCGATCGTGAGCATAATAGGGGCCAGAGTAAGAGAGCGAGCTCTTCAGGTCCTTCTGGTGAGTTTCGAGGTGGTTAGAGACAGCTGTACCCGAGGTATCCAGCCAGACATCAGCTATTGCACCCCTTCAGTTTGCAGTAGGAGATTTGATCGTTCCATATATTCAGGGCCTAATCAGAGTTCTAGGGCCTCTAGTTCTCAGTATAGGGGTGAGTCAAGTCAGATGAGGATGCCCTTGCCACGATGTGCTTAGTGGGTAAGCAGCATGCGGGCAATGCCTTGTGGGGTCGAGTATTTATTATACTTGTGGTTATCCATGCCATGTTGTGAGAGATAGTTCGATGAGAGGTGTAGGTATAGTTTAGCCAGCGAGATTTATAGCTGGTTCGTCATCATTATTACGCCCCCTTGGGCAAGATTCACAAGCACCGGCCAGTCATGGTAGAGGCAGAAGTGGAGCATCTAGCTCGAGTGGTCCTCAAAATCACATTTATGCATTAGCGGGTCGACAGGATCAGAGGTCGTCACCTGATGTTGTTACAGGTATATTATCAGTCTCATATAATGTATATGCATTAATTGATCCAGGTTCCTCCTTATCATACGTCACTCCGTTGGTTGCTAGTAAGTTTGAGATAGAACCTGAGTTGATTGAACCTTTTGAGGTGTCTACACCTGTTGGGGATCCAGTGATAGCTAGACGGGTATATAGAGGTTGTATAGTAGTAGTTCAAACTCATTCTACAGTAGCAGACCTGATTGAGTTAGATATAGTAGAATTTGATGTTATAATGGGTATAGATTGGTTGGCTTCTTCTTATGCTAACGTTGATTGTAGATCAAAGATGGTTCGGTTCCAGTTTCCAGGGGATCCAGTTCTGGAATGGAAAGGTAATACTGCATCGCCGAGAGGTAGGTTTATTTCCTATCTCAAGGAAAGGAAGATGATCAGAAAGGGCTATATTTATCACTTAGTTCGGGTATAGGATGTGAAAGCAGAGTCACCTACCTGTCAGTCTATCTCGGTGGTTAATGAGTTTCCTGATCTTTTTACCGATGAGCTTCCAGGCCTTCCGCCAGAGCGATAGATTAAGTTTGTTATTGACAGATTACCAAATACTCAGTCGATATCTATTCCTCCTTATATAATGACACCTATAGAGCTGAGAGAGTTGAAAGAACAACTAAAGGATTTGCTTGAAAAAGGCTTTATCAGAGCCAGTACATCACCGTGGGGAGCACCTGTGCTATTTGTGAGAAATAAAGATGGTTCCTTGCGGATATGTATTGATTATAGGCAGTTGAATAAGGCGACGATCAAGAATAAGTATCCGCACTCGAGGATTGATGATTTATTTGATCAGTTGTAGGGTGTCAGGTGTTTCTTGAAGATAGACTTGAGGTTTGGGTACCATCAGGTAAGGGTTAAAGAGAAAGATATTCTGAAGACAACATTCAGGACCAGATATGAGCACTTTGAGTTTTATGTTATGTCGTTCTGGTTGACCAATAACCCAGCAGTATTAATGGACTTGATAAACCGTGTGTTCAGACCCTTTCTAGATCTGTTCATGATTGTATTTATAGATGATACTTTGGTTATTCCTGTTTAGAGGCTGAGCATGCAGATCATTTGCATACTATGCTCAGAGTTCTACAAGAAAGGAAGTTGTACCCAAAATTCTCTAAATGTGAATTCTGGTTGAATTTTGTAGCTTTCCTTGGACATATTATTTCAGGTAAGGGTATCCGAGTTGATACACAAAAGATCGAGGCAGTGAAGACTTGGCCTAGACCCACGAAACCGATGGAGGTTCGTAGCTTCCTGGGTTTGGCAGGTTATTACAGGAGATTTGTAGAGGGCTTTTCTTCTCTTACAGTACCATTGACAAAGTTGACTCAGAAGGCAACTAAGTTTCAGTGGACTGATGCTTGTGAGCGGAGTTTCCAGGTATTGAATGACAGATTTACTTTAGCACCGGTTCTGACACTCTCAGAGGGGATCGATGTTATGCTATTTATTGTGACTCTTTGGTTGTTGGATTGGGTTGTGTATTGATGAAGCATGGTAAGGTTGTTGCTTATGCTTCTAGACAACTAGGAAAGCACGAGAAGAATTATCCGACCCATAATTTGGAGTTAGTCGCGGTAATTCATACACTAAAGATGTGGAGGCACTATTTGTATGGCATACATGTTGATATCTTTACGGATCATAAAAGCCTTCAGTATATCTTCAAGCAAAAGGAATTGAATTTACGTCAAAGGCGATGGTTGGAACTACTGAAAGACTATGATGCTGCTATTTTATACCATCAAAGGAACGCGAATGTAGTAGCGGACGCCCTCAGCCGTAGATCTATGGGCAGCCTATAATATTTACAACTAGAGAAGAGTGAGATAGCCCGTGAGATTCATCAGCTAGCTAATCTTAGAGTTCGATTACTAGATTCAGGTAATACCGGAGTTACTGTTCAGGACACGACAACATCCTCTCTAGTAACTAAAGTGAAGGAATGCCTGTATGAGGATCATGTGCTAGCTCATTATAGAGATACTGCCCCTCAAAAAGAGAAGACACCATTTGCGATTAACAGGAGACGGAGTCCTTAGATATTGAGGTCCGTTATGTGTTCCTAATGTGGCAGGGCTGCGCCACAGGTTATGGGAGAAACTCACCATTCTCGTTATTCTGTTCATCTAGGAGCGACGAAGATGTATAATGATATCAGGGAAATATACTGGTGGGACGAAATGAAGAAGGATATAGCAGAGTTTGTTGCTTAGTGCCCTAATTGTCAGCAGGTTAAGATTGAGCATCAAAGACCTGGTGGATTATTGCAGGCTATAGAGATTCACGACTTGGAAATGGGAAGAAATTAATATGGATTTCATCATAGGCTTACCTCATACCCAGCGTTAGTTCGATTCTATAAGGGTGATTGTTGATAGACTTACAAAATCAGCCCATTTTCTACCTGTCAGGACTACGTATTCAGCAGAGGATTATGTAAGGCTTTACATTAAGGAGATACTACAACTTTATGGTGTCCCTATATCTATTATCTCAGATAGAGGTACTCAGTTTACATCTAATTTCTGGAGGTCTTTCTAAAAAGGATTGGGGACTCAGGTAAGTCTTAGTACATCATTTTATCCCCAGACAGACGCTCAGGCTAAGCGTACTATTCAGACACTTGAGGATATGCTACGGGCTTATGTGATAGACTTCAGGGTAGCTGGGATGATCATTTTCTTCTTATTGAGTAAACATATAATAAAAGCTATCGTTCCGGCATTCAGATGGCCTCCATATGATGCTCTTTACGGACGGAAGTGTAGGTCAGCTATAGGATCGTTCGATGTTGGGGAAACTACATTAGTAGGACCAGAGTTGGTACCACAGGCAGTTAAGAAGATTAAGCTTTTACGGGAAAGGCTATTAGCATCTCAGAGTCGTCAGAAGTCTTATGCAGATAATCGACGATGAGACTTGGAGTTTCAGGTAGACGACTGGGTATTCCTAAAGGTATCACCGATAAAAGGCGTTATTAGATTCGGTAAGAAAGAAAATCTTAGCCCTCGGTATATTGGACCTTATAAGATCATACAAAGAGTAGGCCAGGTAGCATAGGAGTTAGACTTGCCTTCCAACTTGGAGTCTGTACATCCAGTATTTCATGTATCTATGCTCCGTATGTGTATTTGAGATCCTTCTAGAGTTGTTCCAGTTGACGATGTTCAGGTCACAGAGCATCTATCATATGAGGAAGCTCCCATTGCTATACTAGATAGACAAGTTCAGAGATTGAGAACTAAGGACGTAGCTTCAGTTAAAGTACTTTGGAGAAACAACAATGTGGACGAGATGACTTGGGAAGCCGAAGAAGACAGAAGTCTAGGTATCCTCACTTGTTTCCACTTCCGGAGGAAGAGCATACTGAGACATCATAGCCTTTAGGTGCATATATGATACTAGATTCTTATGTTAGTTACTGTCATTGGTTGTGTGAGGCCATTGGTGTTATTGATGATTGAGGCCCCGTGTGGCTTTGTATTGTTGGGATGCTGCGTGATAGGTTGGTATTAGTACGTTACAGAGGAGACTCTGCCAAAATTTTTGTAGATCTCTGGGAGTTTAACATTCGAGGAAGAATGTTTCTAAGGGGGAGATTGTTACACCCTGTGCGTCCCAAGGTGACGTATAATGAATATGAGACTTATTAATCATGATTTAAATGATTTTAAATTCAAAATATGACTATATATGTTGTTTGGATACAAACTATAAATTTTGGAAAAAATCGGATTTAAGTTGCGGAAAAACTGACTAAGGATTTGCCTTGTAGTGAAGCTTTTTGAGCAATACATTTCGTGTGTTGTATGAGGTCTTTTTGGAACATATTATATACCAAATTGAAGTTCTTGGAAGTGTAGTTTCCATTACTCTTAACCGCTCATTCATACGATGTTCGGATAAAAATATTTGAGCGTCAGAAAGAGGGCCTATGCTAAGGTGCTAAGCCAGCACCTTTTGACTTTTCAAAAGTTGATATATATATATATATATATATATATATATAGGTCTTAAGTCGTATTTCTCTTCATTGTTCCATAGAACACGAACATAAAACGCCCATAAACCTATCCTTAAGCTCTCTACAAGGGTTTCAAAAAAGATTAACATCCCGGGTACGAAATCAAGAAGCGATAACATTAGAACGATCCCTACAACATAAGTATCGTTATACCACCTCTCTTTTTCTTTGTAGTTTGAGTTTTGGAAGGTACTTCATAGTTTAAAAAAATGCCTGCTTTCTGTATTTAAGATTTTAAATATCAAGGAAGGTTGATAAATTTTTTTAATAATTAGAACTCACGGGACGGTGATCGGAAGCCGTGAGTTCGATTTATTGCACTTCTAGTGGACTGTTTTGTAGTCCACTCATGTTGGCCTCTTGTGCTACTTATTTATGGAGTTTGGAAGGATAAAGGGCGTGGAGAAATGCCACACGTGGTAGGGTAGTGAGCTGGTCGCTCGTCGTTGCAATTCAGGCTAAAATGATAACTTGTTGATTGGGTGTGTTATGGTATATTTGGGGTTTTTGTTGTATTAAAGGTCCCGAATTGTAGTTAGGTTGTTTTGAGTTGCTGATTGTATTGTGTTGTTGTCTCGCCTATAGTAGGCTTGAGGAAGCAGTAAAACCAAGGGAAATGATTCCCGTTTTGTTACAGATTAAGTTACTTTCGTTATATAAATGAGAGAGTCATTCGTAGCTTGACAATAGCTTCACTGTCATTGTTGTAGATTAGTGAACTAAGTTTAGCATTTTTAGGACAAATTTCTATAAGATATGTTACGGCTATCCCTTCTTTCCTTTTGGCATGATCCATATGATACAACGAAATGAGCAAACACACAACTTTCACAAATGGCTCTATTCTTAGAAGTACTAGGGTTGCTTATGTTCTTGATTCTCCATATGTCATAGTATTATATCGTCTATTCATGGGTCTCAGAAAATACGTAAGTTGATAAAGTTTATTTCGTGATATTAACCGAAGGCATATTGATCTTATGATCTGAGAGATCTTATTGACTTGCTTCTTATGCATTGCATTCATTTATACATGTACATTGACCCATGATCAGATGGCGCTATATATGCGTATATTATATGTATATGGGGTATGGGGAAAGGTTAAGGCGTTATATACGCACCACCACCTGATCAGTTGGTATACGTTAATGAATTTGCCCACTGAGGCCGAGGTGATATGATGGGATGCCCTCAAGGACTTGATGATATTATGTACGGACGTACCTATGCATGATATGACATTATAAATATTTCATGATTCACCGAGTTATTCAGACTCACAAGTTGAGTCCTTTACTCCATGTTTCTTCATGTCTTTTATATACTGATTTTTATGCCTTACATACTTAGTACATTATTCGTACTAATGCCCCTATTGCTTGGGGGTATGCGTTTCATGCCCTCAGGTGCAGGTGGACAGGCTGACGGTCCCCCTTCTTAGGATCCATGCTCAGCAACAGTTGGTGTGCTCCATTTGATCTGGAGCTGGTATTGGGTTTTGGTACAATATTTTTTTTTATATATATATATATGGGTATGACGGGGCCCAGTCCCATCCTTTATACAATTGAACACTCTATTAGAGGTCTGTAGACAGTCATGTATAGTTAGATAGTATGTGGCCTTGTCGGCTTCTATTTCGTTATATAGTTGTCCATAGCAGCCTTGTGCTCGCCCTATCGTATTCCGCATGTGTATGTATATATATATATATGTATGTATGTACGTATGTGTATATGTCTTTGGGGTATGTTTCCTCACGTATGTTATTCACATGATTGAGCAGTTTATTGACAGATGTTATGCATGACCCCCTATTTCATGTTTATATCTCAGACATATGCTTAGGAGTGTTCGACAAGTAGGACTGGGG
The DNA here is from genome assembly GCA_002018475.1 of Nicotiana obtusifolia. Taxonomy (NCBI): domain Eukaryota; kingdom Viridiplantae; phylum Streptophyta; class Magnoliopsida; order Solanales; family Solanaceae; genus Nicotiana; species Nicotiana obtusifolia. The sequence continues at coordinate 384,717 of MCJB01003780.1, forward strand.
CACTCGTCATGGCCCATCAGTTTGGGTCGTGACACGGGGGGCCCCGGGTATGTTTCGGACGAATTTCAGATTGTTTTCATGTTTTTTGCAAGTCTGGTTCTGGTGCGTGTACCTACGCATTTTGGAGCACAGATGTGGGGCCACTTTTGCACATTTTGTGTCGCTTTTGCAATGTTGAGGTCTGGGAGGGAGGGAGCTTTTGCGGATTTAGGCACGCGGGTGTGATGGTCGCTTTTCCTGCTTAATAATCATAGATGCGCAGGATTCCACTTTTGCAGTTTGTTTGGGTGCTTCTGTGGAGTCGCAGGTGTGACACCTTTTGCGCAGGTGCGCGTTCTGGCCTGGTAAGTGGACACTGCAGGTGCGGGTTTTGGCTCACAAAAGCGAGTGTGCAGGTGCACTTTTTTGTCCGCAAAAGCGGAAGTGCTGGGCAGAATGTCTATATCTCGAGGGTTTGGCTATTTTTATCATTCTTGAGTTGTATACCTCGGTTTTGGGCGATTTTGGAAGGGTTCTTCACGTGTTGGATTGGGATTTGAGCCGTCTGGAGGTTGTTTTACACGAGATGGTCATTTTAGAGTATCAGTTTAGCTTCTTTGAGGTAAGTATCTTGCCTAACTTTGTGTGGGGGGAACTACCTCTTAGGATTGGAGTTGTTGTGCTATTTGTGTTGTGTGAAGGCCGTGTACGCGAGGTGTCAAGTACGTACGCAGGCTTATATGTGGAAATTTACCGGTTTAGACTCTTAGGCTTCTTTCGTGTATTTATTTGGAACTGTTAGCATATGTTGTATCTTTTATTCGTCACGTCTACTATCCCATGCTTTATTTGAAGTTGTCGTTACATGTCACATTCTTTACTTGTCGAGTTCGCTCTTATATGCTTTATTTAGGTTTTTACCGCTTTTATCATCATGTGATTTCTTTTATTGTTGAGTTATTCTTAGTTGAAATTGTTGTACATGATATCCTTTTGTTGCCGGGTTATTCTCATGCACGTATACGTAGCACTAGTTCATGCCATCTTCTTCATTGTTAGCCTAATTCATAAACTAGAATCCGAAGTGCGCCATTTCATGGAGATAATTTCAATATTGAGTTTATCCTTAAACAATTAATTGGAATTGAGGTTATCGAAAGTAATCAGTCTGTTTTAATTGAAGTTGTGTTTAAAGTGGGTGTTGTCCTTTATGAGTTATTTTCCCGTTCATTTTGTTGTTATTGAGATTATACATATTGTGTTTGAGCCGCGAGCTATTTATTGTGAAAATGTTGATATTGATGGATCTTTGAAAAGGTTGTGGCCTATGGGCACTTGTGTTAAGAGTTGATATGTCGTGTTGCTGTGATGTTAGCATTTTTGAATTGTTGTTTGATTCGGTTGTTGTTATGCAGAGTATAAGAGTGGCATTTTTCTGTTATTGTTATGTGGAGTATAAGGTTGCCATTTCACCGTTATTGTTATGCATGCATAAGGGTGGCATCTCACTGTTGTTGAATGTACAGAGTGATAACGGTGGATATTGTGTTATTGTCCGGGCGGAGTGATAAGGGTGGCTATTATACGAAATGATATGGGTGACTATCAAAGATATAAGGTGGCTAACGATATTGTCAGGGCGGATGGATACATGTGGCTATTGGAGAGATAAGGGTGGCAATGTCAAGGATGATGTGTGATGGCTTGGGGACATTGTGTTGGTGATTTTCGTGTGATGGTGTGCATTTCCTTGTGTATGTCATACATCTTACGTGACTTGTTTTGTTGCTTCGATGAGCTACTTGATGTATTTGATATTATTTGTTGATTTAGGCTGCAGTAGTACACTCGCATAAGCATAAACCGTAGCATGCCACTTATACTTGTTCAGGAGTAAGAAACTTGACATTTATTGATCATGCCCATGTATTCTTGTATTATCCGTTTTCATGTTGCTATTGAGCCTGTGATCACATTAGGCGGAGTGTGATTGTGAGCATGTGACCATGCCAAGCGGATTGTGATTGTGAGCCTGTGACCATGCCAGGTGGATTGTGATTGTGAGCTTGTGACCACGCCGGACGGATTGTGAATGTGAGCCTATGATTATGCTGGGCTGATTTAGATATTGGCACGTGCATTGTCCGTACGGTTGTGATTCGAGATATGGGCACGAGGTGCCGTGAGTATATGATAGTGAGCTGAGACCCGTGACTTGTGACTATGAGATGAAGTATCACTGAGTGATTTCGTTGTGGAACTTGTGTTAGAACGGCTTGATTAGTTGGTTGTCCTTTATGTTCCTTATTTGGTTTTAACGATACTTCACGGTGTTCTTATTGCTTTACTGCTTAATCACTTGTTGATTCTTGTTGCCATTTACTGATTTTTGCTTTCTATTATTAGCTTTGTACATTTACACCGCACAACTTATTTTGGCTAGTGAGTGCCTTGACTTGTATCTCGTCACTATTCTACCGAGGTTGTCGCAGTCCCTTGGAGTCCTTTCCTCATTTTGTACCGTTAGCTTGTCAATCGAACAGTACGGTATTTTGATCTTTGAGATCATTCCATGTACTCGGCTAGAGTTCGTGACTCTATATTATCAGTCTTGGGAGGTTGTTATGATTATTGCCGCGTAGACTCTATTTCAAATTATCATTGTTAATAACTGGCTTTTGGGGTCGTGACATAAGTGCTCATGTACTAAACTGTTCTTCTTTACATCTTAGCCTCATTTCCGATCAGTCCCCAAAACTTCCAATTTCATTTCTGAAATAACCAAGTTCCACAACATATATCTAATTATATACCTGATATATAATGGTATATATCTAATTATATACCTGATGTATAATGGTATTTATAAAAAGTATAATTATATCATATCCTATATTTGTGTGTTTATTTATTTGCAGAAAATGATGCTATAAAACTAATAAGAAACATTGAAAGAAAAACATTGTAGTTCATTCTTATATTTATTGCTTTAATAGGTAGTCTATCATGATGTAGGAGCCAAAAAAAGGTCTTGAGCTTATTGGGCACTTTGAGATTCCAGATCTTAAACTTCTTGTTGGGTCTAATTGTGGAAGGAGTTGCTCATGAATTAATGAACATGAAGGCTGACAGAGCTAGCTTTATGATTTTCTATGTTTCACCAATAATACCTCATTTAAAGTTATAATAAATAGTTATAACCAAGTAACCGTCTTAAACTTCTATCATTTCCCATGACAGAATACTATTTGTCGTATACATACCTAATTGGGCTTAAGCTAACTTCGTTTCTTTCCGCTTATCAAGTTTTAGAGTAGGAACTTGCAAACTCATTATATCGTCACTAAAAAAAATAATAAATCCAGCAAATTTTCACAAATAGAGTTTGAAAAAGATAATGTATATGCAAATCTTATCCCTATATTGAAATGATAAAAAAAACTATTTTCGCTAAACCATCAGCTCAAAATAAAAATAAAAAAAATAGTGACAACAAACAGCAACAAACTCATTATACCGTCACTGAACTAATTTGTGTCACTTAAAAAAAACTAAACTTTCTTACATTGTTCAGAGAATCAAAACGCCAGGAAAATTCATCAGCCAACACCAGAAAAGCAAATAGGTATGCCAAATTAGCAAATGCCAATGTGGATGATGAGAATTTTTGTTATAGTCAATCAATTACAATTTAGTGAAAATAGTACGGGCTAGTCAGTTTTTAGACTTATAATAAAAAAAATAATCAGTATTTGTAAAGTTATTGAACACTAATCCTGTTTTGCTGAAAGATGGAAAATTTCAGTATAATATGCTAGATTATGAAGCTTCTGCGTATAAACTTCCAGCATATTATGTTGGAACTCCAGCACATGAGAAGTTCCAGCATAATATACTGCATTATGGAGTTCTTGCGTATAAACTTTCGCATTTATGTAGGAACTCCAACACATTATGAAATTCCAGCATATTGTGATGAGATCTCATATGTATAAAATTCAAACTCCAGCATGTTATGCTGAGATTTTTTCGGACTCTTAAGATGTTTTTGTTCAGATTTAATGTATACATGAAAAAGTGATTAAATTTCAATTACTTTTATAACTCTGACCATTTTTCAATTACCAGTTGTAAATATGATTATTTCTGATTTTTCCCTACTATTTGTCGCAATAAAGCTGGAAAAGTCGTAATTTATCTGACTTTATGGGGCCCAAAAATATATTAAGTTGGATGGGTATTTGACATAACCCATCTTGACTATTGGATAAACTGAAGAATGCTATCTATTCTTTGTAGTCTGTTTTTGTCATTTAAATGATGAAGACTGCGTACGATCTTGACTGTTTCAGTACTAATCTTGACAGTTTGAGAAATATCAGTTAATATTTATATGCAAGACTACAGTCAATACCATGATGTAGTATTTCAGTTGTCTGTATATAAGACGAAAGTGGACGTTCATCTGCGATTTGTCCTTCAAAGATGCTATTCTACAATTTTGCATTATTTAACAGCAGTGTCATTTTTTTATTTATATTTTTTGACAGAAGTTAATTCGTTATTAATTTAATTAAGTTTCCTTTTAACTATATGGTCTACATGGCTAAAGCTTCTGTTAATTAATTAATCTGATCTGTAATTAACTAAAGAATATTACTGATATACTAACTTCAAAATTTGACACGCATAAGATATCTAGTGTCCTACTGAAAAGAAATACAGATGATTTGAAAAGGGAAAGGAGCATCTTCAAAGAAAAGAAAAAAAAAAAAACAAATCATTTAGCAAAGAGTCGCAACCGATCGTCAAAAGGTATGGTTGGCTGGTACCCAATTTAATGCAACTGCAATATAGAAATTATCCAGGTGATTTAAACTATATATGATGTATTGTTCATATCTGTTGTAGACATAAAATAAATAAGAGCCCTTTTGGACATAAGAAATTTTTTATTTTTTTCAAAAAATTTTTACTTTTTTTTGGAATCAATGTTTGACCATAAATTTTTCAATTTTCACTTGAACATGAATTTTAAAATTTTTCCGAAAATTTAAAAAACTCCAAAAAGTTGTTTTTCAAAATTTTCACTCATAAAACTTCAAAAACAACCCAAATTATATTCACGTCCAAACACAACTCTAATTTTCAAATACCATTTTCACTTGAATTTTTTTTAAATTTTTTTTATAATTCTTATGTCCAAACGCCCGCTAAGTAGAAATCTCAGTAGCATCTATCATTTTGTTAAAAACTCCACATAACTGGTCCAAAATATAGGATCAAACCGCACGTAGTTACAAGTTTTAACTGGTAACAAATTGAAACTTTATTTCCATCTAACAGATGATATACAATTTTTAAAATCATTTGGGCGAAGTTAGATAAATTAGCAGTGTCACGACTCACGAGCAAACTAGGAGACAGCGACCCGGCACTCGACAAGCATGGCGCTTGCCAACCGAGCCATTTTCCCTGTCATATATACACATTACACACTCTGTCTACGAAGATATGAAAATAGGAAATAGCTCAACATGTAATAACAGCAGAAGAAAATGACTAGACAAGCCACCACAGGCCTAATATGGGGCCCGCCACTGAATGATATGTAGTGGTGCTCAAGCTATGGATGGCGTCGGGCTCAATTTCAGGATTTTGAAACCAAATTCTAATACAATATAATATGCTTCCTGATAAGCCTCCCTTAAAAAGGTGGGACGAGAATTTTACGAAAACAATCATTTAATATAAATTTTTTTTCTCATGTAAATCAATAAAGTCTCAAAATATATAGTAAGAATATGGCCAATCATTTAAAATTTATTTCTGCAATCCAATGTTGCCAGTAGATCATAACAAAAATATTTCTTAATACTGGAGTTTCATATTCTAGACGCACAATACCCGATGTGATCATGGCAACTGATCGGAAAGGAATACATATATCATCATCCAAATTTCTCTCCGTAAAATATCGTGATAATACCTGTCAGATTATTATAACAGACCAACTCTTAATGTAATAAGCGCACGAAGGATATACTAGCAAAATCCAAGAAAATTCCAATACATCTACTGTCGTACATTGGATAAACATAATCTCACACGCAGAAATTTTATAAGCTTTGTCACCATTTGAAAAAATAAACAAACGAATTAATTACTGTAATGATAAACGGTATTATTTTTATGTTTTTACCTAATGTTTCTAACATATATATTCAATAAAAAAACATAACAAAGGAATATCACATAACAACGCTTGAGATAAGGTGTCTACGTCCTTGGTTCTAGGACATGGAACCCACACGGTTCCTCCCAAAACATGCTTATATCATTAATATCACCAAATACGGCCCTTGGGCTTAATCAAAAATCTTGATCATCATATGTCATACCATTTAATTTGCATCTCATTTATACAAGTATTAATTATTTGAATCAAATAGTATCATGAAATTCATAAATATGGTGACACGCCCACACGTTCATTATCATTGTTAGGTTTGTCCTTATTTTCTTACCATGTTTGATTTTCCTATTTCTTGAAGGAAAGTGCAACATATTTATCATAATTGAGTTTTCCTTTTCGTAGAAGGAAATTATAAATTTTTTATATTTGGGTAGGTTCTTTTATTGGAGGAAAATGTTTGAACTTCTATAAATTGAGGATCCTTTCTTCTAATTCAGCAGCATCCACAATATAGCCGTATGAAGTTTGAGAGTCTTGTTTAAGGGGGAGAACTTTACGGGACAAGTGTTAGGTGCCACTTGTGTTTGTCTCTTTGTAAGGTTGTTCCTCGATATTTTGTACTCTATTTTATATAGTGGATTTTCGCATCTCTGCCGTGGATATAGGTCAATTGACTTAACCACATTAAATATTTGTGTCTCTTTTGGTATATTTCTCTTTTATTGTTTGATTTATCGTTGTTCAAGTGTTACTTTTCTAGTTTCCGTATGACAACTTATTATTTCAATTCTAACAATTATATTACGGGTGCACTAAGCATCATTTTAAATATTCATTTATGCACTTGAAAACACTTGAAACATGCACTATTTCAGGAAAATCACTTTTAAAGGTCATGTCTCCACTTACCTTAAAATTTAAATCCGAGCTTAGAGATTTGGCACAATATTTTGAATGTGTTACTGAAAAAAGTATTTGGGGCTTATGTCTCACTATAAAAATGCGTCTCAAACACTTGGGCGTACGCTCCGAATTGTTAGACGTACGCTTCTTGAGACTTTCGCCTCACATCATCGCCTCGAATATTTTCGATGCACCTCGTCTCGAAAATGCCTTTTAAAACACGGGTTGCAATGAGATTCAAAACGTGCAAGTCATATATCTATATTCATACAGACTAGCAAAATGGTGGTAGTAGCTAATAATCGGTAACTTGGGTAAATTTAGGCCACGAACAAGGGGTTAAGTAACATTTCTCAACTATGAAGAAGTTGTATATATTGTTGGATGGATTTTTATTGGGCCAAATCTGACGGTCAAGGAATTAATTCATTAGTTTCCAAAAAGGGGTCCTAGGATATCACTATTAAAGTCTGGCTGTAGTACTAATCCTAGGACCTCTTAAGTAATTAAGCTAGAACTCTTAGCCACTAATTATTCTAAATTAAAAATATTTATGTATGTCATATGCAGCTTCTACCCTATGAACTAGTTATGAAGTATGTATGCCGTATGCAGCTTCTGAATCTATATTATATTAAAAAAAGGGTAGTATGCATGATGGTTAAGCCAAGTGACAAGCTAAAAAGAAGTCACTTGATAATTTTAGGACAACATTAATAATTGAGAATTATAAATAAAACATAATTAATGAAAGTAGTTGAATGAATAAATCTTAGACATAATCTAAATAGATCTTAGATATATCTAATCTATATATCTATATCTATATCTATACCTATCTATATACTGATCCACTCGTAGATTTTCTTCTAAATTTTTTAGAACTATGGAGGTAAAGAATTAATTTTAAAGGAAATTATAATAGAAAAAATAAAATATATAGAAAGATGTAAATTGAAATAACTTATGACTATTTATACTTTGGAGTAAGTTAAAATATAAATAAAACTAAAAATTTACTTATGATATTAAGGATTTGATGACTTTAAAAATTAAAAAAATTCAAGCACTAAAATAAGATCTTACAGAAAATATACAAAATATTAAAGTAAGAAAAAAACTTAAAAACTTATTTAAAATATTTCAATAGCAAGAATAATAAAGTCATATTAATATTGACAAATCAGGCAAACGAATATTTTATACGTAACTATATATCTCTTATATAATTAAAAAATCTAAACTTAATAATAAATTTTAACCACTTGGATCAATGGAAAACGGATTACTATGCGAAAGAATATACATAAAGTATAACTAAATAACCAGTTCTCTCTCCATCTATCTCTCTCTCTCTCATATATATACATACATACATACATACATACATACATATATATATATATATATATATATATATATATATATATATATCAAATCATGTGTTTAAATTTAAAATTTAAACAGTTTATAGAGAATACATATAATAGTTTATAGAGAGGATATAAATATCTATATCTATATTATATTAAAAGGAGGGTAGTCAAGCTTAATATTAAAGTAAGTGGCGTACAGAAAAAAAAAATCACTTGGTACTTTTAGGACAAAATCCAAAAATATTTAGACAAAATCTAATAAGAACTGTGTCAAATCATATTTGATCAAATTTAATCTAAAGGTATAAATTAATTAAGATTGACTGCTAGTTTCATTTTAAATAGATTTCATAACTTTTCAAAACTAAGAATTTCTATTTTGGTAATTAGTTACTAACAACATGATCGGTTTTTTTTCAATTCATAATTTTTATAATTTTAGAAACATTATGTAGAAAATAATGATAGTCTAACCATTGTTGTAAAAATTTGAGTAAAGATATTTTTAATAAAAAAATATGATAAGAAAAATCACACTTTGAAATATGAGGAATAGAGTCAAAGTTACTATTGAAATATTTTTATATTTATTAAAGCCATAAGACAATGTAATAGTATTAAGTATTGAATAATATAATAGCAATACTAAGGAGCAAATAGAGAAAAAAAAATCAAAAAGTTCACTATACAAAAGAAGAAGGATAAAACTTATTTAAATTTGAGATGAAATTTTTTTGTTCAAGTGTGATAAGAAATGACATGCATGTGGAGAAGGCCACATAACTAAAGTCTAATGGATAAAAAAATATTTATAATATTGAATAATAAAAATAAATTAAAGATAATGTGAGAACATTTATACTAAGAATTACATTAGACAATAAAATAAAGTAATTATGTAATACTTAAAATTATTATTGATAAATTTAAAAAATTTAAGAATTTCAATCAATAATTTCAAAATAAAAAAACTTTAATTTAATATAAAAAATTACATATCTATATAATTATCTTAAAAATAATGGTGGATAAAAATATTAAATAAAGTGGAAAGTTAATAAAAAATCACATGAAAACACGTGATAATATTACATATTAGATAACATTATAGCAAAAGAAAGAAAAGTAATTAAAATTCAAAACAATCTATATTGAAAATAAAAGGAAAAGACTATTTAATCTTGAGATTAGAAAGTTTTTAAAGTTATGGTGAAAACGCTCAAAATACGGATATGACCACAAAATTGAAGTCTTTCTAGATAAAGAAAAATAAAAATTTGATACTAAATTAAAATTTTTAAATATAATAAATAAATATCTCAAGTATTTAATTTAAATAATGAAAATTAAAAGCCAAATTTGTATCTTGAAACTAAAAGATTATAAAAAAAACTTAATAGATTTTAAATATTATAAAAGAACTTATATATTAATTTTTGGTTTAATTAAAATTTATATAAAATAAAATGTGATATTATTTTGAGTAAAGGTAAAATATTCGTGTAAAAAGCTAATTAAAATTTCTTAATAGGGAAGAAAGTGTATAAACAGGAAAACAGAGATAGTGCGAGGATACTTATATTTTTAAATTTATTTTAAAAAAGTAATTAAATTATTAAATAATACTCAAAAATATTATTAATAAATTTAAATGATGAAAGAGATCCGAGTAAGAGGATAATAGTATAACAATATATTAAATTTCAAGAATAATTTTCTTACATTTATTTATGATTATTAAAAGGATAAAAATATAGAAAGATAAGACTTATTTGAATTTGAGATGAAAAATAAAGTGGTTACAAGAATTTTATTAAAATAATATAATTTAATATGCTAAAACAAGACAAATCACAAAGTTTAATCTTTGGTATTCTTTAATGTTGACAGTAAAATATAATACAAGTGTCAAAATCAAGGGGTTGGGTTATTACAGATATAGAAAGAGAAAACAGGTTATCCACTATGATATTTGAAAAATGGTTTCGTACTTCTTAATTAATATCAAATAATTATTTATAATTTCTATATAGAAGTTTTAATCTTAAGATATTTTGCACATAATCCAAAAAATCTAAAATCATAATTTGACATGGTTTATGTTCCCGCGGGTACTAATACTAGTTATATTAGTAGAGCAAGCATTAAGATTCAGAGGAAAGCCAGTTTTATCACTTTATATACGGTAAAATCGGGGATAAAGTTACCCCCGATGTCCTATTGTGAAACAAGGAACGATGTTATTTGTTCCTTGTTCGGGTGAGACCGAAGGTACCCACGGATCGAAATCAGGAACGGACAATGTAACAACCTGACCGGTCGTTTGCTTTCTAGATCCCTATTTCCCTAAATAAGACTCCCCATATGTGTTTTTACTATTTTATGACTTGCGAGGATGGTTAGTTGGAGTTTGGAAGAGTTCCGGTTGAAATCGGAACACTTAGTTCCTAAATATTGGCTTTAAAGGGTTAAGTTTGACTTGGATCAACAATTCTAGTAAACGATCTCGGAATCGGGATTTAACGAACCCAATAGGTTCATAAGATAATTTTGGGCTTGGGCGTGTGTCCGGATCGGGTTTTGGATGGCCCCGGAGCGTTTCAACGCTTAAAGTTGAAAGTTGGCTTATTGAAGGTTTAAAAGTTCTATAATTTGGTTTGGAATAGGTTTTGGTATTATCGAGGTCCGTTAGGGATTTCGAGCCCAGGAATACTTTTGTATGGTGGTTTAAGACTTGCATGCAAAATTTGGTACCATTCCGAGTAGTTTAGGTATGATTCGGTGCGTTCGGAGCAAGTTGGAAGAACATGAAGTTCATAAGTTGATTCAATTTGGTTTGGGGTGTGATTCTTAGTTTTGGCGTTGTTTTCCGCGTTCCAAGGGTTCGATCAAGTCCGTCTCATATTTACTAACATGTTGGTATGTTTGACGAGGCCTCGGGAGCCTCGGGTGCTATCCGGATGGTGCATGGATCGAGTTAGAGCTTAAAAGGGGCTGCTGCTGCACCAGTTCTGGTGTGCCCGCACTTGCGAGCATTTGGCCTTAGATGCGAGCTCGCATGTGCGAGCGTGTGGCTGCAGAAGCGGTCTTGGGTGAGCTGACTGTGGCCCGCAGAAGCGGCAAGGGTTCCACAGAAGCGGCCTCGCTTCTGCAAGGGAAGGGCCGCAGGTGCGAAGGGGGCCGGCCAGGCCAGGGCCGCAGATGCGAGAGACGAGCTGCAGAAACGGGCTCGCATATGCTGTTTCTTCTCCGCAGGTGCGGCCAGTGCTGGGCATGGAGCATTCCGCAGAAGTGGAACTTAGTCCACAGAAGCGGCGCCGCAGATGCGGTCCATTGACCGCAGATGTGAAAATGCTGGAGGTAGTGAGGTTCATTTTATACGGGACTTAGGCCATTTTTAACTCATTTCTTTCACTTCTTGGGTGATTTTGGAGCTTTTTAGAGAGAGGTTTTCACCTAGCTATTGAAGGTAAGCAATTTCTATCCAATGTAAGTTAAATACATAGATTATGGGTGAATTTTAACATATAAAATTGTAAAAATTATGGGTTTAGTTAAAAAACGTAGGATTTGATAAAAATAAGATATAACCACAAAAATGATTATGGAATTAGGTGAAAATTATATATTTGTGTTCGTAAGGTTATGGGTAATATTATCTTCTAAAATTTCCGGAATCCGAACATGTGATCCTAGTGGTGAATTTTAGGAATATTCCAATTTGGGTTGGGTAATTACTCTAATAGTCAAATTGCGAACTTTTGAAAATGTACTGATTAATTTATATAACATTTGACTAGTTTCAGGTCGTTTGGCGCCGAGTTGAGGTTTAAAGCATATTTGTGGATCGGAAGTGAGCTTCAGAACGAGGTAAGTGTCTTGCCTAACCTTGTAAGAGGGAACTCTTCCCCTTAGGTGTATTTGTTGTGAATTACTTGTGTGGGGAACTACGTATGCACTAGGTGACGAGAGTCTGCGCGTAGCTAAATTCCATGTGATGTCCGGGTACTCTATGATTTACATCATGCTTTGTTTGCAATATTATGTTGATTATGCATATTAATTGTCTTAAATAGAGCTGAGATTAAGGATTTTAAGTTTTGAAGTCTCCAGTCTGGATTTCTTATGTTTAGGAAGAATTGAAGAATTTTATAATAACTCTGAGAAATTCATGTTTACTCGCATCGCAAGTATTTCCGCGAGCGAGGTAAATTCCTCTACTCTCATGGGAGCCGGCCGTTCGCCTCTGCAGGTTAATAGATGCATCTGTGGTTCGTGCCGTTCAACCCTCGGCAGTGCACATAACCCATGCTTATTTCGAATTTTGGTATTTATTGTTAGCCCATATTAAGTGTCGAAGTCGACCCTCGTCACTACTTTTTCGAGGTTATAATAGATAATTACTGGGACATGTTGTTTATGTACTCGTGCTACACTTTTGCACTAACCGTGCAGGATCTGAGGTAGGTGCATTTGGTAGTTATCCCGGTGCGCACTCCTGATACTTCGAGACTTAGCGGTGAGCTATCCTCCAAGTCCGTTCTGCAGCACCCGAAGTCTCTCTTTTGTATTTACTTTCTTTCTACTTTATTTCAGATAGTAGTTTAGTGTTTTGTATATTCTATTAGTAGCTAATACACTTGTGACACCAGGTCTTGGAACACACACTAGTAGACTGTATGGTTTTGGAGTATTTATATCGCTATGATTGCCCACTCAGTGACCTTCGTTTTATTTCATTAAATTTTCTACTCCTTAATTTCTTAATAAATGGAATTTAATTACTTGGAAACTTATTAGAAAGAGAAATCAGATGGTTAGTTCATCGTTGGCTTGCCTAGCAGCGACAATGGGCGCCATCGCGACCTATAGGAGAAATTGGGTTGTGACAACATAGTATCAGAGCACTAGGTTCACGTAGGTCTCACAAGTTATGAGCAGGCCTAATAGAGTCATGCAGATCGGTGGGTAGACGCCCGTACTTATCTTCGAGAGGCTATAGGGTGTTAGGAAACTACTCTTCCTCATCTCTTATCGTGCAGTTGATGTTGTTCTAAGTATCTTTCTCTTATTCTCCTCCCATGACCTGGGATCAGTTCACACGCCTATTCTTGGACATATACATTCCACCCTCTTAGAGGGAAGAGTTGCTATTTCAATTCGAGCATCTCCAACAGGCCAGATATCGGTGACCGTCTATGAGATGAGATTCTCTAAGTTGTCTCGCCATGCACTTATGATACTTCCTACCGATGTCGAGAGAGTGCGGAGGTTTGTTGCCGGTTTGCACTCTAGTATCCAGGCCACTATGTCCTGAGAGGTTGAGATGGGGGCTTCTTACGAACTAGTCTGGTGGCGCTTCAACTAGATTCTATGCTTTTCCGGCCCGACCAGATGTAGTGGCCTCAGATGCTGTGATCATAGGTATTATTTATGTCTGTGGTAGGGATGCTTCGATACTATTTGATCTAGTGTCTACATATTTGTATGTTTCATCTCTGTTTGCTAATTTCCTGGGTGTTACTCGTGAGTCCTTGGGTACTCCTATTTATGTGTCCACTCAAGTGGGAAATTATGTTATTGTGGATCGGATCTATTGGTCCTGCATTGTTACTTTCTGTGGTTATGAGACGCGAGTAGATTTTCTGTTGCTTGATATGACTGACTTTGAGGTCATCTTGGGAATGGATTGGTTATTTCCATATCACACCATCCTTGATTGCCATGCCAAAATTGTTACCTTGCGATGCCAGAGTTGCCTAGATTGGAGTGGAAGGGTTCGTCCGTTAGCGCATCTAGTCGGGTTATCTCTTTTCTGAAGACTTGACAAGGGGTGTTTGGCTTATCTAGCTTATGTTCGGGATACTACTACAGAGACTCCGGCGATTGATTCAGTGCCCGTAGTCCGGGAGTTCTCCGATGTGTTTCCTTCTGATCTTCCATGCATGGCACCAGATCGTGATATTGATTTCTGTATTGATTTTGCTCCAGGTACCCAGCCTATCTCTATTCTACTGTACCGCACGGCTCCGAAAGAGTTGAAGGAACGACTTGAGGAGTTGCTAGCAAAGGGGTTCGTCAGACCAAGTGTATCGCCTTGGGGTGCACCAGTGTTATTCGTGAGGAAGAAAGATGGGACTATGCGGATGTGCATTGATTACCGACAGTTGAACAAAATTACCATTAAGAACAACTACTTGTTGCCACGTATTGATGATTTATTTGACCAGTTGCAGGGTGCTAGGGTGTTCTCTAAGATCGACTTGAGATCAGAATACCATCAATTGAAGATTCGGGATTCGGATGTTCTGAAGACAGCTTTCCGGACCAAATGTGGCCATTATGAGTTTTTAGTGATGTCCTTAGTTTGACTAATGCCCCATCGGCATTTATGGATTTGATGAACCGGGTGTTCATGCCATATATTGATTCGTTTGTCATTGTCTTCATTGATGAAATTTTGATCTACTCGTGTAGCATGGAGGAGCACGACTAACATTTGAGAGTGGTGCTTCAGACCTTGCGGGAACAAAAGCTATATGCTAAGCTCTCCAAGTGTGAGTTATGGTTAGATTCTATGGCGTTCTTGAGACATGTTGTATTAGGCGAGTGTATTAAGGTAGATCCCAAGAAGATCGAGGCAGTTCAGAGTTGGCCTCGTCCTACCACAGCGACCGAGATTAGGAGCTTCTTGGGGTTATCAGATTATTATCGTCGGTTTGTGGAGGGTTTCTCATCTGTTGCAGCACCTCTGACTAGATTGACCCAGAAAGGTGCTCCGTTCTGATGGTCCGATAATTGTGAGGTGAGCTTTCAGAAGCTCAAAACCACAGTGACTTCAGCACCGGTGTTAGTGTTGCCTGTATTGATGCAGGAGGGGCAAGTTATTGCATATGCTTTACGTCAGCTGAAGCCCCACGAGAAGAATTACCCTGTACACGATTTGGAGTTGGCTGCGATTGTTCATGCTCTCAAGATCTAAGACACTATCTTTATGGGGTGTCCTGTGAGGTTTACATAGACCATCATAGCTTGCAGCATTTGTTCAAGCAGAGGGATCTTAATTTGAGGCAGCACAGGTGGCTCGAGTTAATAAAGCTTACGATATTACCATCCTTTATCATCCGGGCAAGGCCAATATGTTTGTGGATGCCTTGAGCAGAAAGGCGGAGATTATGGATATTTTGACATTCATTTTAGCAGAGGACAGGCCATTAGCCTTGGACATTCAGATCTTAGCTAACAGACTTGTGAGGTCGGATATTTCAGAGCCCAGCCTAGCTCTTACATGCGTCGTCGCTCAGTCTTCATTATTCGAGCAGATCAAGGGTCGTCAGTTTGATGATCCGCATTTGTTGGTTCTTAGGGAGACGATACTACAGCGTGGTGCCAAGGAGGTCACTATTGGTGAGGATGGTGTTCTGCGACTCCAGGGTTGCCTATGTGTTTGAAATGTTGATGGGTTGAGGGAGAATATTCTAGAGGAGGCACACAGTTCTCGATATTCTATTCATCAAGGTTCTACGAAGATGTGTCGCGACCTGAGGCAGCATTATTCGTGGCGGCGGATGAAGAAGGACATAGTTGAGTATGTAGAGAGGTGCCTTAATTGCCAGCAGGGTAAGTACGAGCATCAGAGGCCAGCTGGCCTACTCCAGCAGATGGTTATATTTGAGTGGAAATAGGAGTGCATTACAATGGATTTCGTAGTTGGGTTGCCGCGGACCTTGCGGAAGTTTGATGCAGTTTGGGTCATTGTCGAATGGTTGACCAAGTCGGCACACTTCATTCCGGTTGTGACCATGTATTCTTCAGAGGGATTGGCCCAGATTTACATTCAGGAGATTGTTCGGTTGCACGATGTGCCTGTCTCCATTATATCAGATAGAGGTCCTTATTTACTTCGTATTTTTGGAGGATAGTACAGAGTGAGTTGGGAATCTGAGTAGAGCTCAACACAACCTTTCATCCGCAAACTGATGGGCAGTCAGAGCGGACGGTTCAGATATTGGAGGATATGCTCAGAGCATGTGTGATTGACTTTGGAGGGCAGTGGGATCGATTCTTGCCTTTGGCCGAGTTTGCTTACAACAACAATTATCAGTCCATCATCGAGATGGCTTCATATGAGGCTTTATAAGGTCAGCGATGCCGTTCGCCCATCAGATGGTTTGAGCTTGGAGAGGCTAAGTTATATGGTATTGATTTAGTGAAGGATGCCTTGGAAAAGGTAAAGTTGATTCAGGAGCGACTTCACACAGCATAGTCCAGATAGAAGAGTTACGTGAATCAGAAGGCGCATGATTTATCATTTATGGTGGGCGAAAAGGTTCTCCTGAAAGTCTCGCAGATGAAGGGAATCATGAGGTTCGGGAAGAAGTGCAAGTTGAGCCCAAGGTTTATAGGTCAATTTGAGGTGTTGAGACGGGTTGGGGAGGTTGCGTATGAGCTTGCTTTGCCTCCCAGTTTATTGGAAGTTCATCCGGTCTTCCATGTGTCTATGCTCCGAAGGTATCATACCGACATGTGGCATGTGTTAGATTTCAGCACAGTTCAGCTAGATGAGATCTTGGGTTATGAGGAGGAGCTAGTTGCCACTGTTGACAGGGAGGTTTGCCAGTTGAGGTCAAAGAGGATTTCTGCAATATAAGTTCAGTGGAGGAGCCAACCAGCCAAGGAGGACATGCGGAGCAGATATCCACACCTATTCAGCACTCCAGGTATGATCCTAGACCTGTTTAAGGACGAACATTTGTTTAAGAGGTGGAGAATGTAACGACCCGACCGGTCGTTTTGCTTTCTAGATCCTCGTTTCCCTAAATAAGACTCCCTGTATGTGCTTTTACTGTTTTATGACTTGGGGGGATGGGTAGTTCGGGTTTGGAAGGGTTCCTGTTGAAATCGAACACTTAGTTCCTTAATATTGGCTTGAAAGGGTTAAGTTTGACTTAGGTCAACAATTCTAGTAAACAATCTCGGAACCGGGATTTGATGGTCCCAATAGGTTCGTATGATAATTTTGGTCTTGGACGTGTGTTCGGATCGGGTTTTGGATTGCATGGGAGCGTTTCGGCGCTTAAAGTTGAAAGTTAGCTTATTAAAGGCTTAAAAGTTCTTTAAATTTGGTTTGGAGTAGGTTTTGGTGTTATCGAGGTCCTTTTGGGATTCTGAGCTTGGGAATAGTTCCGTATGGTGGTTTAAGACTTGCACGCAAAATTTGGTATCATTCCGAGTAGCTTAGGTATGATTCAGCACGTTCGGAGCAATTTGGAAGAACTTGAAGTTCATAAGTTGATTCAAATTGGTTTGGGGTGTGATTCTTAGTTTTGGTTTTGTTTTCCGTGTTTCGAGGGTTCGAGCAAGTCCGTCTCATGTTTAAAAACTTGTTGGTATGTTTGGAAGAGGCCTTGGGGGCCTCGTGTGCTATCTGAACTATGTACGGATCGAGTTAGAGCTTAAAAGGGGCTTCTGGCGCACCAGTTCTAGTGTGTCCGCACTTGCGAGCATTTGGCCGCAGATGCGAGCTCGCAGGTGCGACCGTGTGGCCGTAGAAGCGGTCTTGGGTGAACTGACTGTGACCCGAAGAAGCGGCGAGGGTTTTGGAGAAGCAGTCTCGCTTCTGTGAGGGAAGGGCCGCAAGTGCGAAGGATGCCGTCCAGGCCTGGGCCGCAGATGCGAGAGACGAGCCGCAGAAGCGGGCTGGCAGATGCGGTTTTCTCTCCGCATGTGCGGCCAGTGCTTGGCCTAGAGCATTCCGCAGAAGTGGACCTTAGTCCTCAGAAGCAGCGCCGCAGATGCGGTCCACTGATTGCAGATGCGAAAAAGCTGGAGGCAGCGAGGTTCATAATACGAGACTTAGGCCATTTTTGACTCATTTCTTTCACTTCTTGGGCGATTTTGGAGCTTCTTAGAGAGGGTTTTTCACCTAGTTATTGAAGGTAAGTAACCAATATAAATTGAATACATAGATTATGAGTAGACTTTAACATGTAAAATTATTAAAATTATGGGTTTAGTTGAAAAACCTAAGTTTTGATAAAAATGAGATTTAGCCACAAAAAGATTATGGAATTAGGTAAAAATTATATATTTGAGTTCGTGAGGTTATGGGTAAAAATTATCTTCGAAAATTTTCGGAATTTGGACATGTAGGCCCGGGGGTGAATTTGAGGAATATTCCAATTTGAGTTGGGTAATTACTCTAATAGTCAAATTGCAAACTTTTGAACATTTATTGATAAATTTATATAACGTTTGACTAGTTTCGGGTCGTTTGGCACCAAGTTGAGGATTTAAAGCATATTTGTGGATCGTAAGTGAGCTTGAGAATGAGGTAAGTCTCTTGCCTAACCTTGTAAGAGGGAACTCATCCCCTTAGGTGTATTTGTTGTGAATTACTTGTGTGGGGAACTACGTATGCACTAGGTGACGAGAGTCTGTGCGTAGCTAAATTCCATGTGATGTCCAGGTAGTCTTTAATTTACATCATGCTTTGTTTGCAATATTATGTTGATTATGCATATTAATTATCTTAAATAGAGCTGAGATTAAGGATTTTAAGTTTTGAAGTCTCCAGTTTGGATTTCTTATGTTTAGGAAGAGTTGAAGAATTTTATAATAACTCTGAGAAATTCATGTTCACTCGCATCGCAAGTATTTCCGCGAGCGAGGTAAATTCCTCTACTCTCATGAGAGCGGGCCGTTCGCCTCGGCAGGTTAATAGATGCATCTATTGTTCGTGCCGTTCAACCCTCGGCAGTGCACATAATATATACATTTTGGATCGGGCCGTACGACCTCAGCATAAATCGTGCGTAATAATACTCGGAGCCTAATTATATCTGATATTGTTTTATGGCTTGCGAGGTCACAAGTATTTAATGACAGAAGCTGACTTGGGATTTATTATTAGTGGAAAAATTATTTATTCACTGCTTGTTGTTGAGTTTCATTATTATTTACATAACCCATGCTTATTTAAAATTTTGGTATTTTATTGTTAGCCCATAGTAAGTGTCGAAGTCGACCCCTCGTCACTACTTCTTCGAGGTTAGACTGGATACTTACTGTATACATGTTATTTATGTACTCACACTACACTTCAGCATTAACTGTGCAGGATCTGAGGCAGGTGCATCTGGTAGCCATCCCGTTGCGCACTCCTGATACTTCGAGACTTAGCGGTGAGCTGCCTTCCGAGTCCGTTCTACAGCACCCAGAGTCTCTCTTTTGTATTTACTTTCTGTCTAATTTCTTTCAGACAGTAGTTTAGTATTTTGTATATTCTACTAGTAGCTCATACACTTGTTACACCAGGTCGTAGCACACACACTAATAGATTGTATGGTTTTGGAGTATTTATATCGCTATGATTGCCCACTTAGTGGCCTTTGTTTTATTTCATTAAATTTTCTACCCCTTATTTTCTTAATAAATCAAATTTAATTACTTGGAAACTTATTAAAAAGAGCAATCACATGGTTAGTTCACCATTGGCTTGCCTAGCAGCTACGTCGGACACCATCATGGCCTATAGGAGAAATTGAGTCGTGACAAACAACGATACAACGGTCTTGAGCATGGACGAACCTGGAGAGAGTCAAGCTCGAGTGAGGTGAAGAATTGAGGGTAAAGGAAAGGCAGTTAAAAGAGACAAACGGGGAGTCGAAATCCGCCATCAGTCGAGTATTGCAACACGGATCACTCTCGGTATTGGCTATGCACCATATTTTCGTAGGAGAGAAGGAAGGAAAAGATTTTTACTTTATTTAGACTTGTATTAGGGTTAAAACTCGTCTACTATATAAAGAGGAGAACCCTTTCATTTTTTGAGGACTATGTTCTATGCAGAAGAAGGCAATAAAATTTACTTTGGCTCTCAACAATATTTTTAAGTGGTCTTCAATTGTTCACTCGTTTATTCGGATCCGAGCTCTATCTCCAGGCTTAATCGAGACCAACCGTCGGCCTTTAAGTTAAACACAAGGCTTAATCATTACATCACTTTGGCTTGATCGTTTTATCTCATTTTAGTTATTTGATCATTTGTGTTAAATTAAACTACATATCTTTAAACGCGTAGAAATATAATTGTTATCTATTTAAAGGAGTAAACAGTTTGACGCCCTCCGTAGAACTAAGGGTAATAGTGGTAAGTTAATACGAATCTTGATAACACACACTATTTTAAACTTATTCTTTGAAGTTTGATTTCAGGACTATTCAATATGTCAGATTCTCAATCTTCTCACTTAAGTGTTGACACCGAATCAGGCCACCACGATAAAAATAACAACAAGGTGCCGAGCAACAACTTCCCCCCTGTCGACCCTAATGGTGTACGAATCGCTGAACCGATCGATGCCAATTCACAGGTTGCAAATCAACACTAACCTACTGATTGATCCCAATAATAGCATTGACGGGGCGCCTCGGCCATCAGTTCGTGAAGCACATGACGGGGGAGGTGATTGAGTTAGACGTTTGATTTTTGAGATGCTGCAAGCCCAACAAACTGCCATATCGCAGCTGCAGAGAAAAAAAATCACACACACAACACGGTTGAACTCGAAGGGGTTGGAGAAGACGCCCGGAGGGAAGAACGGATTGTTATAGAGCCTAATGGGACTCGATCCTAGGAAACTTTTGATGTGGCAAAAATGCTCGAGGCACTCACAAAACGGGTAGAATCCGGCGAAAATAATATAGAGGCAAACGATAAGAAAGTGAAAACCTACAACTCGAGGTCGATCATATCCCAGGGTGTACCCCCGGTAGTGAAGGGACCAGATTCCAAAAAGTTCATTCAGAAGCCTTTCCCCCAAGCGCGGCACCAAAGCTAATTCTGTAAAGGTTCTAAATTCCCGATATCTCCAATTACAATGGAACCATAGATCCAAACAAGCATGTGACCTCCTACATATGCGCTATAATAGGAAACGACCTCGAAGATGATGAGATCGAGTCGGTGTTGCTGAAGAAATTCCGGAAAACCCTATCCAAGGGAGCAATGATATGGTAAAATCTATTAATTTTTCTATGCTTACAGATGCCTTTGTTAAAGCTCATGCTGGATCCATTAAAGTTGAGACGAGGAAAATCGAAGCTGTTCAAGTTAAACAGAGGGACAACGAAATGCTAAGGGAATTCGTGTCAAGGTTCCAAATGGAACGGATGGACGTACCATCGGTTGCAGACGATTGGGCCGTTCAGGCATTTACTCAAGGGCTTGACCCCCGAGGTTCGGTTGTGTCTCAACAACTGAAGCAAAATTTGGTAGAATATCTAATGGTTACTTGGGACGAGGTCCACAGTAGGTATCGGTCAAAGATCCAAGTCGAGGACGACCAATTATGGACACTCTCAGGGTCGGTTTATCCCAGTAAAGTGAACAACAAGACTAAAAGAGTAGTGAATCAAGAGTCGAGGCCACCCCGAGACCGATACCAGCCTTACAACTTGGATAGAAGGGGAAACGGACCCAGTCGCTATTTGACTAGGAGCGACAGAAGAAATGATCAGGGTCCAAGCAATTGAGGGTTGGTGAATAGAAACGGGCTCGACAGATCACTCGGAGTCAGAGATGCCCCGAGGCTATTGTCGCACCCTATTTTGCACTAGTCAAGATAGGATTCAACTTTTGCTTTCTCTGTTGTTGATGAAAGAGAGTCGCCACCTAATATTTAAAGGTATACTAGAGTACCTATTTAATTACTAAGTTATATTCCTTATAGGTCTACAAACTTGTGAGATTCTTCTGGAAAAGGGTCTTTTTTCTTCTAAGGGGAAGGTGTTAGGCACCCCTTAAATTCTACCTAAGGTAGATCCATAGAACTTAGACTAATTTTAAGGAATCAGTTATTTATACTATGCTTAATTACTGCTAGGCATGGCTTACTATATATTAAAGGGAGTATATATGTAGGACTTAGGAGGGATGTGAAATTGTGAAAAGTTATTGAAGGTTAAGAGAGAGTTCTGAAAGTAGTCTATATTTTAAAGCTTTTAATTATTAAGTTATGGACATAATTAATTTAAAGAATAGAAGCTTGTATAATTTTAAAAGATGTACGTAAGAAAAGTGATTCTAAATGTACCTTGATTTTAAAAATTCTGAAGAAGGCGAATCTTCGAAAATTCATTTTTTGGGTGATTAATTACTAATTAATTCTCTTTAAATCCTATATTAGTTATAGTTTTTCTATGATTCATGTAATATTAGAGCATGAAGGTAAATTAAATAATCTAATATATGAATTAAATACATGGTAATGAAATATGATAAAACAACCAAAGCAGTAAGTGAAAATAATAAACCAGTAAACTAGGCTATGGAAATATTGAGCAGTAACGGAAGAAGTAAGGGAGAGACTAGATTCCGATGGTTGGGCCTTAATGAGGCAGGCCCAGCAATTGAGAGGTGCGGCTATAGCTGAATGGGCTCTTCAAAAAAAATAAATACAGCCAAGCTGGTTTGGACCTGAGTTCCTTAGGAACTCAGTAGGACTAAATGTGTATATGCCCAATAAAGAAAGAAAACCATTAGAAGTATATCCTATATTCTCAACATATTCAAAACATATATGACATATATATAGGCAAACAATTGGAACACGAAAAATAATCAATACTGTGGGAAATTATATTATGTGGTGGTTTCTACTTAGCAAATAATTCACATTGAAAACTTTTCGTTGTCATTAAACATTAAACCTCCAAAGAACTAAATGTGTCAATGAATTAAGGGCTATGAAGGAAGTTCCACTCAAGGTCGATGCTTCCTTTGAATCCCCCGACACTTCAAAGTTCACAAGGGACTCAAGACCCAGGGCAATGCTTGTGCTGGGGAGGGAAACCCGACTTAAAGCCGAACTCCACTCCCAGATACCCTTAAATACTAACAACATGTTTTCCTTGCAGGTTTAAATGCCAATAAGGCCCTTTCAATGTAAACTAAATGCTAAAGCATTACTTACCACAAAAATATACTTTCCCTCCTAACTTTAAAACACATATAGGTGAGGAGCAGAAGCACCATATGCATACTACAAAGGTCTGAACATTAGAGCAGAACAATATTCCTAGGAAAGGCAAAGCTATATAGCAACAACTCAACAAATACAGAGGTTCTTGTTTCTGGCAAAATTTAGTGTAAACTAGTTGGTTTGCTTTTAGCACGAACCTAGGTTGATACTACTATTTTAACACTTTTAAAAAATCAGTAATGAAAATTCAGGAAACACAGTCGTGACTAATCATTTACAGAGGTTATCAAAGATATCTAAGACATAATCAAATCCTTCAACAGGTCTACAAATTCACAGATTTAAACATGGAGTCCCTTAGGACATTAACAGAGTCATACTCCTAATAGTATTAGCTTCAAGCAAATCATCATGTTCAGATAGCATCATCAAAGGTCCTTAAAAGATTTTAGAGGTTCATATTTGGTTTTAAAATTAACAGTAGAGAAAGGACTAGAGTGGTTCTGGACAAGGTATGAAATCAAGAATTAAACAGGAACAAGTAGTATTTAGTTAGCTACTTGAACACTTCAAATGCAGTAATGATTTTGTGTAAACAGGGAAACTTTACACATTATTGAATTAGATTAAGCATGTCATGAGGAAAAAAAGTTACAGTTAAAGGAAAGATATTGCATTAGAACAGGTTTAACTCAAACCTAATTCTAGGTTAGTATCTGAATATAAAAATGATCATGCTTCTGTTTTCACAATTTATCACTTGGTTATAGCAGAGCAACTAGGTCCTTTTTTAGGGAAGGCAATCTTGAAAGATAAAATGCATGTTACTGTAACAACCTAGCCGGTTGTTTTGAAAGTTGTAGCCCCGTTCCTCATTTACTGCTCATTTTATACTTTACAGCAGTTATGTGAGTTGTCGGGGTTGTCGGTTTGGGTCCGGAGAGATTTCGGAGTGAAATGAGACACTCAGTCTCAAGGTTGAAAGCTTAAGTTGAAATGGTTGAACGGATGTTGACTTTTGTGTAAACGACTCCAGGAGTTTTGATGGTTCCGTTAGCTCCGTTAGGTGATTTTGGACTTAGGAGCGTGTCCGGATTGTGATTTAGAGGTATATAGATGAATTAGGCTTGAAATGGCGAAAGTTGGATTTTTGGAAAGTTTGACCGGAAGTGGACTTTTTGATATCAGCATCGGATTCCAATTCCCGAAGTTGGAGTAGGTCCATAATGTCATTTGTGACTTGCATGCAAAATTTGGGATCAATCGGACGTAATTTAATGGGTTCTGGCGTTGTTTACAGAAGTTGGAATTTCTTACTTTCATTAGACTTGAATTGGGGTGCGATTCGTGTTTTGATGTTGTTTGAGGTGATTTTAAGGTTCAACTAAGTTTGTATGATGTTTTGGACTTAGAAGACTGCTGAAGAATTTCTGGTGTCCAGTTTTGGTTTCCTTCTGCGCGTTCGCGACGGGTGTCCCACGTTCGTGAAGAGTAGTTGGTGGCAGGTGATGATTGTTATTTGACTTCATGAAAAGGGAGCTGTGTTCACGAAGGACTGAGTAGGTGATGCATCACGAACGCGTGAAGGAGGTCGCGTTCGCGAAGAGGAAGACGAGGCAATTGGGACCCCACGCATTTGGTCTTTGCGATCGCGAAATAGGGACAATGTTCACAAAGCTAGGGGTCAGATAGGTGATGATAGGCTATAATTAAGTATTTTAGTCGCTCATTGCACTCTAATTTACTGCACTTTAAATGTGTTTGAGCTTAATCGCTAGTGTTTTGCACTAATTATATGTTTTATGCCTTGTAGGAGTGATTCCGAGTTATGGAATGAATCCATGATGTTTCGGAGCTTTGTAGTCTAAGTAAAAGCTCAAGGATTAAGTTGGGTCAAGTTCGGGGATCAACGGACACTAGTGCATTCAAAGAGAGAAACGAAAAATCGGCTAGTGCGCTACCCAGTGCGCGAGCGTGCACTGTTCATGCACTGGGCGCGCATGTGAGGCAGTGTGGGGCGCAAAATGCACGACCAAGTACGCGAGCAGGTCTTCAGGTGCGCGGCCACGATCGTCCAGTCCGGAAAAGTCTTATTTCGTGAAGGAGAAGGTGTGTTTGTTTGGTCTCGACCCTACTTGGTATATATACATGGAAAAATGGTATTTTCAGGACTTTTGACATAATTTAGACCTAAGGAGGCTAAGGAGAAAGGGGAGAGCAAGAGCACAAGGATTCACCATTCAATCCTCACTCAAGATAAAGGTTTGGAATGTTTATGTTTTCCTTTAACTTAAACTTAATGTTGATGAATTTCTCCATATCTATGGAGTAATTCTTCTTTAGGGATTGATGGATTCGGTGTTTTGAGAATTGTTTGTGGATATTAACTCTAGTTTATGTATTGAATCGATTTGGGTGTTTTAATTGCTGCACACCTATTCACATGTTTATGTAATTGAAAGAGGCGTAACTTGTGATGTTTTCCCATTATCTTGTTGGGTAGATTCATCGATTCTTCTTAGTAATCGAAAGAGGCTAGTTGAATTATTGTTTAGACCTAGTTAGGAGAATAATCGAAAGAGGTTCTCCCAAGGATCAATCCACTGTGAATTCTTGCATATTTTTACCGAGCTTAACATAGTTTATATTGTTAGATTGAGACTTAATCGAGAGAGGGTTTCTACTGAATGTATGAACAATAATTGAGTGAATTCGAGAGACTCACTTGAACTTTAAAGTGAATCAACTAGAGTTAATTTCCAAATAAGTATCTTGCACCTATCCAATCAACCTCTATTTTCTTCCATTGATATCGTCTTTGCTTAATCTTGTTGTGATTGTCATTAGCCAATAGTTTACACTCTTAGTAGATTTTAGTTTTAAATCACACATATCAAAATTGTTGATCATCTTGGATAGAAATTAAACTAGAAGCTACGAAAATACTATTTAAATCTAATCCCTGTAGATACGGTATTTTCTATACTATACTCGACTAGCGAGCCTA
This sequence comes from Nicotiana obtusifolia, assembly GCA_002018475.1. Taxonomy (NCBI): domain Eukaryota; kingdom Viridiplantae; phylum Streptophyta; class Magnoliopsida; order Solanales; family Solanaceae; genus Nicotiana; species Nicotiana obtusifolia. The sequence goes on from MCJB01003780.1 coordinate 411,162, forward strand.
AGTTTTGTACACCGATTTTGTGCTCGTCAAATTTGGCGTCGTTGCCGGGGATTGGCAATCAATAGTGTTGGAAATAGTTTGTAGTGCTAGTTCAAGAATTTTTCTTTTTATTTTATTTTTCATTTTTTATGTTTCGTGTTTTTTGACTGTGCGCATGCTACAGGTTAGATTGGTGCATTCTGGGAAGGAAGTGCTACCATACAAACTAGAAATTGACAAACAACTGCGACAGTTGAGGAAGGAAAGAGATCTCCCCGAGAATATAGAGAAGGTTGGGCAATCCTCAACCAAAGAAGTTATGGTGGGGGACGAGGATAATGTTGATTTGGCTGCGAGAGAGGTAGCCCAGGAAAGAGAAAACGCTGCAAGAGATGCTGAGGAGACAGATCTTCGAAATGCACAACTTATCGATGAAGAGGAGAGGGCTCGAAGAATTTCTCATAATCGACCTGTGGGTGCAGACCAAATATGAAATATAGCTCCCGGTGCTGGGAGACCACTTGGCGATTATGCTAGACCGGTCTACAACCAAGGCTTATCTAGTGTGGGACCACCTCCAGTTATAGCTAACAATTTGGAGTTGAAGCAAGGGTTGCTCCGAACTCTTCAAAACAGTTGTGTCTTCAGAGGAAAGATGAATGAAGATCCAAACAATCATTTGATGGACTTCGAGGAGATTATGAACACCTTTTAATATAATGATGTGTCACAAGATGTAGTTTACTCAAGGTCATTCCCCTTCACACTCAAAGACGATGTAAAGCACTGGATTCGAAGCTTGCCTAATGGATCGATTAGAACATGGTATGAGATGACCAAAACATTTCTTGAAAAATATTTCTCATCAGCTAAGACGGGCAAGTTTAGAAGGAAAATTCATAACTTCGAGATTGAAACTGTATTTGAAGCTTGGGAGAGGTTCAAAGAGATAGTGTGTAAGTGTCAGCATAGTGGAATAGAACTCTGGATGCAACGCTAGGACTTTTGGGATGGATTGACACCAACCTCACGCAGAACATTGAGCAATGCAGCTGGAGGTCCGTTGATGAAAAAGATTCCAGAGGAGATAGTCACAATTCTAGATGAGTTGTTTGAGGATGCAAATCTATGGCCCTCTGAAGTTGCTGAAAGAAAAAGAACAACTGGTGTTCACCAAGTTGATGCTAACACATCTATGCAGGTATAACTTGATGCCATGGCAAAGGAAATCAGGAAGCTAACGTTAGCTTCAATACATAGTGAGCCCCATGCAGCGTGTGATATATGTGGAAGAGGACACCATACTCATGAGTGTCAAGACTCAATTGAGGAAGTTAATGCAGTTGGGAATTATAACTTCAATGCAATGGGTCAGAAGCACCCCTGTTTTTCATGTAGTTCACCCGGGGGTACAACAAATGCATGGCAACAAAACAATCCCAAATTTCAAGGATAAGGAACTCCTGGTTTTGTGAATCAGTCGAGGCTGCAGTTCCAGCCTCAACATGCCACTCAACATGGGCTAGAAGATTTAATGAAGTTCTTTATTGTCAAGACAGATGAGAGGTTAGATTCTCATGGGTCAGTTATCAAAGGATTTGGCATTGGGTTGCGAAATTTGGAGAAGCAAGTAGGGCAAATTGCAAATGTATTGTCTGAAAGAATCCTAGGTACTCTACCAGCTGACACTGAAAGAAACCCCAAAGAAACGGTAAATGTTGTGACCTGGAGAAGCGGGTAAGTAGTGAAAGATCCCATTCCGGTCCAAAAAGAAAATGTACCTGAAAAAGAAAATGGGGAGCAGCTGGAAAAGCAATCGATAAGAAGAAGAAAGGTAAGAAAAAGCTGAGAAAAAGAAGAAGGAGGAAACTTCAAGAAGAGAGGAACATGAAGAGAGCAAGCACATGCTTGCTCTATCTTATCCCAAAAAGTTGCATAAAGAAAAGCTGGGCAAGTAGTTTGAGAGATTTCTGGATATGCTAAGACAGGTTAATATAAATTTGCTATTCACAGAAGTGGTCTCACAAATGCCAGCGTATGCCAAATCTTGAAGGAGATCCTGACAAAGAAGAGAAAGATAGAAGAGACATCGGTGGTCAAGCTCACAGAGCTGTAGCTCACAGAGCATTGCAGCGTAATCTTGCAAAAAAAAACTCCCACAAAAGTGTGGAGATCCAGGGAGTTTTACTATACCTTGCTCATTAGGCATTCTTAATTTTAATAAGCTTTTGTGTGATTCTAATGCCTCAATTAATTTAATACCTTTGTCTATTTACAGGAAGATGGATCATGAGATTGGAGAGATAAAGTCCGCACCAATTTCCTTACAGCTGGCCGACCAAACAACTTTGATACCTGAGGGAATAGTTGACAACGTTTTAGTTCGGGTAGATAAGTTTGTCTTTCCTGTAATTTTTAATAGGTGAAGATGGAGGATAACAAGGAGATACCTCTAATCTTAGGAAGACTATTCTTTGAGATGAACGTGGAGATAGGGGTGAGAAAGGAGAAGCTAGATGCAAGTGTAGAGTGAAAGGTGAAAAGCTCGAAAGATGAGGCCCCGGTGGCTGAGAAAGAGAAGTGTGGGGTGTACCCCCAAGAAGGCTGAGAAGAAGCTGTCTGCGTGGATGTGTGCACTAGTTCGGGCAAGAAGAATGGAGCCCGACTTCGACTCAGATCCTCACTAGAGATTCAGGGAAGTTTCCTCTACCTTATACTTTTTAATTGTGTGTCATGGGGACATGCCACAACTTAAAGTTTGGGGTGGAGGATATTTGTGTCTATGTACATTAGTCTTAGTTTTTGTTTGTTAGTTTTATTAGTTTGATAGAAGAAAAAAACAACTGAAAAAGCATAAAAATTTTAATTTTTTTTTGATTTTCCTGACTATGGATATTATATTGACAGGTTTCTTGAGGGATAAAGTCGAAAGAAAAAAAAAAGAAAAAAAGATTTTATGTTGTTAGGTAGTTTATTAATTCTCCTTGTTTTTTCTTTGTGTCGTGGTTCTTTTCCAAGAGTTTTTTTGAACCAGGTGTAGTTAGTTTTATTTTTGTTAGAAGTACGAATCCTGTGCTATGGTTTTAATTGAAAACAATGTCTCTTGACTTTATTATGCCTTGAGAATAGTGAGTGCTTTAGTTGTGACGCTTAGGCTCAGTTTTTCACTCTTGCATAAGTGCCTTAATTTGTATAAGTTTAACTTTGTTTAACTGCTTTGACTAGAGTGTCTTGAAGAGTCCGATCCTGAGTGAGTTATGTGCCATATGTGTGTGAGGTTTTGTGTTATTCTGTGCATTGCATTTGATGTCTAGAACTTGCCCCGTGTGTTTGCAACGCGAAATAGTAGTTCTGTTCAGTCTTGGAAGTGATGTAGACATTTCTTTTTTGAGCCAGTTATATGCTTTTACCCACCTAATTGTTATGTATTGTAGTTAACCCCTTCGAACCTATAATCATGTTTCTTTGGTAACCACATTACAAGACTTACCCATTTGTTTGAAATGAAAATCTACTTGAACCTTTTCGTCTCTCATGAGCACTTAAAATTGTTATGAACTTTGTAATAGTTGAAGTGTGGGGTGGGGGATATTTGGTTTTTGAGTGGAACTAACAAAATAAGGAAGAAGGTGCATTGTTTTGAAAAAAATAAATAAAGAGCCACTTGAAGTGAATAAGAAAAGAAAAAGGAAAATAAGTGTATAATTGTGCAAAATATTCCTTGACAAGTGGTGAAGCTTGATGTAATTGTGCTTAAAGAAGTAGGGAGTTAATAGATATTGATGTGAAGATGGAGTTATGGTTTGACATAAGTGTGGAGTTTTGAAAGGTAAAGTGTCTATATTAAAGTGCTTAGGGAGACGTAATCACTCTTATATCTAAATGTATCCTACCCGTCCCGCAGCCTACATTACAACCAATTAATGTCCTACTTGATCCTTGATTGAATGAGCTCAATTAGTAGAGTAGTACACTACGGGCAAGCCTATGGCTCATCTTTTGTGGCATATGAATGTTGTTTCTTCGAGTGAGCGAATTCTTTCTATGTGAAGTTCCTAATTGTTCTTAAATTTTATTATGTGTAGAACTACTCTCTATTATTGAGAGAGGGCACTTGATTCATGAAGGAAAGGTAATGTTGCTGACCTCTATTTTAGAGTAAGTGAGCGAGTTATAAATAATGCGTGGTACTTGCGAGACAAATCTTGAGGTGAAGATGTTACACTATTTAGTCTATTTTAAATATTCTTGGTATGATGAGTTAGAAAAGTCGTTTAAATGGTCCTATCTTTATAAAGTGTAGTTTGATTGCTCGAGGATGAGCAATAGTTTGGAAGTCAAACAATTCGAGCAATGACAAAATTTATGCTAAGGAATCGATGATATATTAGTTATACTGAATCCAAGACACAACTTATATATTCTAATTAAGTAAAAGCAATACGGAAAAATTAAAGGACACAATGTATAGACGAAGGGTAATTTCATATATTCACCAAAAAATATTTACAGAGGCACGAGAAAACAGCCCCAAAGTACAAAATATACGAGTACAAAAAACAAAAATAACACAAACCAAGGCATTCCCTGCCTATTCTTCATCAGAGCCCAGCTCGTTATCTGATCCTTCAGGCTGGTACATCGCTTTGGCCTCGGCCTCGAACCTCTTGGCCTCTTCAATCTTGGCCGCTATGTCCACCCCCCTCCCCCTCCCGGGTTGGATCTCCTTGAGAGCCTTCTTCCGAGATAGCCACTTCACGTACTCGGCCTTTATTATAACTCGAGCTTCGACTATCTCGACATTAGCCTTATACTGGGCCAGCATATCCCCGACATCCGAGATCTTGTTTGAAGCCACTTCCAATTTGTACTTCAGAGCAGTATACTCTTGTCCAAGAGTGTCACGCTTTGCAACGGCTGACGCAAGTTGTGCCCGGAGCTCCTCGTTCAACCAAGACCATTTTTCGACCTTGTTTTTCATTATTCGGAGCTGTACTTTGGTCGATGACAAGTCCTCTTTGGTGGAATCCCGCTTTGATGCTAGGTGATCCATTTTGCCTCTCAGCTTGTCGGCTAAAGCCTTGACCCCGTTTATCTCGGTCCTAAGTTGGTCGATCAAAGTTATCTTTTCATGGACCTGGGAGGTTACAACGTTAACATTAGCGTTTAGCCTCTCATTATCAATCCCGAGCACTCTTACCTTCTCAACCAGAAGGACATGGTCCCGTTTTGCTTTCAAGGCCTCCTTCTAGGCCTTTTCCAGTTCGACGTGAAGAGCGGAGAGGTCGGCGGTATCTTTAAGGACTTCATCCTTTTGCTCATAGAGAGTTTTGTACATCTCTGTTTGCCGGACTTGCTCCTTGAGCTCGAATTTGAGATGGCTCACCTCCATCCTAGATTGGTGGAAGCTCTCGTGATGAAGCACCAAAGCCTGAGAATGGAAGAAGAAAATCGTTAAAAATAGTTAGGGCAACAGGCACTCGTTAAAATAAAAAAAGGAAGAGGATATACCCGATTCAATGCTTGCTGAGCTTCATTGAAAAGGCTTGGCCCTCCTACCTCGTTCATCTTCAATTGGTCTTCCTCTGTTACCAAAGAACGGAGATAGCTGGCAACTCCGACTGGCCCGGACGGCATGCTAGTGTCCGTCAGCACTAAGAACACAACCGTCTTCTTTCGCTCGGGGTCCACACTCGAGGCGGGAAACTACTTCTCAAGCTTTGAGCTTGAACTCGGTTCACCTGATTTTGGTTGCACAACCCTTTTTGGGATCTCCAGGTGGCAAAAGCTAGAGTAGTCTTCTGACATACCAACGTCCACACCCTAAAAAATGAGTTGATGGCACCATCCACAGTCCGGGACGTTTTAGTCGATTTATCTTTAGTTGCCCGAGCGTCATTTAAAATGGCCTCCGTTCGGAGCGGTGACTCGTGAATGTGGTTAACAACGTCGCCTCTAGAAATGGACCTTCTCGGGACTGGAGGGGCTTCTTGTGAAGTAGCAACCACAGGTTTTTATTTGGTCCCCCGAGTTAATGAGGATTCAGCCTTACGAGAATCCTCCTCAAGGGCCACCAAATCTTGATCGGTGTTTTCCGAGTCATTCGGCTTGTGGGCGATGAATTCCATGTCTTCGTCATCCTCAAGAAAATCCTTGAGCTGACAAGCTTCGGAACCCGGGGCCCGGGCATCCAAAGTCTTTTTGGTGCTCTTCCTGACCTTAAGCACGATTCCTTTTGTTTTCTTGACTTTGGTAGGAGCGTCCGAGGAGTGGGGGGATCTCTTCTTCTTCTTTTTCGTTTTCTCCTCCTTCTTTGCAGCATTCGCTACGGGCTGTAGAGAGGCGGTAAGTTTGGAGGACAGAGTCGAGACCACGGTATCGGTGATTTCTCGAAGCTTGGTGGTCTTTGGCAAGCCTGTGAAAGAAGGAACGAGTTATGTCAATAACGGAATAAAGAATGACAAGGAAAAGATCAACTAGAAAAAAACACTCACCATGGGAATGAGCCTCCCACTTGCTTATGGAGAGCTTATGCCACTCACGCTCGGAGTACGTAAGTTGCTCGCATATACACTCGATCCACTATTCCAATGTGGGACCGCATTGGGGACTCGAGGGACAACTGCACATTGGATAAGATATGTCATGAGTAGAAAGATAAGATACAAGAAAAAACTTTAACGACTTAAGAGGAAGTAAACTTATGGTTTGAGTTTCACTTCTCAGGAAATGGCATGGATTCGGGAGGAATGAGGTCCTCGGTCTGTACCCGAACGAACCTCCACTACCAACCTCGGTCCCTGTCCTCATCTATGCAGGAGAGCAGAGCCTTTTTTGCCCGACGAGCAAGTTTGATTAACCCCCTCGAAAGATTCAGGGGCTGTACACTCGGAGCAAGTGATTGACTATGAACCGTGACTCCTTCATATTGCTCGCAAAATGACAGAGAAGAGTCACGATCCTTCAAAAGGATGGGTGAACTTGCCCGAGGTAAATTTCAGATCTTTTGCGAAACTCGAGGACCACTATATCAACGGGGCCAAACGTGAAAGGATACGTGTAAATGTCCTTCCACGCATGTCGTGATGTCCTCGTCAAGACTGGGAACGACTACGTCCTTGCCTTCCCATTTGTAGCCCTCTCGGACAGCCTTGAGTGTCTCATTGGTGATGGAGCAAACATACCTCCACGCCTCTTCAACCTGATCTCCTTGTACGGAGGTCTTCTCGACTTTGAAGTCATTATCTATGGAACATCCGCCAGGATAAAATCTGTAAAAGGATGTCCCGGGACTATCGAAGGCACTGCCTCGGTGTCGGTGGCCGAGGAAGAGGTCGACGGTGCGGTGTTTTGAGGTATCGATTTTGAAGTCTTCGCCATATCTATCTGGGAATATGAAGATTTGGTATGAAGGTTTGAAGATAAGGTATAATGGTTTGAAGATGAACTATGAGGATGTGGAGAACAAGTTATGAAGGTTTGAAGGATCGATAATCGGATGAAGATATCAAAAGCTCGAAGAAAACTTAAGAAAATTTGAAGTCAGAAAGTAAAAAAAGTGAAAGTGGGAAACTGAAACTTTATAGGGAAAGGGTAATGATTGCGAGATTTTTGAATTCGGTAACTACCGAGGGTGTTCAACTGACGACTGGCACGTGTCCAAAGTCAGAGCGACGTGACTGATGCGATGATTCGGTTCGCCAGCATGCGCATGATTTACAAGAGAAGGAACCGAGGCCAATTAGTCACTTCTCATCGCTCCTATAATCTACTCTCCGAGAAGTGAAGAGACTATCTATATACGGGTAAAATCGGGGATAGAGTTACCCTCAATTTCCCGTTGTCAGAGAAGGAACGACTTTACTTGTTTCTGATTTGGGTAAGACCAAAGGTACCCACAGATCGGAACCAGGAACGGACGAACGATACAACGGGTCTCGAGCATGGCCAAACCCGGAGAGAGTCAAGCTCGAGTGAGGTAAAGAATTGGAGGTAAAGGAAAGGTGGTTAAAGGAGACAAACGGGGAGCCGAAATATCCTCCATCATTCGGGTATTGTGGTGCGGATCGTATTTTCGTGGGAGAGAATGAATGAAAAGATTTTTACCTTATTTAGACTTGTATTAGGGTTAAAACTCCTCAACTATATAAAGAGGAGAACACTTTCATTTTATGAAACTGTGTTTTATGCAGAAGATGGCAATAAAATTTACTTTTGCTCTCAGCAATTTTTTAAAATTCTCTTCAATTGTTCACTCGTTTATTCGGATTCGTGCTCTGTCTCGAGGGAATTGAGACCAACCGTCGGCCTTTAAGCTAAACACAAGACTTAATCACTACGACACTTTGGTTTGATCGTTTTATCTCATTTCAATTCAACTATTTATTGTTATTTGATCATTTGTGTTAAATTAAACTACATATCGTTTAAACCGCGTATAAATTTAATCGTTATTATTTTTAAGAGTAAACACACTTCTTAAAGAAACTGTAACAGACCTATTTTGGGTATTGCTACGGTGATTCTCACAAATTGGGTGAACCTACGTACGTTGTTGGAAGAGGAGTCAATTGAATTTGCTTTAGCGAAATAATGTATTATTCTCAAGTTAAAATTTAATTATGTGAATAAACATAAAATTTATAAATAATATTAAAAACTGAACCACTTAAAATAACAGAGGAACGGATCTGCAGCTAAGTGCATTAAAAAAACCGAGGTCACAGGTTTAAACCCTTCAAGAAGCATGTTTTGCACTTGCTTTTCAAGAGGTTGTTACTAAATAGTAGAATTCAAATTTAACTCACACCTTTATTGCTCCTTGAATTCACGCCTCAACATGAGGTTCATGCTCTTTACATTACTTTTTACTATATTTTTTTAATTATTTTTTTTATTCTAGCAATAAGATTTGTAATTCGTTATTTATTTTTCTGATATTTACGTTTTCTTTATCACTCTAATAAGTTGCGAAATTTGTTGTTTTCTTTTAGCCCAATTTCTTTAATGATTAAGGTTAGTTGTTGTCTTTGTATATCTTTTTTACATTCAGTTGTTTATTTTTATTTTATTTGTGTGTCAAGTTGTTTCTGCAGAGTATTTATTAGTTACGAGGTTAAAGGATACATTTTAAGAATTGAAGTTTTACAGTGCAATAATATTTAAACATGTATTAAGATTGAAACTAATCTATAAATTATTTATAGATCGCTCCAAGATTGGGGTATTCATGGTATAAATGCCTAATATTGTCCATACATCGACTAGCTAGCAATAGCATCACACAACTTATTGTAGCTGATTGTAGTTGGTAGTGGAGGAAACTGAATTCAATCAAGTCAGATATGATAGCTTGGTATACCAATGGGACTGACTGCTTGTCATCTAATGGAAGATACTCTGTCACTAGTAGCTATAATGCTATGCTGGGAGATCTGCATAAACTTGAGGCAGCAGATTTAATTTGGAATTCCATAACGCTACCCAGGCACAGGATTATAGTATGGCTGGCCAATCAGGAAAGACTGCTGACAAAAGAAAGACTAGCAAAATTGCAGATACCAATCGATAGCAACTTATGTTGTCCATGTGATGAGGCAAATGAAGAAACCCCTTCCCCCTTATTCTCAGAATGCAAGTGGATTACTGACTTGAGGGTGGAGCTGGAAAACCGGTCTGGTATTACATGCAGAAAAAAGGGATCAATCAAAGCCTTGTGTGGTTCAAAGAAGACACTGGAGCCAAATCAAAAAGGAAATAGCCACTGCCATTTCGGGAGCTATATATGATCTAGCTACCACACTTGGACAGCAAGGAACTTAAAACAATTCAAGGATGAAAAATGTACATAGAGACAGTAGTAACACAAATCAAACAGGAAATAAAGGAGAGGATAGACCACATGAAGTGTTCAAAGAGAGCACATAGAAGCAGTTTTTTGATCAAAAGTTTTGTAACTAGTATGTTTTGTCAGAGGCTTGGAATAGATTAACACCCTTCCTAATTTCAAGGGCTCTTTAGGTGTATCAATTTGTTGGTTTATGGTAATATATTCACAGTTATTACAAAAAAAAAAAACAAAAAACTAAACGTTCTATCTCGTTCAGAGAATCAAGACGCCTGGAAAATCCATCGGCCAACACCATAAAAGCAAATAGGCATGCCAAATTAGCAAATGCCAAGATGGATGATGAGAATTTTTGTTATGGTCACTGAAATTACAGTTTAAAGCAATAGAGCCGAAAAACTCGAAATTTATCTGTCTTTATGGGCCCCCCAAAAAATATTAAGTTGGACGAGCATTTGACATAACCCATCTTGACTATTTGATAAATTGAAGAATGCTATCTATTCTTTGTAGTCTGTTTTTGTAACTTAAATGATGAAGACTGCGTACTATCTTGACTGTTTCAATACTAATCTTGACAGTTTGAGAAATATCAGTTATATTTATATGCAAGAAGACAGTCAACACAGTTTCAGCCATGATGTAGTATTCCAGTTAATTTTGACTGTGAGAGAATATTTTATTTGTATATAAGACGAAAGCGGACATTCATTTGCGTTTTGTCCTTGAAATATACTATTCATGATGTAATGATCCGAATGGTCGTTTTATTTTCTAGATCTTCATTCCCTTTATTAAGACTCTCTGTATGTGTTTTACTGTTTTATGACCTGCGGGGTGGTTGGTTTAGGTTTGGAAGGGTTGGGGTTGAAATCGGAACACTTAGTTCCTTAATTGTAGCCTATAATGGATAAGTTTGACTTGAGTCCACATTTTGAGTAAACAACCCCGGAACCGGGATCTGACGGTCCCAATAGATTCGTATGAAGATTTTAGACTTGGGCGTATGTTTGGATCGGGTTTCGAATGACCCGAAAGCGTTTCGGCGCTTAATATTGGAAGTTGGCACATTGAAGGTTTTCAAGTTCTTTAAGTTTGGTTTAGAGTAGGTTTTGGTGTTATCGAGGTCCATTTGAGATCCGAGCCTGGGAGTAGTTCCGTATGGTGGTTTATGACTTGCACGCAAATTTTGGCATCATTCCGAGTTGATTTGATAGGAATCAGACGCGCGGAAGTATTTTTAGAAGCTTTTGAGTTTCATGATTTATTTTATGCATTTTGGCGTCCGATTCATGATTTTAGATGTTATTTCAGTGTTTCGATCATGCGAGCGAGTTCGTATGATATTTTTAGACTTGTGTGGACATTTGGTGTGGAGCCCCGAGCGCTCGGGTGAGTTTCGAATGCGTTCGGAGGGGTGCAGAGACGTTCGTGCTTATCTTCGAGAGACTATAGGGTGTTAGGAAACTTCTCTTTCTTCATCTCCTATCGTGCAGTTGATATTATACTAAGTATATTTCTATTGATATCTCACAGATGGTGAGAACGTGCGCGGCGGATGTACCAGGCGGTCGAGGGGCTACTCCCCCTGTTGCTAGAGGTTGAGGCTGAGGCTGAGGCCGGGGGAGGGCTGTAGCTCCAGTCAGAGGACGAGGGCGCCCTAGGTTGCTCCTGTTGTACCACCCAGTGGATCTAGTGGAGGATCCTGTTGTTGCGAAGCAGGATGAGGCGCCTGCAGTTGTTCCAGCCCAGTAGATTTTATGATTGCGCCGGGATTCTAGGAGGTCATGGGTCATATGTTGCAGTTCATGGACTCTATGATGCAGGCTGGTTTATTTCCAGTGGACCCTGCCACATCTCAGGCGGGAGGGGAGCGCAGACCCCTAACGCTCAGGCTCCAGGGCACGCCGCTGTCGTTTGTCAGACCCCAGACCCCAGGTGCACTACCTGCGGGCAGGGCCTAACCTGTTGCAGCAGCTATGCCAGAGGTTGTACCAGTCGCGACCGATGATCAACAGAATCGTCTGGACAGATGGATTAGGCTTCGCCCCTACCTTTGGGGCTGAGCGGTTAGAGGAACCCTAGGATTACATTGGCTGGTGCAAGGATAGGCTCCGGAACATGGGTATATTGGAGCCCAACGGGGTGGACTTCACCACTTTTCAATTTGAGGGAAAGGCCCGTCGATAGTGGCAGGCTTATCTTCTTAGCAGGCCAGTGGGTTCACCTCCCTTGACTTGGGGATCATTTTACGCATTTGTTCTTGGAGAATTACATACCACCTTCTGAGAGAGAGGAGCTTGGAGGTCAGTTTGAGCGGCCCCGTCAGGGTCATATGTCTGTCACCTACTATAAGGCAAAATTCACTGACTTGTCCAGCCATGCAACTATTATACTCCCCACAGATGCAGAGAGGGTGCGGAGGTTGATTGAAGGTATGCACCATGAGATTCAAGTACCTATGGCCCGTGAGGTAGAGATGGGGACTTCTTTTCTTCAGGTTGTGGATATAGCTCGGAGGATCGAGCGTATTCGTAATCGTAGTGGAGAGTTTGCACCGAGGGACAAGCGGCCCCGGCAGTTTAGAGGATTCAGTGGTGCCCTACCTGGAGGTATAGGTCAGTTTATGAGGGGTCAGCCTAGCAAGCCCATGCAGTCAGCGTCACTGCCTGCTCGGAGTGCTCCAGCTATTTAGGGTTCCTCCATATGGGTATTCAGGCCATCAGGGTCAAATGTCGGGTCAGCAATCCACTGTTCCGAGGGGTTGTTTTGAGTGCGGGGATCTTGGCCATGTGAAGAGATTTGTCCCAGACTTCGGGCAAGGCTAAGCAGCAAGACTATCGGCCCATGATTACCGCACCAGCTGCCGCACCAGCCGTCCGGCCGCCCAGAGGCAGAGGGCAGGTGGATAGGGGTCATCCTAGACGTGGAGGCCAGTCACATGGCGCTCCAGCTAGGTTTATGCATTTCTAGCCAGACCAGATGCAGTAGCCTCAGATGCCATGATCACATGTATTATTTCTGTCTGCGACAGGGATGCTAAGGTACTATTTAATCCAGGGTCTATGTATTCATATATTTCCTCTTTTTTTGCTCATTTTCTAGGCGAGTCCTTAGGTACTCATTTATTTGTATCCACACCGTAGGTGTTTTTGGTGTTGTGGATCGGATTTACCGGTCTTGTATCGTGACTTTCTGCGGTTATGAGACTAGAGTGGATCTTATGCTGCTCGATATGACCGACTTTGAGGTTATCTTGGGCATGGACTGGTTGTCTCCATATTATGCTGTCCTTGATTGCCATGCCAAGACTATAATCCTGGCGATACCAGAGTTGCCTAGATTGGAGTGGAAGGGTTCATCTGTCAGTGCATCTAGTCGGGTTATCTCTTTCTTGAAGGCTCGACACATGGTCGAGAAGGGTTGTTTGGCTTATCTAGCTTATGTTCTGGATACTGCTGCAAAGGCTCTGACGATTGATTCAGTGCCTGTGGTTCAGGAGTTCTCTGATATGTTTCTTTCTAATCTAACAGGCATGCCACCAGATCGCGATATCAATTTCTATATTGATTGGCTCCATATCTCTATTCCACCGTACTGCATGGCTCTGAAAGAGTTGAAGGAGTTGAAGGAACAACTTGAGGAGTTGCTAGCAAAGGGATTCGTCAGACCCAGTGTGTCGCCTTGGGGTGCACTGTTGTTCGTGAAGAAGAAGGATGAGACTATGCGGATGTGCATTTATTACTGCCAGTTGAACAAATTTACCATTAAGAACAAGTACCCGTTGCCGCATATTGATGATTTGTTTGACCAGTTGTAGTGTGCCAGGGTGTTCTCTAAGATCGACTTGAGATCTGGTTATCATCGGTTGAAGATTTGTGCTTCGGATGTTCTGAAGATGGCCTTCCAGACTAGATATGATCGTTATGAGTTTTTGGTAATGTCCTTCGACTTGACTAACACCCCGGTGGCGTTTATGGATTTGATGAACCGAGTGTTCAGAATGTATCTTGATTTATTTGTCATTGTCTTTGTTGATGACATATTGATCTACTCGCGCAGCATGGAGGAGCACGAGCAGCATATGAGAGTTGTGCTTCAGACCTTGCGGGAACAGAAGCTATATGCTAAGTTCTTCAAGTGCGAGTTCTGGTTAGATTTTGTGGCATTCTTGGGGCATATCGTATTATGCGAGGGTATTAAGGTAGATCCCAGGAAGAGGCAGTCCGGAGTTGGCCTCGTCCTACCTCAGCGACCGAGATCAGGAGTTTCCTGGCGTTAGCAGGTTATTATCGCCGGTTTGTAGAGGGCTTCTCATCAATTGCAGCACCTTTGCCTAGATTGACCTAGAAGGGTGCTTCGTTCCGATGGTCCGACGGTTGCGAGGCGAGCTTTCAGAAGCTCAAGACAACTTTGACTACATCACCAGTTTTAGTGTTGCCTTCTAGTTCAGGGATGTATAATGTATATTGTGACGCTTCACGCTTTGGCCTGGGTTGTGTATTGATGTAGGAGGGGTGAGTTATTGCATATGCTTCACGTCAGCTGAAGCCCTATGAGAAGAATTACCCCGTGCATGATTTAGAGTTGGCTGCGATAGTTCATGCTCTCAAGATTTGGAGGCGTTATCTTTATAGGGTGTCCTACGAGGTTTACACCAATCATCGCAGCTTGCAGCATTTATTCAAGTAGAGGGATCTTAATTTAAGGCAACGCATGTGGCTTGAGTTACTAAAGGGTTATGATGTTACCATCCTTTATCATCCGATCAAGGCAAATGTGGTTGCGGTTTCCTTGAGCAGAACGACCGAGAGTATGGGTAGTTTGGCATTCATTCCAGCGGAGGAGAGACCTTTGGCTTTGGACATTCAGTCCTTAGCTAATAGACTTGTGAGATTGGATATTTCTGAGCCCAGTCGATTTCTTACGTGCGTAGTGGCTCATTCTTCATTACTTGAGCAGATCAAGGCTCGTTAGTACGATGATCCGTACTTGTTGGTTCTCAAAGAGACGGTACTACTAGGTAGTGCCAAGGAGGTTAGTATCGGTGAGGATGGTGTTCTGCGGCTCCAGCATCGCCTTTGTGTTCCTACTGTTGATGGCTTGAGGGAGAAAATTTTAGAGGCGCACAGTTCTCGGTATTCTATTCACCAGGGGCTACAAAGGTATATCACGACCTGAGGCAGCATCATTGGTGGCGGCCTCCTTCAGCAGCTGGTTGTACCATAATGGAAATAAGAGCGCATCACTATAGACTTCGTAGTTGGGTTGCCGTGGACTTTGAGGAAGTTTGATGTAGTTTAGGTCATTGTCGACAGGTTGACCAAGTCAGCACATTTTATTCTGGTGGTGACTACTTACTCTTCAAAGAGAGATTGGCCCAGATTTACATTCAGGAGATTGTCCGGTTGCATGGTGTGCCTGTCTCCATCATATCAGATAGAGGCCCTTAGTTCACTTCGCACTTCTGGAGAGCAATTCATAGCGAGTTGGGTACCCGGGTAGAGCTCAACATAACTTTTCATCGGTAGACCGAGAGACAGTCAGAGCGGACAGTTCAGATTCTGGAGGATATGCTCAAAGCATGTGTCATTGACTTCGGAGGTCAGTGGGATAGATTCTTGCGCTTGGCTGAGTTTGCTTACAACAACAATTTTTTGTACAACATCGAGATGGCTCCATTTGAGGCTTTATATGGTCAACGATATTGTTCGCCCATCGGATGGTTTTAGCCCAGCGAGGCTAAGGTATATGGTACTGATTTAGTGAAGGATGCCTTGGAGAAGGTAAAGCTGATTCAAAAGCGACTTACACAGAATAGTCCAGACAGAAGAGTTACCCGGATCAAAATACGCGTCACTTATCATTTATGGTGTCCGAGAAGGTTCTCTTGAATGTCTCGCCGATGAAGGGGATCATGAGGTTTGGGAAGAAGGGCAAGTTGAGCCCAAGGTTTATAGGTCCATTTGAGGTGTTGAGGCGAGTTGGGGAGGTTGCTTATGAGCTTGATTTTCCTCTTAGTCTATTGGGAGTGCATCTGATCTTCGATGTGTCTATGCTCCGGAGGTATCATGCCGACAGGTCGCACGTGCTAGATTACAGCACGGTTCAGCTAGATAAGAATTTGGGTTATGAAGAGGAGACAGTTGCCATTATTGACAGGAAGGTTCGCTAGTTGAGGTCCAAGAATATTGCTACGGTGAAGGTATAGTGGAGGGGTCAACTAGTCGAGGAAGCGACTTGGGTGGCCGAGGAGGACATGAGGAGCAGATATCCGCACCTTTTCAGCACTCCAAGTATGATTTTAGACCCGTTCGAGGATGAATGTTTGTTTAAGAGGTGGAGAATGTAAGACTCCCCGTATGTGCTTTTACTGTTTTATGACCTGTGGGAATGGTTGGTTTAGGTTTGGAAAGGTTCGGGTTGAAATCGGAACACTTAGTTCCTTAATAGTAACCTATAATGGTTAAGTCTGACTTGAATCAATGTTTGGATTAAACAACCTCAAAACCAGGATTTGGCGGTCCCAATAGGTTCATATGATGATTTTGGACTTGGGCGTATGTTAGAATCGGGTTTCGGATGACTCGGAAGCATTTCAGCGCTTAATATTGGAAGTTGGCACATTGAAGGTTTTCAAGTTCTTTAAGTTTTGTTTAGAGTAGGTTTTGGTGTTATCGAGGTCCATTTGGAATTCCGAGCCTGTGAATAGTTCCGTATGGTGATTTATGACTTGCACGTAAATTTGAGCGTCGTTCCGAGTTGATTTGATAGGAATCGGACCCGCGGAAGTATTTTTAGAAGTTTTTGAATTTCATGATTTAATTCATGCATTTTGGCATCCGATTCATGATTTTAGATGTTATTTCGGTGTTTCGATCATGCGAGTGAGTTCGTATGATATTTTTAGACTTATATGGATGTTTGGTGTGGAGCCCCAAGGGCTCGGGTGAGTTTCGAAC
The DNA here is from genome assembly GCA_002018475.1 of Nicotiana obtusifolia. Taxonomy (NCBI): domain Eukaryota; kingdom Viridiplantae; phylum Streptophyta; class Magnoliopsida; order Solanales; family Solanaceae; genus Nicotiana; species Nicotiana obtusifolia. The sequence goes on from MCJB01003780.1 coordinate 427,950, forward strand.
GTGTTCGGACGCGTTCGGATGCGTTCGGAGGGGTGGAAGGACTTTAGTTTTTCTGGTTTTCTAGGTTGGTGTTGCAAGTCTCGCAAATGCGACGTTTTGTTCGCATTTACGAAGTTGGGAAAGCATTGAGGATTTAGCATTTGCGAAGATTCTGCCAGTTTTGTGAACTGCCCCTCTTCGTATTTGCGAAATTTTTGGTCGCATTTGCGACCATGGTAGATATGGCCAGTCTTCGTATTTTCGACCTTCGCATTTGCAAACAAGTGCGACTGGTGCAAGGGCTTTTTATTACGGGACATAACTTTATTTCCCTCATTTCCCACTTGGTCTTAGGCGATTTTGAGAGCATTTTGTGGAGGGATTTCATCAACATCAAGAGGTAAGTGATCCCTATCAATTCTTTAGCTAAATATGTGACTCATAGGTAGATTTAACATGAAAAATGGTGAAATTAATGAAATTTGCGAAGAACCTAGTGTTTTGGTAAAAATGAGATTTGACCACGAAAATGGTTATAGAATTAAGTAAAAATTATATATTTGAGTTCATGAGACTATGGGTAAAAATTATATTCAAAAATTTCCTGAATCAGGGCACGTGAGCCCGAGGGCGAATTTTATGAATCCTCCAATTTGAGTTGGGTAATTACTCCAATAGCTAAAATTATGAACTTTTGAGTATATATTGATTAAATTATATAATATCTGACTAGTTTCGGATTGTTCGGCATCGACTTGGGGATTCTAGAGCGAATTAGTGGACCAGAAGTGAGCTTGGGAATGAGGTAAGTCTCTTTTCTAACCTTGTAAGAGGGAATTCATCCCTTAGGCGTACCTTTGTTGTGTATTATTTGTGTGGGGAGCTACGTACGCACGAGGTGACGAGAGTATGTCCGTAACTATATTCCATGATATGTTCGAGTAGGCTTAGATCTACATCATGCTTTTAATTGTATTGTTGCATTTATCATGCGTATTAACTGTCTTGAATAAAGTTGAGACTAGGGATTTAAAGTTGCAATTATTGATTTAGCCTTGTTATATTAGGAAAATTGAGGAATACTTAATAACTCTGAAAAATCCATATCTTCTCGCCTCGCAAGTACTTCCGCGAACGAGTTAAACTTCTCTACTCAAATAGGATCGGGCAGTTCGCCTCGGCAGTATGGTAACATCACTCTTATGGGATCAGGATGTTCGCCTCGGCAGTATGATAATACCACTCTTACAGGATCGGGCCGTTTACCTCGGCAGTATGATGGTAACACTACTCTTATGAGATCGGGCCGTTCGCCTCGGCAATATTGAATACCACTATTCTTATGGGATCGGTCGCTCGCCTCAGCAACTTCGTGCTTAATATTCGAAACGGGTTCCAGTTTGGTTAATTAAGTTAGTGCCTTCACGGCCAGTTATGAGATGTTGATGATGTGACATGGGCTCCTGTTGTACTTATTGTAGTTGTTTTTATTTGTTTCATTGATACCTGTTGTATGCTCACCATTCTACTTTATGCACTTATATTATTATTATTATTGACCTTTAGTAAGTGTCAAGTAGACCCCTCGTCACTACTTCTTCGAGGTTAGACTAGATACTTACTGGGTACGCGTTATTTCCTGTACTCACGCTACACTTCTGCACTGATGTGCAGGTACTGAAACAGGTTCCACCAGTGGTCACGCGGCCGTGTAGCCGATCATCTACGGAGACTTAAGGGTGAGTTGCTTTCGTTGCTACGATCCGCAGTACCGGAATCTCCTTCCATCTTATTCACTTTCGGACAATAGTTTTTAGTAGTTTTGTATATTCTCTAGATTGCTCATGTACTTGTGACGCCGGATTTTGGAGAATGGTAGCTCTTATGTACTACTGTACTTGTCATTTCTATCACCGCCACACATGTACTTATTATGTTGATATTTTGGTTTAAAAGGACTTATCACCGTTTCATGAGATTTAGTGTAATTAAAAATATGTTAAAAAGGGATAAAGAAATAGTCGTTTCGTTTGTGGGCTTGCCTAACAACGACGTTAGGTGCAGTCTCGACCTACTACAGGATTGGGTCGTGACACATAACATCTACAATTTTGCATCATTTAACAGTAGAATCAATTATTTTCTTATTTTTTTTTCCTCTACAAGTTTGACTTGAAATTTGTTATTAATTAATTAAGTTGCCTTTTTAACTATATGGTCATACGGCTAAAGCTTTTGTTAGTCAATTAATCTGATCTATTATTATCTAAAGAATATTACTGATACACTAACTTCAAGGTTTGACACGCATAAGATATCTAGTGTCCTACTGAAAAGAAATACATGTATGGGGTCGAATTCGATCGCTTGCATAGGGAATATCGGTTTCGAATTCGTACGACCGACATCGATTGGAGTCACTGCTCGATAGGCTGAGATCAAGACATCGAGAGATGAAGGTCAAGACCGGATGTCATCGGAACGGAGCTCGAAGCCAAGGCGCCCGAGACGAGATCGTTGAGGTCGATTAGGGTAAAACACCCTAGGGTAAAATTATCAGATTTGCGCAACTGAAGGACCAGAAATCTCATGATACGTAAATATCTCGGCGGGAATCACGGTATAAATCAGCAAAGACGTTGAAGCCATTAATTCTAGGGATATTTTACCTTGTAGATAGTTTTTTTACCTTGTATAAGACTCATTCTCCTCCTTATATAAAGGGGGCAGCATAATTGTAAAAAAAATAACACAATCAACGATCAATATACAAAAAGTACAGTCTACTCTAGTTATTTTCTCGATCTATCTGCTTCATATTTTATCTTAGAGAATTCTATCACAGTGAAGCTATTCTATATTGGTGGTTTGCATTCTTTCTTAATTTACTTACTAAATTCAGTCTTTATTTTCATTCATTCTTTATTTGTATCAAACCAAATCACGTGTCCTTAAAACCACATACAAATTTAATTATTATCCGAAGCCTAGGGTAAACAGTTTGGCGCCCACCGTGGGGCTAAGGATAATAGTGAGCGTTTGATACAATTTTCTCTCACACAAATTATTTTACGCTTGTTCTTTGGAGAATTTTTGATTTTAGGTTACAATACAACCATCACACTCACAATCTGTGCCTCTGTACGTCGATGGCGAGTTTGACCACCAGGGCGAAAACAACAATGTAGCGCCCGGTCATGAAATTCCAGTCGACGCTAATTCATAAATGGCGGTTGATGTGGATCGGACTACTGGCCCATCAAACAGTGTTCGTAGAGAACAGCGTTCAACAACTCAAAACGACGAATGGGACGGTATTAACCTTAGGATGATCTTCAACATGTTGCAAGCCCAGCAAGCGACCATTGCCCAACTGCAAAATCGAAGCCAAATTTCGAATAAGGTTGAGGCCAGTCCTTCTCGGGGAACCGTCCCTGAAAATGTACCAATCGCAGAGGAACCAAACGAAGGGGAATCGGGGGCGAATTTTGGGATCATGAAGATGCTCGAGGAACTAACCAGACGAGTCGAGTTTGGCGAAAAGAAGATCGAGGCCAATGACAAAAAGGTGGAGACATATAACTTGAGGGTGGATCAAATCCCAGGAGCACCCCCGATATTGAAAGGCTTAGATTCCAAGAAATTCGTGCAGAAACCTTTCCAATCAAGCGCCGCTCCAAAACCCATACCGAAGAAATCTCGCATGCCGGAAATTCAAAAATACAACGGGACATCCGATCCAAACGAGCATGTGATAGCGTACACGTGCGCCATAAACGGAAACGACTTGGAAGAAGATGAGATCGAGTCCGTTCTCTTGAAGAAATTCGGAGAAACCTTATCAAAGGGGGCAATGACTTGGTATCACAATTTGCCCCCGAATTCCATCGATTCTTTTGCCATGCTTGCGGATACCTTCGTAAAAGCACATGCAGGTGCCATCAAAGTGGAGACGCGGAAATCAAACCTGTTCAAAGTTAGACAAAAGGATAACGAGATGCTCAGGGAATTTGTATCTCGTTTTTAGATGGAATGGATGGACCTGCCACCGGTCACTGACGATTGGGCCGTACAAGCCTTCACCCAAGGACTCAACGCTCAAAGTTCAACGGCTTCGCACGAGCTTAAACAGAGCTTGATTGAATATCCGGCCGCCGCATGGGCGGATATACACAACCGATACCAGTCAAAAATCAGAGTCGAGGATGACCAACTTGGAGCCCCTTCGGGATATACTTACCCCATCAGAACTCATGATAGGGTATCGAAGGGATATCTATCGAGAAACGAGATCGAGCAGATACAGGCATCGGCCATATCCTAGGGACAGGAAAGTCATTCCAGCAAGGCAGGGCTCCCCGAGACGAGAAAGGAGGAACGATCATAATTGGAACAACCGAGGACCCTTGGTAAGAAACAACTTCGAGAGATCCACTGGTCATCGAGACGCCGCGACTATCAAAATACAACTTCAACGTCGATTCAGCTATTCTCGTGTCGATCATCGATCGTATTAAAGACACTTAGTGGCCTCGACCGCTGCAATCGGAACCTGCCAAAAGAGACCCCAATTTGATATACAAATATCATGGTACACATGGGCACAGGACAGAAGACTGTCGACAGTTGAGAGAGGAGGTGGCACGGTTGCTCGAAAATGGGCATCTTCGAGAGTTTTTTAGCGACCGAGCCAAAAGCCATTATGGGAACAGGAAAAAGCAAGTGAATCAGGAGGAGCCATAGCACACAATTAATATGATCATCGACGGGGTAGATGCGCCCCAAGGTCCGGGAAAAGTGCACTCGGGATTATGCGATGGAGGGAATCTTGTATTTCAGCGAGGAAAATGCAGAAGGAATCATGCAACCTCACAATGACGCTTTAGTAATATCGGTGCTTATACACAAAAACAAAAGTAAAGCGGGTACTGGTCGATCCTGGTAGTTCAGCAATATAATCCGATCATGGGTTATCGAACAGCTCGGGCTGACAAACCGAATTATCCCTGTAGTTCAGATTCTCAATGGATTCAACATGGCATGCGAAACGACCAAAGGCAAAATAACATTACCGGTACCATTCGAGAAACAAAATTCTGCGTGATTGACGGAGACATGAGGTACAATGCTCTGCTCGGGAGACCGTGGATTCACGATATGAGGGCGGTACCCTCAACACTACACCAAGTGTTGAAATTCCCATTGACTGATGGGATTATAATAGTTTACGGGGAACAGCCAGCTACGAAAGAGATGTTCGCAGTAGAGGAAGCAGTACCGATACCAGCAGCTCCTTCTCAGAGGGTCAAATAGCAATCACAGGCATCGCCTTCGACAAACGAAGGTGAACAGGAGCATCTAGAAGATGATAACTACGGGGTTCCCCAGTCATTCGCTCCCGATGAATCTGACGCAACTAAATCAATGGTCGAAGAACTCGAGCAAGTTTCACTCCGAGAAGACTCGAGGATCGAAAGGTATACCTGGGCTCGGGCCTAAGTTCCGAGCTCAGGACAAAACTCATACAATTTCTCATAGCTAACGAAGATTCTTTCGCTTGGTCCCATCTTGACATAACAGGTATACCACTGGAGATAACAACCCACAAACTAAGCATCGATCCGAAATTCCGGCCGGTCAAGCAAAAAAGGAGGCCTCAATCCGAAGTCAAACAAGCATTCATCAAGGATGAGGTAACTAAGCTTATAAAAATTGGGTCCATTCAGGAAGTTAAATACCCAGAATGGTTAGCAAACGTAGTTGTAGTCCCTAAAAAGGGAAATAAATTAAGAATGTGCATAGATTATAAGGACTTGAACAAGGCATGCCCTAAAGATTCTTTTCCTTTACCCAATATCGATCGCATGATCGATGCTACTGCTGGCCGTGAGACCCTTAACTTTCTCGATGCTTACTCTGGCTATAACCAAATACGAATGGACCAGGATGATCAGGAAAAGACATCCTTCATCACTAAGTATGGTACATACTGTTATAACGTGATGCTATTCGGGTTAAAGAATGCGGGGGCCACTTACCAACGCCTAGTAAACAAAATGTTCGAAGAACAACTAGGAAAAATAATGGAGGTTTATATTGATGATATGTTAGTTAAGTCCCTGCGAGCAGAGGACCATTTGAGCCATTTGCAAGAGACGTTCGATGTGCTGAGACGGTACAACATGAAGTTGAACCCGGAGAAATACGCATTTGGTGTGGGCTCGGGAAAATTCCTCGGTTTCATGGTCTCGAATCGAGGAATAGAAATCAACCCCGAGAACATCAAAGCCATCAAGGACATTACAATTGTAGACAGTGTAAAGGCCGTACAAAAGCTGACAGGCCGGATAGCCGCTTTGGGCCGATTCATCTCGAGATCGTCCGATAGGAGTCAACGATTTTTCAACTTGTTGAAAAAGAAGAACAATTTCTCGTGGACTCCGGAGTGTCAACGCATGTTAGAAGAAGTTAAGAGGTACCTCTCTAGCCCACCTTTGCTGCATACACCAAAAACAGGTGAGCGACTATACCTCTACCTTGCCGTCTCGGAAGTAGCGGTAAGTGGGGTCCTGGTTCGAGAATAACAAGGTACGCATTTTTCTATTTATTATGTTAGTAGAACCTTAGGCGAGGCCGAAACTAGATACATGCATTTAGAAAAATTAGCGCTCGCTTTATTGAGTGCCTCCAGGAAACTAAAACCCTACTTCCAAAGCCATCCCATATGTGTAGTAACGACTTACCCACTGAGAAATATAATGCACAAGCCCGAGCTATCTGGCCGACTGGCCAAGTGGGCTATCGAAGTAAGCGGGTACGATATCGAGTATCGGCCCTGAACTGCAATTAAATCTCAAGTGTTGGCAGATTTTGCGCCGTCGCTAATACCCGAGGTCGAGAGAGAATTAGTGACCGAATCGGGGACTCCTTCGGGAGTGTGGACTCTATTCACAGACGGCGCCTCGAACGCAAAGGGATCGGGGCTTGGTATCGTGCTAAAGCCCCCGACTGGGAATACAATTCGACAGTCTATCAAGACTGTAAAATTAACTAACAACGAAGCGGAGTATGAAGCTATGATTGTAGGTTTAGAACTGGCCAAAAGCCTGGGAGAGGAGATAATCGAAGCCAAGTGCGATTCCCTCCTCGTAGTCAATCAAGTGAACAGGACTTTCGAAGCCAGAGAAGGGCGAATGCAGTGGTATTTGGACGAGCTTCAAGTCACGCTGCATAGGTTCAAAGAATGGACCTTGCAACACATACCTCGAGAGCAAAACAGTGAGGCCGATGCCCTCACCAATTTGGGATCATCGGTCGAAGATGATGAGATCGAGTCCGAGAAGGTCGTACTGCTTTTGAGGTTGGTGGTGGAGGAAGGTCATGCCGAAATCAATTCAACGAGTTTGACCTGGGATTGGAGGAACAAGTATATGGAGTATCTCAGCTCAGGTAAGCTCCCTTCGGACCCTAAAGAATCGAGAATATTATGCACAAAGGCAGCTTGGTTTTGTTTATCCGATGATGGAACCCTATTCAGAAGGACATTTGGTGGCCCCCTTGCAATATGTTTGGGACCGGGTGACACCGAGTACATTTTAAGGGAAATACATGAAGGCACATGCGGGAATCACTCCGGCGTCGAATCCTTGGTTCGTAAAAAAATCTGAGCCGGCTTTTATTGGATCGATATGGAAAAAGATGCAAAGGAGTTCGTTCGCAAGTGTAACAATTGCCAAAGGCACACACTGATGATCCACCAGCCGGGGGAGACGCTGCATTCGGTCTTGTCACCGTGGCCATTCATGAAATGGGGAATGGACATCGTCGTCCCTCTCCCCTACACGCCAGGTAAGGCTCAATTCATTTTTTTTGTGATTGACTATTTCTCCAAATGGGTTGAAGCGCAGGCATACAAGAAAGTTAGGGAAAAGGAAGTGATCGACTTCATATGGGATCACATCGTATGTCGATTTGGGATGCCATCAGAGATCGTGTGCGATAATGGCAAGCAATTCATCGGCAGCAAAGTGATGAAGTTCTTTGAAGACAACAAGATCAAAAGGATCCTATCGACGGACAAGCTGAATCGACCAACAAAACCATAATTTGAAACCTAAAGAAAAGGTTAACCGACGCGAAGGGAAAATGGAAAGAAATATTTCCTGAAGTTTTATGGGCATATCGCAGAACCAAGAAAACCAGCACCGGGGCCACTCCTTTCTCACTAGTGTACTGTGCTGAAGCGTTGATACCAATCGAAGTAGGCGAACCAAGTATCAGATTCTGCTACGCAACCGAAGAATCAAATCGCGAAGCTATGAATACCAATTTGGAATTATTGGATGAAAGAAGGGAAGCAGCCCTTGTTCGAATGGCCGCCCAACAGCAAAAGATTGAAAGGTACTACAACCGGAGGGCCCATCTTCGACACTTCAACATCGGAGACCTAGTGCTCAGAAAAATCATACCCAATACTCGAGACCCGAACGAAGGGAAGTTAGGGCTGAACTGGGAAGGGCCTTACACCATCTTAAAGATCACCTGAAAGGGATCTTACAAGCTTGGAACAATGGATGGAAAACAGCTGCCGAACAATTGGAACATAAACCACTTGAAACGATACTATTGTTAAGGTATGATCTTTCATTCTTCATTTGTTTGTTTTATGTTACTAACACCTGCAGGTATCAAATGAAGTAACCTTGAGCCGGAAAGCACAGGACATTAGGACTGAAAGCACGCGTTGCACTCTTTTTTCCTTCGACCGGTTTTTTCCCAAATTGGGTTTTACGGCAAGGTTTTTAATGAGGCAACCAGGAAATGTGATAACTTAGATCGGTCGCATATCGAAGGCAACAATGTTTGGTGCTAAACTTCGATCGGCCTTAAACATCAGAAGACTGCTTAGCTACTTCAATCCACTAATTAGCTACTTCAATTCGGGGGGACTTCTCATAGATCATTAGGAATCAATGTAATGGTCAAACGGTCAAAAGAACCGTGCCCAAATAGATTGATCTATCCCCTAAGCAAATTGTACAAGCGCTTGAATGCTAATGAAAGTTCTTTTGCACCGATATTTTGTCTCCAAGCCCAAGGGCCATTTTGATTTTCGCTGTTCGATCATAAAGCTCAAAGTTTCATACGAAAATGGGGCGAAGGGGAATAGACCTACTAAGGCAAACCCCGATTTCTTAAAAGGCTAATGCCGAATCAAGTCAATGAAACTCGAAGGGGAGTAAGACCTGTTAAGGCGAACCTCGATTCTTAAAAGGCTAAGGCCGAATCGAGTTAATAAAACTCGAGGGGGAGTAAGACCTGTTAAGGAGAACCCCGATTTCTTAAAAGGCTAAGGCCGGATCGAGTCAATAAAACTCGAGGGGGAGTAAGGCCTGTTAAGGCGAACCCCGATTTCTTAAAAGGCAAAGGCCGAATCAAGTTAATGAAAATCAAAGGGAAGTAAGACCTATTGAGGTAAACCCCGGACCTTTTCGAGGCCAAGGCCTTACCAAATCGGTCGAAGAAAGGGAAAGTCTGCTAAGGTATATCTTGAAATTGGCTAAATCTAAACTAAGCCTGAAGAATAGAAAATTCAACAAGATGAATCATCGGTTCAAGTATGGAGAATCAAAATAAGTCTTCCACGAATGGAAAGAAAGGAAGATCTTTATATATGAACAGAATATGTTACAGAAATAGGGACTTCATTACAAAAAAAAAAAACTTATTATACAAAAGAGGCGTTTTATTCAGAATTTTCGGAGTCTTCTTCTTCTTCTTCTTCTTCTTCTTCTTCTTCTTCTTCTGGGAAGGCCTATTTTCTGGCTTCGGCTTTGATCTTTCTAGCATCATCGATCTCGGTTGATAGATCGAAGCCCCGAGCTTGTAACTCTTCAAGAACAGATAGGCGGGTTTGGCATTTGGTATATTTGACCAAAATCTTTGATTGATTCTGAGCGGCCTCGGCATCGGCCTTGTATTGGGCTACCAACTCATCGGCCTCAGCCTTGGATGCAGCAACCTCTGATTTTGCCGATTGCAGCTCGTTGACCAAGATTTCACAATCCGAAGTGAGCGTCTCGACTTGGGATTGAAGCGTATGGGCGCTCTTAGTCAGAGCCCCGATTTTCTCTTTTGCCTCCGATAATTGGTTTTTCGAAGAAACCAGTTGAGCTTGGAGGGCCTCTTTTTCCGATGTCAGCAGATCGGTCCTAACTCTCATTTCATTGATTTCTGCTTTGACCTCATTCGCCTTAGATCATAACCGGTTTATTTGGTCGAGCTGTTGCCTGGTCGATCATGCTAGAATTTTCTTTAAGCACAAAGTCTAGTTTGGCTCGAAGGATCGACATCTCCCCTTCGAGCCGCTCACGACGTGCCTTTTCTTCCCTTTGTCAAAGAAAAGCCTCATGATGAAGCACCGAGGCCTATAAGTACAAGAGAAAATATGATAGTTCGTCAAAGTTTGAAATGTAAAATGACGAACACCAGACAAGGCTTATCGAAAGTTTACCTTATTTGATGCTTGTTGAGCCTCATTGAACAAGCAGGCTGCATCCACCTCGTCCATTGCGGCCTGATCTTCTTCGGTCACCAAACACCAAAGATAACTAGCCACCCCACAGGCGCAGAGAGGACCCTAGCATCTTCAGGAATGGCAAACCTTATTATTCGTTTACGATCAGGGTCTAAACTCGGAGCAGGAAATCTATCGACCAGCTTTGGACCGAAAGATGCTCTGCTCATTCTGGTGGAGGGACTCTTCTTCGGCACTTCGAGCCCAAAAGTATCTACCGATGGCACGCCGTCGAAGAAACCTTGAAAGGGTCCATTCGGTATAGGGCCTTTGCTCGGGGAGTATGCTTTTGCGGCTCGGGCTTCATTAAAAGTTGACTCCGAGAAAGAAGGGGAGTCCATTGTTTCCGGGTGGCCCAAGACTCCCTGCGTCGCCTCTCCCGCGACGGCGGAAGCCCCAGTTCTCGCTCCCACCTCGGGGTCCTCTACTCGATGAAGAAGAGTTTCATTGGTCCTCTGCTTGGGGACTGCCCGAGATGGCTCGTTGCCCGAAAGTTCGAGACCTTCGTCTTCCTCGGACTCGTCGTCTAACCGGTAAGCTATGTCCGAGATTTTGAGACTATGGGCTATACTTTTCTTTGCCTTCTTCCTCTCGGGCCCAGATGAACTAGGGACTTCTTTTCTCTTTTTCTCTTTCTCCTGCTCTGAGGCAGGAGGATGGCGGGGAATCTCTCTATCAGGGGACGCCAGCCTCATTTCAACGTCCTCCGATAGACCTGCAAATGAAGAGCGAAGTAAATTATTAGTCAACAACTTTATCAATAATATCAATTATAGAATTCAAATGTTATCGATCTCACCATGATTTTTGGCCTGCCACCGGCCCTTCGATATCTCGCGCCAGGCACGCTCCGAATAGGTCCTTTGTGACACCACCTTCTCGACCAATTCTTTCAAGTGCATAATCGCAGCCGGCGTTATAGAAACAGCTACACCATGAGAAATCAGTTAGTGAGATAACAAAGGAAAAACACCAGACAGATCGAAATAGGAATATAGCATTTACGCTTCATGTTCCACTTCTCAGGGAACGACATGTCTTCGGCAGGAATCAGGTCCGATGTCTTTATTCAAACAAATCGGCTCATCCAACCTTGATCCCTGTCCTCGTCGATGCTCGAGAAAGGGGCCTTACTTGCCTGGCGAGCAAGTTTTATTAATCCCCCTTGGAATACTCGGGGACTGTATAACCGTAAGAGATGATCGAGGGTGAAAGGGTGCCCTTCGATCTTGCTTACAGAAAAATGGAAGAGAATGACTATTTTCCAAACGGAGGGGGTGAATCTGGCCTAGCATTACATCTTACCTTTTGCAAAAGGCGACGATGATAGGGTCCAAAGGACCCAACGTGAAGGGATAAGTGTAAACACTCAAGTAGCCCTCCACGTGGGTGGTAATCGCCTCTTCCAGCGCAGGAACCACCACGCCCTTACCAATCCAGTTGCAATCTTCCTTCACCCTGTCGATGGTTTATTCGTAATCGAGCAAATGTACCGAGTGACCGGTCCTCCCCAGCCCGGAACAACAGAAGCCTTCTCTACCTTAAAATCGGAGTTGATTGAACACCCAACCGGTACGGACGCTTTTAGAGGGGGCTCGATCGTAGTTTCCTCAACAACGACAGGTTCAGGTTCTTCAGCGGGTTGAGAAGAAGAGGGGTTTTGTTTCTGAGGAACAGATTTGGATGTCTTTGCCATTGGAAAGAAATAATGGAAGAAGCTAGTAGATGCAGGGGTAAGACAAGAACAAAGGAGAAGGTCACTTGTGAACAAACTCAGAGAACTTGAAGAATATAATGTTCAAATAGCGCAAACTTTGGAACTGAATGAAAATAAGGCTATTTATACCCTCTTAAAGATTGCGGCTCGAATCCCAAAATGAGGAAGCATTAATTAGCGTTTGAAGACGTTGTAGAGGTTTGTCTTCAGTTGGTCTATGAAAAGACCTTTTTTGATACTTGCCACGTGCGTCATCATGCTACCGTCATTTATCAATATGATGTTTTTCTTCTTTTGATGTGACTCCCCGAATTCCGTGTCGCGCGCCATTAATGTGTCTCCATTTGACGTAATCATAAAAGCGGCGGCTCATATCGTTTTTCATCATTACTCTCCAAAAAATGAGGGGACTATCTGTATGGGGTCGAATTCGATCGCTTGCATAGGGAATATCGGTTTCGAATTCGTATGACCGACGTCGATTGGAGTCATTGCTCAATAGGCTGAGATCGAGACATCGAGAGATGAAGGTCAAGACCGGATGTCATCAGAACGGAGCTCGAAGCCAAAGCGCCCGAGACGAGATCGTTGAGGTCGATTAGGGTAAAACACCCTAGGGTAAAATTATCAGATTTGCGTAACTGAAGGACCAGAAATCCCGTGATACGTAAATATCTCGGCGGGAATTATGGCAGAAATCAGCAAAGACGTTGAAGCCATTAATTCTAGGGATATTTTACCTTGTAGATAGTTTTTTTACCTTGTATAAGATTCATTCTCCTCCTTATATAAAGGGGGCAGCATAATTGTAAAAAAAATAACACAATCAACGATCAATATACAAAAAGTACAGTCTACTCTAGTTATTTTCTCGATCTATCTGCTTCATATTTTATCTTACAGAATTCTATCACAGTGAAGCTATTCTATATTGGTGGTTTGCATTCCTTCTTAATTTACTTACTGAATTCAGTCTTTATTTTCATTCATTCTTTATTTGTATCAAACCAAATCACGTATCCTTAAAATCACGTACAAATTTAATTATTATCCGAAGCCTAGGGTAAACAATACAGATGATTTGAAAAGGGAGAGGAGCATCTTCAAAGAAAAGGAAGAAAAAACAAATCATTTAGCAAAGAGTCGCAACCGATCGTCAAAAGGTATGGTTGATTGGTACCCAATTTAATGCAACTGCAATATAGAAATTATCCAGGTGATTTAAACTATGATATCATAATATCTGTTGTAGACATAAAATAAATAAATTTAATAAGCAGAAATCTCAATAGCATTTATCATTTTGTAAAAAACTCCACATAATTTGTCCAAAATATATAGGTAATAGGATCAAACGGCACGCAGTTACAAGTTTTAACTGGTAACAAATTGAAACTTTATTTCCATCTAACAGATGATATACAATTCTAAAATAATTTTGGCGAAGTTAGACAAATAAACAGTGTCACGACCAGGAGCGTATGCAGTGTACCCATGATGGGTTTAATTGAAATCATAATTTTTGATATGGAGTAAAAATTTATATAGTAATAATTCACTAAAATCGTAAAATAGTGTATATGAATTCATAACTTTAAAAATATAATGAGTTCAATGTCAAAATCCTTAAAAAAAAAATTCATAGAATTTAAAATCTAAATCTGCTTATCATCATGTCCAAATTAGGAGACATTGACCGACATGGGCATGTCACTTGCCAAGGGAATTAACCATTCTCCCTGTCATATCAGCTAAATATATAGCATTCCATAAAAACGCCCAATGGCATCAATCCTGAATATGTTTCGATGAGAGACATAACACAAATAGAATACCAAATATTTATTTTGTACTTTATAACTGCTAAGTGACTTGCCGGGGTAGTTGGTCCGGCTCCGGAAAGGTTTCGGAATGAGTTGAGGCACTTAGTCTCAAGGTTGGAAGCTTAAATTGAAAAGGTTGTCCGAATATTGACTTATGTGTAAACGACTCCAGAATGGAGTTTCGATGGTTCTGTTAGCTCCGTTGGGTGATTTTAGACGTAGGGGCGTGTCCGGATTGTGATTTGGAGGTCTATAATTGAATTAGGCTTGAAATGACGAAAGTTGAAAATTTAGAAGTTTGACCGAGAGTGGACGTTATGGTTACCGGGCTCGGATTAGGGTTCCGGGAGTTGGAGTAGGTCTGTGGTGTCATTTATGACTTGTGTGCAAAATTCGAGGTCAATCGGACGTGATTTTATAGGTTTCGGCGTCGTTTGTAGAAGTTAAAATTTCCTTAGTTTCAATAGGCTTGAATTGGGATGCGATTCGTGTTTTGATGTTGTTTGATGTGATTTGAGGGCTCGGCTAAGTTCGTATCGTGTTTTAGGACTTGTTGGTATCTTTGGTTGAGATCCCGGGGGGCCTCGGGTGGAGTTCAGCTAGTTAACAGATCGAATTTGGCTTAAGTGTTACGCTAAGGTGCTGCAGATATGGTGGGATTGGCCGCAGGTGCACAGCCGCAGAAGCAGCTAGGATTCCGCAGCTGCGAAAAGGAGGAAAGTCATTGGGGGTCGCAGGCACCGAAAAGTTTCTACAGATGCGGATGTGCATTTGCGTGAGGTCGACCGCAGAAGCGGATTGAGACGGGTAGCATGGTAGTCGCAGAAGCGGGTAATGGTTCGCAGATGCAGTCCCGAAGGTGCGAAGCTGGGACCACAGGTGCGCTTGGTCGGGTGTTAAGTGTGTTTCGTAGAAGCGAGTTTTACTCTACAAAAGCGGGAGCACAAGTTTGAGCTTAGGCTCCGCAGGTGCGGAAATGCCTGGGCAGTGTTAAATTCGAGGATTTTCGAGATTTTCTTCATTTTAAACATTTCAAGCTCGGGATTAGGCGATTTTTGAGAGAATTTTTGAGGGGTTCTTGAGGTAAGTCACTTGTGGTTAAATTTATTTAATTATTATGTTTCCCCTTTGATTTTCTCACCTAGATTGTGTGGTTTTGAGGTATAATTTTGGGAGTTGAGGCTAGGGATTTGGAGAGTTTAAATTAAGAATTGGGGGTGGATTTGGTGTTAGATTTTGATAAATTTTGTATTGTTGGACTTGTGGTTGAATGTGCTTCCGGAATTTGTGACTTTTGTAGGATTTTGAGACGTGGGCCCGATGGCCGACTTTAGAATGACTTTTTGACTTTTGATTAAGAACTTAATATTTTCTTTTGGAATTGATTCCATTAGCTCGTGTTGATTGTATCGAACTGTTTATGGCTAGATTCGAGGCGCTCGTAGATCGAATCTCAAGGCAAGGGCTTGTTAGCGGAGTAATTCGAGTTGCTTGAGGTAAGTATCATATTTAAACTCGGTTGAGGCACTAGATGCCTGAATTATTGTGATAGCCACGTGCTTTTGGGTGTGCACATGCGTGGGGATGATCCCATGTGCGGGAACCGGGGTTGTAGATTCATGTTTGGGTTGAGCTCGTGCTCCTATAAGCCCAAAAATGACTGTTAAGCTTCGAGCTTCGATATCTAACATGTGGTAACAATTTATGTGATCTAATTGAGCCATGATGAATCTACTTAGAGGTTTAATCCCTGAACGAATTTGATAAATGCTTTTCATTGATGAAACTTCCAGATTCAGCTACTATAGCACACTTTGCACATGCTTACCCTTTAGCATGTTATGTATACCAGTCCAGGGATAGGAGAATCTTATTTCTTTCATTATATACATGTACAGTTGCTTTATTGCTTCTGTATGATATTTTGGACTGGGGCCTGCAACTATGCCGGGTAGATTATGTCATTGGCACGTGAGTTGTCCGTGCAGTATGTGAGTTGTCCGTGTAAATCCATATATTCATATTATTGGCACACGTTTTGTCTGCGAAGCACATGAGTTATCCGTGAGGATCCATATATTGATATTATTGACACGTGAGTTGTTTGTGCAGCACGTTAGTTGTCAATGTAGTGTGTGAAACTTGAATTTTCTTGATCATTTATTTGATTTACTTGTTTTCTTTCCCCTATACACCATAATACTGTTTAGCAGGGTATTTAAGAATCAGTGCACATGCACACACTGATATTCGTATCATGAAGCTTTATGAGCTAGCTTTAATCTTATATTATGTTAATCCAAATGGATATAATTGTACTGATTTAACTAGTGATCTCAACAAATTGAGCTTCTCTTACCTTGAGTTGTTTATTTGCGATACTTATTGAGTTGGTTGTACTCACACTACACCCTGTATCTCATGTGCAGATTCAAGTATTTCCAGGTACGACGGTTGTTGATCGTGGAGTCTACCTGTTCGGAGATCATCGAGGTAGCTGCTTGGCGTCCGCATACCTTGATCTTTTCTTTTTCTATCTTTCAGTTTTATGTATTTTTGTCTTACTTTCCAGACAATGTACCAGACTATGTTGTTATATATATAGATGTTCATGTACTCCGTGACTCCAGATCTTTTGGGAGGATTCTTATATTGATCTTGAGGTTCATATCCAGTATCTGTGAAATTCTTAATTATTTAACTTGCTTCCGCATATTCGGGTTTTAAAAGTGTTAGTATGTGTGAGGTGTCGGCTTGCCTAGTACTATGATAGGCGTCATCACGACAGGTCGAGTTTTGGGTCGTGACAAGTTGGAATCAAAGCCTAGGTTACATAGGTCTCACGAGTCATGAGCAGGTTTGGTAGACTCTTGCGGATCGGTACGGAGACGTCTATACTTATCTTTAAGAGGTTGCCGAACCCTTAGGAAACTTCACATTCTTGTATTCTTGTCGTGTGAATTTGTTTATCCCGGTCACTAAATTTTTGTTGTTCTATTCTCTCACAGATGGTGAGGACACGTGCTATCGGACAGGACGGCCAGCCACCAGTACCACCAGTTAGGACGACCAGAGGCCGAGGTCGTGATAGGGGCCGCAGTAGGGGCAGAGGTGCAGCTCGTACAGCAGCTAGAGCAGCGTCTGTGGATCCACCAGTTGCTCCAGCTCAGGAGCAGGTTCCGGATGTGGTTGGGCCAGCGGAGCTAGCTCAGGCACCAGCTGCGCCCATTGTGGTTCCAGGCCTTCAGGAGGCTTTAGCCCAGATATTGACTGTTTGCACTGGCCTCACTCAGGTAGTTTTGACTCAGTCGACACCAACTACTTCTCAGGCCGGGGGAGGTATTCATACCCCCGCCGCCCCTACTCCAAAGCAGGTAATGTAGGGACTTCAGACATTGGGGGTACTACCAGTCCAGCCGGTTGCAGTTGCTCAGGTCCAGGTGGGTCCCGTTATGACTGATGATGAGCAGAGGAGACTAGAGAGATTTGCGAGACTCCAGGCTCCATCATTCAGTGAGACTGAGTCTGAGGATGCCTAGGGCTTTTTGGACAGGTGCCAGTGGATTCTTTGCACAACAGCTGTTCTGGAGACCAGTCGGGTCTCATTCACAACTTTTCAGTTTACTGGGGCTACCTTCAAATGGTGGGAGGCTTACGAGAGGTGCAGTCCAGTCGGTGCAGCACCATTTACATGGAATGAGTTCTCCGTTCTCTTCTTAGAGAAGTTCGTGCCACAGTCTCGCAGGGAGGAGCTGCGCAGACAGTTTGAGCAGCTACGTTAGGATGGCATGTCTGTGACTTAGTACGAGATGAGATTTTTCGAGTTGGCCCGTCATGCAGTTTGGTTGGTTCCCACAAATAGGGAGAGGATTAGGAGGTTCATTGATGGCCTCACATATTAATTGTGGTTGCTTATGACTCGGGAGAGGGTATCCGGTGCTACTTTCGACGAGGTGGTTGATATTGCTCGGCAGATAGAAATGATCCGTAGTTAGGAGCGTGAGGAGAGGGAGGCCAAGCCTCGAGGTTCGGGTGGTCCCAGTGGTGTTCATTCTAGGAGACAGTCTTACCACAGCAGGGGTCGTCCTTATAGGCCCGCTCAGACGACTCGTCCAGCTCATCGTGGTGCATTAGTTAGCAACGGTTCTTACAATGCCTGCTCAGGACAGTCTTCATTCAGCGCACTACCAGCACAGAGTTCTCACCATGCCTCATCTGCTCAGGTTTCTACAGGAAGTTCCCTCAGAGGAGGGGTTGTTTTGAGTGCAGGGGCATGGTCATATCAAGAGAGATTGCCCTAGATTGTTGAGTGGGTCTCCAGAGCAGAGTTCTCATCCTATGGTACCGGCACCTGCAGTTCCACTGCTCACCCAGCTAGCTCGGGGTAGGAATCAGGCAGCTAGAGGTCACCCAAGAGGGGGAGGCCAATCAGGTGGCGGTCAGGCCGCCTGATTTTATGTTATTCCTGCCAAGCCAGATGTCGTTGCTTCAGATGCAGTGATCACAGTTATTGTCTCAGTGTTCCACAGAGATGCTTCCACATTATTTGACTCTGGTTCTACTTATTCCTATGTGTCCTACTATTTTACTCTTATTTGGATATGCTCCATGAGTCCTTAGTTTCACCTGTTCATATATCTATGTCTATGGGCGATACTATTATTGTTGACCGTGTATATCGATCGTGTGTAGTGACTATTGGGGGATTGGAGACTAGAGTGGATCTCTTATTGCTTAGTATAGTTAGTTTTGACGTGATCTTGGGTATGGATTGGTTGTCTCCCTGTCATACTATGTTGGATTGTCACGCTAAGATCGTAACGTTGGCGATGCCGGGTTTGCTAAGGATTGAGTGGAGATGTTCTCTAGACAGTGTTCCTAGTAGAGTAATTTCATATTTGAAGGCCCAGTGGATGTTTGGGAAGGGCCATATATCTTATTTGGCATTTGTTAGGGATGTTGGTGCTGATACTCCTACTATTGATTATGTTCCGGTGGTGCGAGATTTTTTCGGATGTGTTTCCTGCAGACCCGCCGGACATGCCGCCCACAAGGATATTGACTTTGGTATTGACTTGGTGCCAGGCACTCAACCCATATCTATTTCTCCCTACCGTCTGACACCAGCTGAGTTGAAGGAAATGAAAGAACAGTTTTAGGAACTTCTTGATAAGGGGTTTATTAGGCCTAGTGTGTCGCCTTGGGGTGTACCAGTTCTGGTTGTGAAGAAGAAGGATGGTACTATGCGGATGTGCATCGACTATAGGCAGTTGAACAAAGTTACAATTAAGAACAAGTATCCTTTGTCGCGCATTGATGATATATTTGACCAACTTCAGGAAGCGAGGGTGTTCTCTAAGATTGATTTGAGGTCTAAGTACCACCAGTTGAAGATTCGGGACTCGGATATTCTATAGACAGCATTTAGGACCCGTTATGGTCATTATGAGTTCCTTCTGATATATTTTGGGCTAACCAACGTCCCAGTAGCATTTATGAGTCTGATGAACAGTGTATTTCAGCCTTATCTTGACTCGTTTGTCATAGTGTTCATTGATGATATCTTGGTGTACTCTTGTAGCCAGGAGGAGTATGCCCAACATTTGAGGGTTGTGTTGCAGCGTTGAGGGAGAAGAAGCTTTATGCCAATTTCTCCAAGTGTGAGTTTTGTCTTAGTTTAGTGGCATTCTTGGGGCACGTAGTGTCCAGTGAGGGGATTCAAGTGGATTCGAAGAAGATTGAGGCGGTTTAGAGTTGGCCCGGACCGTCCTCAGCTACGGAGATTCAGAGCTTTCTCGGCTTGGCCGGTTATTATCGACGCTTCGTGGAGAGTTTCTCGTCTATTATATTGCCCTTGACCAAATTGACCCAAAAGGGTGCTACTTTCAGGTGGTCGGATGAGTGTGAGGAGAGCTTTTAGAAGCTCAAGACTACCTTGACCACAACTCCAGTTCTAGTTTTGCCTTCAGCCTCTGGTTATTATACAGTGTATTGTGATGCTTCTCGGATTGGTATTGGGTGTGTCTTGATGCAGGAGGATAGAGTGATTGCTTATGCTTCGCGTCAGTTGAACCCCCATAAGAAAAACTACCCCGTTCATGACTTGGAGTTGGTTGCCATCGTTCATGCATTAAAGGTTTGGAGGAACTATCTCTATGGTGTGTCTTGTGAGGTATTTACAGATCATCATAGTCTCCAGCACTTGTTCAAACAGAAGGATCTAAAGTTGAGGCAGCGGAGATGGTTGGAGCTGCTAAAGGATTATGAAATCACCATTCTGTATCATCCCGAGAAGGCCAATATGGTGGCCGATGCCTTGAGTAGAAAGACGCTGAGTATGGATAGCCTTGCATTCATTCCTGTTGGTGAGAGACCTTTTGTAGTTGATGTTCAGACCTTGGCCAATCAGTTCGTGAGATTAGATGTTTTGGAGCCCAGTCGGGTTCTAGCGTGTGTTTTCTCGGTCTTCCTTATATGATCGCATCAGAGAGCGCCAATATGATGATCCTCATTTGCTTGTCCTTAAGGAAACGGTTCAGCACGGGATGCCAGAGACGTTACTATTGGGGATGATGGGGTGTTGAGGATGCAGGGTTGGATTTGTCTGCCTAATGTAGATGGGCTACGTGAGTTGATTCTTGAGGAGGCCCACAGTTTGCAATAATCCATTCATCCAGGTGTCGCGAAGATGTATCAGGACTTGAGACAGCATTATTGGTGGAGGAGAATGAAGAAGGATATAGTGGATTTGTAGCTTGGTGCCTTAATTGTCAGCAAGTGAAGTATGAGCATCAGAGACCGGGTGGATTGCTTCAGACGCTAGAGATTTTAGAGTGGAAATAGGAGCAGATCACCATGGATTTTATAGTTGGGATCCACGGACTTCGAGGAAGTTTGATGCAATTTGGGTGATTGTGAATCGGTTGACCAAGTCCGTGCACTTCATTCCAGTTGGGACTACTTATTCTTCAGAGCGGTTGGCTGAGATTTACATTCGCGAGGTTGTTCGCTTTCACGGTGTGCCAGTGTCCATCATTTCAGATTGGGACACGCACTTTACTTTGCAGTTTTGGAGAGCTGTGCAGCGCGAGTTGGGCACCCAGGTCGTGAATACGGCATTTCACCCTCAGACGGACGGACAGTCCTAGCGCACTATTTAGATATTGGAGGACATGTTACGCGCTTGTGTCAATGATTTCGGGGGTTCTTGGGATTAGTTTATGTGACTCACAGAGTTTGCGTACAATAACACCTACCATTCGATCATTCAGATGACTCCGTATGAGGCTCTATATGGGAGACGGTGTCGATCTCCGGTGGGTTGGTTCGAGCCAGGGGAGGCTAGGCTATAGGGTACTGACTTGGTTCAGGATGCTTTGGACAAGGTTAAATTAATTCAGGATCGGCTTCACACGACGCAGTCTCGACAGAAGAGTTACACTGATAGGAAGGTTCATGACGTTGCTTTCATGATTGGGAAGAAGGTACTGCTCAAGGTGTCAACCATGAAGGGTGTGATGAGATTCGGGAAGAAGGAGTTGAGCCCTCCGTATATTGGGGCGTTTGAGGTACTTCAGAGGATTCGAGATGTGGCTTACAAGCTTGCCTTGCCACCTAGTTTGTCGAGTGTGTATCTAGTGTTTCATGTTTCTATACTCCGAAAGTATGTCTGTGATCCGTCTCATGTTTTGGATTTTAGAATGGTTTAGTTGGATGGTGATTTGACTTATGATGTGGAGCCGGTGGCCATTTTGGATCGGCAGGTTCGAAACTTGCGGTCAAAGTATATAGCTTCATTGAAGGTGCAGTGGAGAGGTCAGCCAGTTGAGGAGGCTACTTAGGAGACCAAGCGGGAGATCCGGAGTAGATATCCACGCCAATTTGAGACTCCAGGTATGTTTCTAGACCCGTTTGAGGATGAATGTTTGTTTAAGAGAGGGAGGATGTAGCAACCCCGTAGATCGTTTTGAGAGTTGTATCCCCGTTCCCCGATTTACTGCTCATTTTGTACTTTATAACTGCTATGTGACTTGCCCGGATAGTTGGTTCGGGTCTGGAAAGGTTTCGGAATGAGTTGAGGCACTTAGTCTCAAGGTTGGAAGCTTAAGTTGAAAAGGTTGACCGAATATTGACTTATGTGTAAACTACTCCAGAATGGAGCTTCGATGGTTTCGTTAGCTCCGTTGGGTGATTTTGAACTTAGGAGCGTGTCAGTATTATGATTTGGAGGTCTATAGTTGAATTAGGCTTGAAATGATGAAAGTTGAAAATTTAGATGTTTGACTAAGAGTGGACATTATGGTTACCGGGCTCGGATTGGGGTTCCGTGAGTTGGAGTAGGTCCGTGGTGTCATTTGTGACTTGTGTGCAAAATTTGAGGTCAATCGGACACGATTTGATAGGTTTCAGCGTCGTTTATAGAAGTTAGAATTTCCTTAGTTTCAATAGGCTTGAATTAGGGTGCGATTCGCATTTAGATGTTGTTTGATGTGATTTAAGGGCTCGACTAAGTACGTATCATGTTTTAGGACTTGTTAGTATGCTTGGTTGAGGTCCTGGGGGCCTCGGGTGAAGTTCGGATGGTTAACGGATCCAATTTGGCTTAAGTGTTATGCTGAGGTGCTGCATATCTAGTGTCATCGCACATGCGGTGGGATTGGACATAGGTGCGAATCCGCAGAAGCAGTGAAGCTTGTGCAGCTACGAAGAGGAGGAAAGTCATTGGGGGTCGCAAGTGCGAAAAGTTTCCGTAGATGCTGATGCGCATATGCGCGGATTTTGACGGGCGGCATAGGTGTCGCAGAAGCGGGGAATGGTTAGCAGATGCGGTCCCGCAGGTGCGAAGCTTGGGACTGCAGGTGCGCTTGGTCGACTGTTAAGTGAGTTTCACACAACCGAGTTTTGCTCCGCAAAAGCGGGAGTGCAGGAGCGAGCCCAGGCTTCGCATGTGCGGAAATGCCTGGGCAGTGTTTACATTCGAGAGTTTCCGAGATTTTCTTCATTTTAAACATTTCAACCTCGGGATTACGCGATTTTTACGAGGATTTTCAAGGGGTTCTTGAGGTAAGTCACTTGTGGTTAAATTTATTCAGTAGTCATGTTTCCCCATTGATTTTCCCTCCTAGATTGTGTGATTTTGAGGTGTTATTTTGGGAGTTGAGGCTAGGGATTGGAGAGTTTAACTTGGGAATTTCGGGGTCGATTTGGTGTTAGATTTTGATAATTTTTTATGGTTGGACTTGTGGTTGAATGGGCTTCCGGAATTTGTGATTTTTATCTGATTTCAAGATGTGGGCCCAGGGGGCCGGTTTTAGAGGGTGACTTTTTTACTTTTGATTAAGAACTTGATATTTTCTAATGGAATTGATTCCTTTAGCTCGTGTTAATTGTATCGAATTGTTTATGGCTAGATTCGAGGCGCTCGGAGGCCGATTCGCGAGACAAGGGCTTGCTAGCAGATTGGTTCGAGTTGCTTGAGGTAAGTATCGTATTTAAACTCGGTTGAGGCACTAGTTGCCTGAATTGTTATGATAGCCACGTGCTTTTGGATGCGCACATGCATGGGGATGATCCCATGTGCAGGCACCAGGGTTGTAGATTCATGTTTGGGTTGAGCTCGGCCTCCTATAAGCCCACAAATGACTGTTAAGCTTCGAGCTTCGATATCTAACATGTGGTAACAGTTTATGTGATCTAATTGAGCCATGATGTGTCTACTTAGAGGTTTAATCCCTGAACGAACTTGATAAATGCTCTTCATTAATGAAACTTCCGGATTGAGCTACGATAGCACACTTTGCACATGCCTACCCTTTAGCATGTTATTTACACCAGTCCAGGGATAGGAGAATCTTATTTCATTCATTATATACATGTACACTTGCTTTATTGCTTCTGTATGATATTTTGGACTAGGACCTACGGCTATGACGGGTGGTAGATTATGTTACTGGCACGTAAGTTGTCCGTGTAGTACGTGATTTGTCTGTGCGGATCCATATATTGATATTATTGGCACGTGAGTTGTCCGTGCAACACGTGAGTTTTTCGTGCTGATCCATATATTGATATTATTGACACGTGAGTTGTCCATGTCACACATGAGTTGTCTGTGCAGATTCTATTGTTAGCACGTGAGTTGTCCGTGCAGCACGCGAGTTGTCTGTGCAGTGTGTGAAACTTGTATTTTCTTGATCATTTATCTGATTTACTAGTTTTCTTTCCCCTACATGCCATAATATAGTTGAGCAAGGTATTTGAGAACCAGTGCACATGCATACACGAATATTCATATCACGAAGATTTATGAGCTAGCTTCAATCTTATACTATGTTAATCAAAATGGATAGAATTATACTGATTTAACTAGTGACCTCAACAAATTGAATTTCTCTTACCTTGCCTTGTCTATTTGCGATACTTATTGGGTTGGTTGTCCTCACACTACACTCTGCACCTCGTGTGCAGATTCAAGCATTTCCGGGCACGACGATTGTTGACCGTGGAGTCTACCTGTTCGGAATCATCGAGGTAGCTGCTTGGCGTCCGCAGACCTTGATCTTCCTTTCTATATTTTTTAGTTTTATGTATTTTTGTCTTACTTTCCAGAAAATGTATCAGACTATATTGCTCATGTACCCGTGACACCTAGATCTTTTGGGAGGATTCTTGTTTTGATCTTGCGGTTCATATTCAGTATCTGCGAAATTCGTAATTATTTAAACTTACTTCCGTATATTTGAGTTTTAAAAGTATTAGTATGTGTGAGGTATCGGCTTGCCTAGTACTATGATAGGTGCCATCACGACAGGTCGAGTTTTGGATCGTGATGGCGCCTATCATGATATATATTATTTGAGTCAAACAGTATCATGAAATTCATAAATAATGCGTTCATTACCATATGTACGAGTACTAAGCATCATTTTAAATATTCATTTATGCTCTTGAAAACACTTGAAACATGCATTATTTCAGGAAGTCACTTTTAAAGGTCAGGTCCTTACCTTAAAATTTAAATCCGAGCCTAGAGACTTGGCGCAATATTTCGAATGTGCTACTGCCGTGGTCAACTGGTTCCCTATTCAACGTATGCCCCGATTGTGTCTTGCGAAATATATATAGGAGATAATAAATAGCTCGGTGAATTATGGATGCAAGCAAACTTCTCATTCTTTATCTGTATAATTAGTATATATTATAGGAAAACTTCAAAATTAAAATAGAAGAAAAGCTTAAGGGACATACTCAGGGTGAAGGACACTTGCACGTTAATAGCTAGAGTTTGCAATGAGATTCAAAATGTGCAAGTCATATGTACTAGCAAAATGGTGGTTGTAGCTTAAAATCAGTTATTTGGATAAATTTAGGGCGCCAACAAGGGGTCAAGTAATCATTTTTCTTGACTATGAAGAAATCATATATATTGTTGGATGGTTTTTTTTATTGGGCCAAATCTTGAACGTCAACGAATTAATTCATTAGTTTCCAAAAAGGGGTCCTAGGGTGTCATTATTAGAGTCTGGCGGTTGTACTAGTCTTAGGACCTCTTAGGTAATTAGACTAGAATTCTTAGCCACTCATTATTTCCAAAACAAATAAATATTTAGGATCCATTTATTGTTTACCCGTAAAATGATACAATTGAATTTATACGTGATTTCTAGAAAAATGAACTTTTGACCTTGAAATAATATAATAATCGAAGAAATACACAATACTTAGTCTTGGAATGTATATGAAATAGCAAAGATAGTGATTCCGTGAACAAAATTTCCAAACACAGCAATGATGGGATCAAAAATCAAGAGAGTGAAATTGTATAAAGCTTTGTATAGAATATAGTATATGTTACTGCCAGAAACTTCGTGTCCCTTACAATGATAACGGGGCTCATTATTTATAGCCATGTCCAGGGAAGAAGGTCCTAGGATCGTGCTCTCCTTTAATGTCAATTATGAGGGTTATTGATGAAGATGTAACGTTGAGCGTAAACACCAGATTCTTTATAATAGACCATCGCCTCTTAATGCTGTAGTATATTCCTTAGTAAATGTTACCGGGCGCAGAGCATTTAATACACTTTTCTGAACGTTATCTATTCCAGTGACAAACACAGTAGTTGCGTTCGGTCCTCAGTCATTGCATCTTGAATTCCACGTATCCTTTTTTTAGTCAGCCGCGCATCAGATCATATTTTACCCTATACAGATAGTCTTCCTGCTTTCTGGTGACATAACTTTGTGTTATTGGGAAGTTGGTAGAAATACCTTTTTGGCTGGAATTACTATAATTCCCTCTGAATGTCTCTGACAGTTGATTAGATGCACGTCTCTCCGCATTTAATGTCCCGAACACGCGTCATCTCATGATTCAGCACAGCTTTAGCCGGTTATCGAGGTAATCATGGCCATGAATTTAGCCGCAAAAATTTTACTTATATGCAACTTTCTTTTCCTTTGCGTTTAACAATTGCTTGAGCTTCTAATTTGCATCCTTGTTTTTCATCCTTTTTCTAATTTCCTTCAAACACAAACTCGTTACCTTGTTCCTTTGCAATGACTTCTTCCTCCAAATGTGGTGGTTCTACGAATAATAAGAACAAAATCGAGGATTTCGTTCCTCCAACAGTAGACTCCATCATCCCAAGAAGACTTAGTACTTCGAAGGTTTTTGAAGAAAAATTTCCTACTGCTTACCCTTTAACATGGGCTGTTAGTAGGTACCCTTCTTCCATTCGTCCTTCCAGTATTCCTTCCATGAGTTGGAAATCATCACTCCTAATCTACCGGAGCGAGTGACCCTTCCCAAGGAAGGTTTTACATACTTTTTCACGTATCTCTTTACTTTGGGTGAGTTTTCCTTGAGCAGAGAGCTTGATTCCGTGTTTGCAGAGTTTTGCCTTCGCTACCAGGTATGCTTGGCATAGGTAAGTCCTTCAATGTGGAGGACGATCGCCTGCCTCCGACGATTGTGCCAAGAAATTGGGGAGGAGCTAACCTTAGCTCATGAGATGAATCTCTATTCCCCCAAAATCTTCCGTGGGGGAATGATAAACCTTTTCAAGCCATGGTCACCATACTTTGTTGTCAAGCATGGGTGATGACAACGACCGTGGGTGGGTGGAACGGTTCGTTGCAGTTGCCACCAATGACATCATTCCGACAACAGCTCTATCTTTTCTGGTTGCTTGGAACCACACTCGTAAGTTCTTTATATAATATTCCTCTTATGAGATATTCTTCTATGGTCGTATCGTCTCTTCAACCTCCGCATGTTTCAGCAACTCGATGGCTCCCACCGGTGGTGGAAGGTTTGAATGGGTGGGTTCAGAAGATTTTAGACATCACAACGCCCGAAACTCGTTCGTGGAAAGAACTAGCCCTTAAATACGGGTGGAAGGCCAAAAAATTGGTAACTCTTATTTACCTTGCTTCCAATTTTGTATATGAAGAACTTGGTTGAACCTTTCTGGCTTTTTTCATGGAATTAGGTCTACCTACGGGCTCTGTTGCTGTCCTCGAGGAGGACGTTCTGGCTAATCCTGCTGATGCTTCAGGAAGCACTTACTCGAACAGGTATCTCTGGGCCTATTTTGGGTGCAAATATTTTTTTTCGGAGTCCTCGGCCGGAGGATAAACAAACAAATAGAAGACGCCCCTACAGCGGGGAAAAGAATAAAAGGGCAAAGGTTGATGCCCCCGAATCATCTCCGGTGGCGATGATGACTGGTCCTCCTTTTGGGCCGGTCATAGACACCGTAATGATTGATGATGATGAAGAAGCTGTTGATGAAGGAGCTTTTTAACATAGAAGACGACGATCCTCATCATCTCAACAGGATGCTCGACCTGTTGAGATAGTTACACCAACTAAATACGATGTCTCGGCACTTTGGGGAGAGTCTGATTTGGTAGAATATGCGAACTCCCGTTTTCGGGCCCCAATTGTTGCAATCGGTGCTGCGGGCTGAGTACCAGGTCTTTTCCTTCTTTTGTTGGCGATCATCAAACAACCGATACTGCATTTGATGTAGCTGCTTCTCACTCTTCAGCTCCATCAGCTTCATCTCCACCTTCACCAACACTACTGCTTCATCATTTCCATCTTCATCTACTCTTCTACCAACGGTTGCTACACCATCTCCATTGGTCGCACCTGACCATGAAAAAGGTGTTCCTCTTCCACAGTCCCCAGTTCATGGGAACTTAGGGCAAGATTATGCTGCTCCTTCTGAAGATCCACAAAAGAGGAGGAACATTACTCTTTCGGTCTCTACCGAGTGCAACCTGCTATCACTGCCGGTGGAGCTTGCTAATTATCTAAAGCCTTTGGCTTCAGAAAAAGATAGGGAAAAGATTCAGACACTCTCGGGAGAGTGTTTGTTGAACAATGCTATGCATAATGCCGTGGCGGTTGACGTTCTTTCTTTCCTCTGTTATCTCTTCTACGTTTGAACGAATGTATTCCAAGTTTTTCTCTTCTTATTTTATAGGACAACTTTCTTGCCTCTGAGGGCCTTCAAAGGTTGATTCATGAGAAGGAAGAACTTACTTCTGAATAGGATCAACTTTTGACGGAATGGGACAGACTATTCTCCGCCCCTTGGAACTGAAAACCAGAGCTACTGAGGCTGCTATTTTGGAGGCTCGTTTGCAGCAAAGCGAGCAAGAAGTGGTAACCCTCAACCAAGAAATTAGGCCGTTGAGGGTTAATTTTGATGAGGCCAAGGCCAAATGGGCAGAAGTCCAAAGTGTGGTTCTTGCTGCAACCAACCGTAAAGCTGCCTCCGCTAAAAGAGTGATTAACTTGGAGGCAGCATTGAACTCCAAAAGTGAAGAGCTTGTTGCTGTGGAGGCAAAACATGCCCAGCTAGAAGAGAAGTACAGAAAAACTATCGAGCATAATAGGCTCTTTAGTTCAACTGTCCGCGAGCTTGACGTTAGCCTCAAATCTGGTAGATCTTCCTGGGAAAACCTTTCCGCCGAGGTTATTCAACTAAAACAAGAACTTAAGGATTGGCCTAGTGTACATATATTTATTTCTAAATCAATTTCAATTATAAGTTCAATTAGTTAAGCCAACATAACGAGTTCAAGTAATCCAATTATTTCATAATAAGGTCCTAAGTCAACCCGGACATAACATGCTTTAGCTACGTATGGACTCTCGTCACCTCGTGCGTACGTAACACCCATAACTAGTATCATGTAGAAACTACATCACCTAGGGGGTAGTTTTCCCCTCACAAGGTTAGACAAGAGACTAACCTCCCTCCGAAGTTCCAAAACCGGCTCCAACGCCTCTCTAACTCTTCGATTCAAGCCAAACGATCCGAAACTAGTCAAACAATATGCAATTCAATCAAAATATACTATAATGCTTATAATCAATCAATTCATAATAATCACCAACTCCGCTCTAAAAGTCAATAAAGGCAACCCTCAGGCCCACGTGCCCCGATTTCAAAAATTTTCGAAGATAAACTTTTCCCATAACACCACGAACTCAAATATATAATTTATTCCAAGTTCCATTTCCAATTTCGTGGTCAAAATCTAAAAATATCAATTTTTAGATTTTCTAGCAAAATCCCGAATTTCTACAAATTCTCATGCTTAAATCCATATATAAACCATGTATTTAACTAACAATGTGAAAAAATCACTTACCCCATAATAGATGATGAAGATGGTACTCCAAAATTGCTCCAAAATCGGCTCCCATGGACGAAATGAAGTGGAATTGAGCCAAACACTCGTTTTAAAAACCACACTGCCAAGCCCGACCTTCGTACTTGCAGCCAAATAGTCACACCTACGACTCTGCACCTACGGACAAATCCATCGCAGGTGCGGTTCCCTCTAAGGCTAGGTAAATCCGCATCTGCAGACAAAAATCCTGCTCCTGCTCGACTGCTTTTGCAGTCCAACTTACGCTCCGGCGCTCCCGCACGTGCGGAGATCGTCTGCTTCTGCGACCCCAGCTGCCCAGCTCGCATTCGCTTCTGCGGCCCTGGCCTTTTACGCTTCTTCTCTACATCTGCGGCTTCGCAGGTACGGACATTTCCTCGCACCTGCGCTCCCAGACTTCCCCCATGATAGTTGCACCTATGATTGAATATTCGCACCTGCGTGACCTCACTTGCGGTCACTCCTTCCGCAGGTGCGATGGCACTAGATTTCAGCAGCAGCCGCAGGTCCTCAAATTTCAAGCTCGATACGCTTTCTATCTGATTCGCACCAGAGGCCCTCAGGACCTCGTCCAAACATACCAACACATCCCAAAACATGACACGGACTTAATCGAGGCCTAAAATCATGCCAAATAACATCGAAACTACGAATCGAAGATCAAAATCCTTCTTTAAACTTTCAAACATCGACGAACGCGTCCGAACCATACCAAAATATTCCGGAATGATGCCAAACATTGCGTACAAGTCAAAAATCACGATACGAACCTATTCTAAGGCTCAGAACATCAAACGAATATCGATAACACCAAACTCCACTTTAAACCAAACTTAGGAAATTCTAAAGCCTTCCAAATGCCAACTTTCCACAATAAGCGCCGAAATGCTCCCGGGTGATCTGATACTCAACCCGAACATACGCTTAAGTCTGAGATCATCATACGAACCTATTGGAACCTTAAAATCCCGATTCTAAAGTTGTTTACTCAAAAGTCAAACCTTAGTGAGTTTTTCCAACTTAAAGCTTCCAAAATTAGAATCTTCTTTCCAAATCAACTCTGAACTTCCCGAAATTCAATTCCAACCACATGTGCAAGTCATAATACCTGAAATGAAGCTACTCAAGGCCTCAAATCATTGAACGACATGCTAGAGCTCAAAACGACCGATTGGGTCGTTACAACAACTTTGGAAAACCGTCGTTCAGGACTTGAAAACTCAGGAAGTGGAGAAATGCCAAAAGATTTTGGAGCCGGAGGGTCAGGTATACCAAATAATTCTAATTTGTAAAGTTTGGTACTAACCTTATAGCAACAACTCAAGGAACAAATGAGCAGATAGAACAGATACCAGGAGTATCACCCATGATCAAAGGAGTGAATATTGACAAATATTGGCAACAACCTCGGAAGCTGAGTGAAACACCGTTGTCAATTCCAAAAAAGTTTAAATTCTCGATATCCCTAAATATGATGGGATTACTGACCCAAGAGATCATGCTACAACATTTACTATAGGAGTAAAGGGCAATGGCTTAATCAAGCAGGAAATTGAATCAGTCTTTGAAAAAATTGGCAAAACCCTCACAAAAAGGGCATTAACGTGGTATTCACTCTTACCTAAAAATTCTATTGACTCTTTTGCTGAGCTTGCAGATTCATTTATAAAAGCACATTGGGGAACCCAAAAAGTAAAAAAAAAGAAAAGAATGTAAGATATCTTCAAAGTGAAGCAGGAAATCACAGAATTGCTCAGGGAATTTGTTGACAGATTCCGGCAGGAGAGGATGATGCTACCGCGTGTACCTGACAATTGGGGAGCTATGGAATTTGCAAGTAATCTGAATAATAAAAGTTCAAAAGCCATGAGAAGATTGAAAGAAAGCCTGCGGGAGTTTCCTGCAACCACCTGTAAAGATATATACAACATGTACAATACAAAGTTATGACTAGAAGAAGATACGGTGTCCCAACCAAAGGTAGAGGAAAGGTTCGGGTCTAGATGTTCCGAAATAAAAAGGATCTTTGGAAAGAACAGGTACGAGCCTTATATGGGACGTGCGGGACGAGATTCCCAATCAAAATAAGAACAGGACCGGTTTGATTCAAGATCGAGACAAAATGAGATGAGTTCTTCTTCCCGATTCAATAAGGAATGGGACACATCCAGAAATAGTGATCCAAATTCTCGATCAAAAATAGGGTATTATAGTTTCAACATCAGTACATCTGAGTTGGTAGCTGTGTTGAGAGGAATGTATGATAAAGTACGATGGCAAAAAGAGATGAGGTCAGATCCCAGCAAAAGGTGCCAAGAATTTTGGTGCGAATTTCACAATGATCATGGCCATAGAATAGTAGATTGCAGGCTCCTACAAGGAGAGGTTGAATATCTATATCTATATTATTATAAAAGTGAAAACACCAAAAGTTAAAAGTTGAATTACTAAAATATCCTTCTACATTTAGATTAACCTACTTATACAAAAAATTAAAAATTAAGTAGATAAAAAACTAAATTTAATCGAAGGGATGCAACCCATCAAAATTAGTAATGTATACTCACATAACCATTCCATTGTTTCCAACTATTGCTGCGTTTTCACTTTATTTTTTAAATATATTTTTGATGGGATTCTCTTGAAACCAATAGTGCCTTTTGATTGACGAGACATTGAGAGGAAATAAAGAGAAAGAAATCTTTTCGTATATGAAACCATTTAGTAGACTACAGGGTCAAGGATTTTTCATTCTTCATACTGGAAGAGGTATTATCATATTTGCCTTATTATCTTTCCCGATTTATTATCTTTGAAGTTCTATCCTTCCACTTGTTGGTTTGGAAGAACTGCTATATTGCATGAGTGGCTTATTTCTTCCGCAACATAGAAAAGGTAACAAGGATAAAGGGAAAAACTTGAAATTCATAGAATTGTTTTTTAGAAAAAAACGTGGTGATGTACCGTCCTGTATTAGAAAGATGGAAACATAATGGTCATAATGAATGATCCCAATTTATTTGTATTTTATGACGTTATTATTATTTAAGATTCAAAAAGTGACAACATTCATGATATAGCACTAAAGTTATTATTCATACTTCAAAAAGAAACAATCGCACATTCTCACTTTGAATTATTTAAAAAAATCCGATCTTTCAGCTCTCTTGATTTTTATCTTTTTATAGAACTTCTTCATGTTTTGACATAATAAAGGTACGTTATTTCTCTACCACTAGATAGAGACCAACACGGAGTTTACATGTCTTTTGATACGTGACAATGAATGTGATTATGGATTATTCATATTATGTGATATACTTACATTGA
This sequence comes from Nicotiana obtusifolia, assembly GCA_002018475.1. Taxonomy (NCBI): domain Eukaryota; kingdom Viridiplantae; phylum Streptophyta; class Magnoliopsida; order Solanales; family Solanaceae; genus Nicotiana; species Nicotiana obtusifolia. Next base: position 461,067 of record MCJB01003780.1, read on the forward strand.
AGCTAATTATCGGTATGGATGTTGTATTAAGAGCCATCATCATGGCAGAGCAATTGAAATCGATAAGAACATAGGATGAATACTATTTATAAGAAAGTTTGACATACGCTTCATTGTACATATTTGTACCTAAAATATCATATGCATATATCTAACTAAGTACTGATTGTTCTTCTTCATAGATTCAGATAATATTCGAGCATATTGACCCCGACAAATAACTCAATGTGTGATGATCTATATTGATCATTCACAAAAATCAGTACTTTATTCTTTGATTTATATATATTAAAAGTCTTATTTTGATAAAATTGATAGTAGTTTATAAATCATGTATACACGTGCAATGCACGTGCCGACAAACTAGTTTATTAAAAAAAGGCCACCTCACTCATCTATTTAGTGAAAAAGAAAAACAATCTTACATGAAAAATAGGCAAGAACTACCAAAACCTCTGTCACCAAAAAGGACGATAAATGTTATAATCAGGGGTGAAGAAGTCAATGGGGTACTGTACACAGCGGCGAAGAAGACATCCAAAATCACTGTTACCCACGGGAAACGGGATCGTCATGTTTTGGAAGGAGACATCATAGTGTTTGATGATGAAGATGGGGACAGCTTGATCATCCCTCATAACGTTGCATTGGTAATATCTTTACTTGTTCATGATACTAATGTAAAACGAATTTCGATTGACCAAGGTAGCTAAGTATATATTATACTAAAGAGTAGTGAATGAAATGCAAGCGACTGATCATATCAAACCCAAGGCTCGGTCATTGTTAGAGTTCGATAATTCAAGTGTCATAACGAAAGGTGATATCATGTTGGCAATGCTCTCAGAAGGTGTCATCAAGGACACTAAATTCCACGTGGTAGATGCAGACATGGCTTATAACATCATTTTAGGAAGGCCATGGATTCATAATATGAGTATAATCCCTTCAACATTGCATCAAGTGATTAAATTCCCATCATAATGGGGAATCCATCAAATCAGAAGAGATCAACAGGCGACGCGGGATATCAACTCAGTTGCAATTGCAAGTGGAACCCTCGAGGACGGAGATAAGAAATAGCAATTACAGAATTCAGTTGAGGATAATTTACTGTCTACCTCAACTGAAAGTCCAAGGAATGACGCTGATATAGATTCAAGGTCCCATGTGATCCAAGAGCCAAAGGAAATGAAAATATCAAAGCAATCACGGAGGAGCTCGAAGCTGTTACATTATTCGATTAGTGGCCTAATAAAAAAGTTTACATTGGAACGAACTTGAGCTTGGAAATGAAAGGTAAGTTAATTGAATACTTAAGTACTGATGCTGATTGCTTTGCTTGGTCTCATTTATACATAACAGGTATACCACCAGAGGTAACGACTCATAAGTTGAATGATGATCCATGCATCCTCTTGTTAAAGAAAATAAACGGAAGCAAGGAGCATTTAAAAACCAAGCAATTCAAGACGAGGTACAAAAACTTCTGAAAATTAGCTCAATTCAAGAGATAAAGTACCCTGACTAATTAGTTAATATTGTTGCAGTCCCAAAAAAAAAATGGAAAGTGGCGAGTGTGTGTGGATTATACTGATCTAAATAAGGCTTGCCCTAAAAATTCGTTTCCTTTACCGCATATATATCAACTAATTGATTCTACTGCAGGTCATAACTTTTATGTTTTTCAGATGCATATTCTGGTTATAATCAAATAAAGATGGATCCTCTAGATGAGGAAAAAACTTTGTTTATCACAGACACGGGGACTTACTGTTATAAAGTTATGCCTTTTGGCTTGAAAAATGCTGGAGCAACGTACCAAAGATTGATGACCAAAATATTCCAAGAGCACTTGGGGAAAACCATGTAAGTCTACATTGACGACATGCTGATAAAATCAGCACGAGCAGGGGATCATTTTCAGCACTTGAGTGAAACCTTCGAAATACTCCGCAAGTATCACATGAAGGTAAACCCGGATAAATGCGCCTTTGTGTCGCTTCAGGTAAATTTTTAGGATTTATTATTTCTAACAGGGGCATCGAAGTGAATCCTGCTCAAATCATAGCAATTGAAGAAATACCTTATGTACTTACAAGCAAAAAAGAGGTACATAGGTTAACATGTAGAGTGGCAGCTCTAGGGAGATTTATATCCAAATCTTCGAAAAAATGCTTTAAAATATTTTTAATTTTGAAAAAGCAAAATCAATTTGAATGGACTGACAAATGTCAACAAGCTTTGAAGGATTTGAAGTCATATTTGTCAAACCCGCTGGACTGACAAATGTCAACAAGCTTTGAAGGATTTGAAGTCATATTTGTCAAACCCGCCTCTGTTATCGAAACCAAGGGACGGAGAAAGATTACATGTCTACTTAGTTGTATCAGAGATGGCAGTAAGTGTGGTGCTGGTTCGTGAAGACAAAGGTAAACAATCTCCAATTTATTATAATAGCATATCCTTGTTAGATGCCGAGACATGGTATCATCATTTAGAGAAACTTTCATTACTACTGGTAATGACATTAAGAAAATTACGACCATATTTTCAATGACATCCTATCTATGTTAATGCTTTCCTATTAAGGATTATATTTCATAAGCAAGAGTTGTCAGGAAGACTAGCTAAGTGGTCCATAGAGCTTAGCATATATAATATTATATATCAGCCTAGAACTGCCATAAAATCTCAGGTATTTAGTAGATTTCGTAGCAGATTTTAGCTCGAACATACTTCCTGAAGCTGAAAAAGAGGTACGAGTATTTACCGGATCTAACTTGGTGACTTAAACCCTATTTACTGATGGATCTTCAAATGTAAAGGGAGCAGGTTTGGGTATTGTTCTAATTTCACCTTCGGAAGAAATTATAAGACAAGAAATAAAATATTATCCAATCACTAATAAGGAGGCAGAGTATAAGGCTGTAATTGCATGTTTGGAACTCGAAAGATAACTTGGGATTGAACAAATTGAAATCAAAAGTGATTTGCAGCTGATGGTAAATCAAATGTAAGGGAATTACATGGCTAGAGAGATACTAATGCAACAATACTTAGAAAAGGTACGAGAATTACTAAGGCAATTCCAGACTTGGAAGGTTGCCCAAACACCCCGGGAAGAAAATGCAGAAGCTGATGCGTTAACAAATCTAAGGTTTGTGGCTGATGTGTCAAATGTAGAATATGCAATAGTGGTGCATTTGTTTCATTCAGCCCTTGATCAAACCAAGAATGAGGTAAATTTCAATAATTTAACTTAGGATTGGAGAAATAAAATTATGAATTACCTGCAGTATGGAATTTTACTCGAGGATAAGAAGAAATCCCGATTGCTGCGAATAAAAGTTGCTCAATATTTCTTAATAGAATGTAATTTGTATCGTAAAATATTTGTGGGGCCCTTAGCACGGTGCCTTGGACCATCACAAACTGAATATGTAATGTGAGAAGTATATGAGGAACATTGCGATAATCACACCGAAGGAAGATCATTGTTTAAAACGCTAATAAGAGCATGGTATTATTGGCCGAAAATGGAAGATGAAGCGGAAAATTTTGTAACAAAGAGCAATAAGTTTCAGCGTTATGCAAATAATATGCATCGACCAACAGAGTTACTTCATTCAAGTATTGCATTGTGGCCGTTTATGAAGTGGGGGATAAATATCATAGGTTATTTGTCTCGATCACCAGAAAAAAGTATGGTTTCTACTAATTTTAACTGATTATTTTTTGAAGTGGGTAGAAGTAGGTGCCTTCAAACAGATATGAGAAAAGGAAGTTACGATTTTATTTGGAGAAATATAATATGTCGATTTGGAGTCCCGAAAGAAATCGTCTGCGATAATGGGCCACAATTTGTGGGTGTAGACATTACTGATTTTTTCAAAAGTTGGAAAACTAAACGAATCACTTCAGCACCCTATCATTTAGTAGCTAATGGGCAAGAAGAATTGACAAATAAAATCATTGTCAACAACATGAATAAACGATTAGAAGAGTCAAAAGACAAATGACCTGAAGTGTTGCCTGGGGTGCTATGGGCTTACAAGACAAGGACAAAAATAAGCATGGGAGAAACACCATTCTAACTTATTTATGGAACTGAGGCCTTAATTCCTGTGGAATTAGGAGAACCAAGCACAAGGTATGTACATGCAAATGAAGCATCAAATGAGGAAGAACTACGAATAAATATAGATTTGACAGAGGAATGGAAGCGGTTTTGGTACGAATGGCAACACAAAAGCAGAGGATTGAATGGTATTATAGCAGGAAGGCAAACCTACGATATTTGAAGATTGAGGACTTTGTCCTTAAAAAGGTTTTTTGATCAGCACAGGGGGCAAATGCAGGAAAATTGAATCCAAATTGGGAAGGTTCGTATCGAGTCAAAGGCATTGCTGGAAAGGGAGCGTATGAATTGAAAACTATGGACGGCAAGGTGTTACCATCCAACTGGAATGCAGTTCACTTGAAGAAATATTACTTTTGAGCAAGTACCCGCGGTCAGGCATCCTAAAAGTTCAGTTTTTACGTTGTCATTTAAACTTTACTAACCATTTTAGATGATAGGCAAAAAGCCAGCCTATACCAAATGATGACATTAGACCCAAAAGACACACGAAATACTGAATTATTCCAGGTCTAGATTATAATAATTATGATGGGAAGGGTAAGTAGTCATCATCTGAAAAGTTACCTCCGAATCTCATGTGTAATTCCTTTTTCAGGGAAACCAAAGTAAGGAGTTGATCCAGTGTTCAAGTTTTCATGCTTCAATGCTTAAATACTGGAGGCTATGCATATGGATAAGTACACAAAGGAATAAGATGTACACCACAAACGCATAGCTTAGCCAAAAGAAAAACCTTGAAAGTAATATCAATTTTTCAATCTCGCAGAAGGAATTGAAAGTTAAAAATTGAAGATTTCGCAGAAAACTCCCAAGAGCTTTTAGGTTAAGGCCATGAATTTAGTCACGGGATAGAGATGCCCATACTTGTAAACCTGCTATAAAAAAAAGTAGTTATGAAAATGTTGTACATAAATATTTTTTGAAAGTTCAAATAAAACATCTCCAAATTACGTCTTATTTCATATCTTTACACCAATATAAAGATGAGACGTCATCTTCATTAGTGTTGTTAATATAAAAGGGCCCTCTTTTATAAAAAAAAAAAAAAAGCTTGTGCGTATAGACGCGGCATATTAAAGCATTTTTAATGCAATAAAAGTCTCAAAAACTCAAGAGCAAAAGCATACACAAAATATGTAACAAAGTAATATTAGCACTAATATCCAAAAACAGGAGAAAAAATTTCTCAAAATCAACTTCAAGCAAAAAACAAAAACAAAATATTCCATAAACACCAATAAAAGAAAAACTCTAAAGAGAAAGTTAATTAACTAAGGAGCATCATCAGCAGGTGTGGAGGGATTAACTTGAGGAGAAAACGAAGGTTGGGCAACAGCTTGGTCAGCTTCCGGACCGTCTTTATCACCTTTAGAACTTTTATTTTCGGGTGTTGAGAAACTTTGACGTTGTTGAGTGCTTTCAATTATCTCTTTAGTGTTGGAAATCTCAGCCTCAAGGTCAAAACCTTTCTGGTTAGTCTCGATCAAAGTTTCTAGATGGGTGTTTAAGAAAGTCCAACTAACATTAAGTGTTAGTTTGTCTTCAAGCCTCATAGTCTTTCTCCAGTTGCACTATCTCCGCCTTCAGGTCTTCTTTTTCAACTTTAGAGGCTTTATAGGATACCTTCAAAGGTTCAAGGGTAGCCTCGAGGAACCTAACTCTGTCGGAAGAGGCACATAGATACCTTTGAGCTTGAGTCAATGACTGAATGAGATCACTCGCGTATATTTTCTTCTGATTTAAAAGCTCTTTCAAACTTCTAATTTCTTCAGTAGCCTTTGAGTGCTACTCAGCAAAAGAGGATTCCAACCTGTCCTTCTGCTTTTCAACTTGATTAGAGGAAGCTTTCAAAACCATCAGTTCAGCAACGGTGATCTTTAATTGTTGCTTCAAGGAGCCTTTCTCCTCAACAAGCTCGTCCTTTTCCAGTCAAAGGATCTCAAATTGCTCCTTCCAATTGTCAGCTTCGGTACGTAACTCAGCAACTTGTTGCTCAGTCCAAGCTATCATCCTTATTAGCTCAATGCCTGTTAAATTGATCTGCAAAAAAGGCAAGGTAAAAGGATTACAAACATAAAGAAAAGGGAAGTAAAAGAAATAAGAGAAGAGGAATATACCTTAAGAGTGGATAAAATCATTCATTAAGGTGATGGAGTTGTGAGACTCAAGCTTTTCCCTCTCCACAGGACCTATCAACGGCTTCAACCAAACCACAGCTTTACTGGACTTCTTTAAAAAATCTCATCATCGAGGACATCAATAAAGACTTGCTTCATGCCTCTTTTTCCACTAGAAGGGCTAGCCTTTTCACGAGGAATGGCAGCAGGAGCAACAATAGGTGCGGTAGCAGAAGCAACAACGGGTGTGGTAGCAAGAGTAACGGAAAGGGTGACAACAGGAGCAACAGGGCTCATTGGAATATTAGCAAGGGGTGGCTCTTTGGAAACATGGCCAATTTCTTCTTCGCCCTCAAATCCTTAAGCAAAGAGTTTATCAATAGGACTTGAAGGGGGGTTAACTGTCATGACCCAAGCCGGAGGGCCGCGACTGGCACCTGGACCCTACTCGACGGGCCCCGGCGTACCTTTCGTCTAACTTTACTTGTTATATATATATATAAGACCTGTGTTGTCCGTATGAATGGCAAACAATAATAATAACTAACTGAAATGCCATACAATCACATGAACGTGTACACATTTATAAAACATGGCCAACAAGGCTGCGATGCAAAAACTATACAATAAAATACATTAGCTGACAAGGCACTTGCTAACTGTACATGAGTCAACCCACTGTCTATTGTCTATGAGCCTCTACGAGAAGACAGCCAATGCAACCTGTGTCGGAACAGGGCCCCGACATACCCAAAATACCTATGACAAAATGCGTACCAAGACCACCGCAAGTCCGAAGGATGAATCTTGCCAATATCCGCTGAACTGAGCAGCCTACTGTGGTGGGGGAGCTTCGTCGATGTGTCTATCCGGACCTGCAGCACGACATGCAGCGTCCACAAGAAAAAGGACGTCAGTACGGATAAAGTACTGAGTATGTAAGACAGGAAACATAATATAAGAACAGTAATATGCATCAGGATAAGAAACATACAACATGTACCATCTGAATGCCTTTGAGGGCGACTAACCATGTCATGCTGACGTGCATATGCATATACATATATATATATATATATCCTTTTAAAATCATCATATACATACGCCTCTGTGGGCCTCCTCATCATCATACCCAACTGATCAATGGTTGCACAATAGGTGCTTGGCCGGCCGACTATTGCACGACGCGGTAAAGTAAAATAGTTGTCATCTATAGCACGACTAAGTAGAGTAAAATATATATTTGCACAATAGGTGTCTGCTCGGCCGACTATAGCGCGGTGCGGTAAAGTAAAATAGATAATGCATGCTGGACTCATATGAATCATACTTTCATGGTGACGTAAGGTCGAAGAAATAACAACATATCAATCCCCCTTTAAGAGGGGAAACAATATAAGCACTCCTACCTTCTAAGAGTAGAGTATCCTTTGGGGCTCGTTCATTGTATCATGTATAAACGGAGTCGTGCAAAAGAAAGAAAGGGATGGTCTTACATACCTGGTATTCTCTGCGCCAATCTCAAGCTTCACACAGTCACAATTCCTTAGTCTACAATAAAGAAATGATTCTATCATTATCCTCTAAACGTTATTGTCACAATCAACCACAGCCCTAATTTATATGGTGTTTCTCCACACCCTTCTTCCTCTAAAACTCCACAATGTTAGTAGTAAGACATGCAACCCAAAACAACCATAACCCAGTCCATTATCAGTAATTAACTTGAACCCATGGCTTCTGATCACCATCCCATGAGTTCTTACATGCATAGAACGAAATGCCATGAATTCCCAGGGAAAAGAAGGCATGAAAGGCAGTAGTGACTTACCTTGCATGTGGAATATCTCAGCCCTCTTCCTTGGTTCTTCAACTCCTGGGTTCCACTCTCAACTAGGGCTTGAGAAGGAGGAAAATCGGCTAGGGCTTTTCCCTAATCCTTCAATCTCTAGATTCTTTTCCCAATTAGAACTTGGAAGAAGGAGAAATTGGTTAAAGTTTGTGTGGGACTTTGAGAAAGGGGTCGCAGGTGGTTCCTCTTGGCTTTGGGGTTTTAGAAAATGGTGAAATAGTTGTCCAAGCCCCTTTTATAGGTCAGTCAATAAGTGATACACGTTCTGACGCCTACAGGTCTGCGACCGCATTTTCATCGCAGAACCAACATGCGGTTCGCATTCTGGACGCGAACCGTGGCCCAGAAATCTGTCTCATTATGCGATGAAGGAGGTCATTTTTGCGATCCGCATATTCAGTATGTGATCGCATACTGACCGCATTCCTGACACAGATTTCTACCCAGAAATCTGTCTCAGTTTGCGACACATTAGGTATAATATGCGGTTCGCATTTTAAGAATGCGATCGCACTTTTGGTCGCATTTCTGGCATTGGTCTTTGCCCAGAAATTTGCCTTGGTCTGCGATTTCAGTATTAGATATGCGGCCTGCATGTGGCTTTTGCGGTAGCATATCCAACTTTGCGAAGCCTTTTGCTCTTTTCTTGACTTTTTTGGACTTCTTTTCCGATTCTAGGCCCTACTATCTTACGACGCAATCTAACGTACGAAATTACGGGTTGTAACATTAACAGCGTGGTCGACATCTTCATCCTCTGAGATATCCAAAGGGACACTCTCAGGTTCATCAACAAGTAATAAAACACGGAGGCTGAAGGTTGATCCTGGGAAATGGTGGCTTCATCATCTAAAACCACACACCTCCTAACTCGAGGCTTCCTTACCAGAGAGCCATCTTCTTCTTCATCATCATCTTCTTCTTCTTCTTCTTCTTCTTAATCGGAGGCACTTCTTCTTTGAAGAAGACACGCTCAAAATTTGCTCCTGGGCTGTGCTAACAGAAAGCCTAGCAGCAGGAACAGGTGCGGGACGAATGCCTTGAACAACAAATCCTAAGAATAATGAAAAAAGGTCAGAATAGGAAAGTTATAGTAAGAGGAATTCATGGTAAGGTAAAATACCATGGGTTTTCACTTTCCATCCGAATTTTGGGAAAGAAATTTTCATGATCTCTGGTCCATACGAGCAACAGTCAATATTTTTTCTATCCAATCACGAAGTCTGGAAGCTCACCAAAGACTTCCATGATTGCTGAAAAGTAAGAAACAAATGAATGAGGAAATTGAAATTATAAGACAGAGAAAAAGAAAGTGGCAAAGAAAAATACTCATGTGCAAAGTTTCACTTCTTAGGGAAATACATGTTTTCATCACCTACTAAATCAAGAGCAGGTATAGCCACGAACCGAACTTACCAGCCACGGTCACGATCATCCTCGGAACTAACCAAAACTCTCTTGCTTCTCGCCACAAGAGAAAATATACCCTTGCAGAAATGCCTCGAGGAATACAGATGGAGTAAGTGTCGAAAAGTAAAAGGGGCCGAAACTAAGTTTGATAAATAATAAAGGCAAGCTACGGCCCTCCACTTGGCCAAGACACACATTGAAGTAATGACAAAATTCAATGATCACTGGGTCAAGGTGGGTTGAAACCTTTGTGAAATAATAGGTGTAAAGAAACGAATGACCTTCAAAATAAGAGGTTATTCGATCATCGACAGTAGGAACTATAATAGGAGAATTAGATTTCCAATGGCATTAACGACGAACTAAAGGAAGGAGGTCAAGAGTGATTAAAGAAGGGTAATGATCGGCAGGATTAAGTGTTGTGATAGAAGAAACTTGTTTTCTCATTGCTTCATAGTCAAATTTGAAAGAGAATTCCTGAGGAACAATTTTAGAAAGAACTTGTTCCTGCTATAGTTCGTTATGGTCTTTGCCTCTGGAAGAAGACCTAGGGGTTAATGAAGTAGGCTTTGAGGTATTCTTTTGGGAAGAAGTATTACTATTGCTTGATTGGAACCTAAGTTGCGGATCTATCACCTCTTCTGCTCCTAACTAGGTAGAAGCATGAGGGAGTTCATCAACGATGATTGTCTTACGGGGGTCTGATGATGAAGAAAGATTAAAAGAACGGAAAGACATTTTGAATGGTAAAAGCAGGAAGGTAGAGTAGAAATCATAGAAAGAGTTTGGATGTGAATGCTAGAAAATAAAAGTTTTTGGGTGGTATGTAATGTGGCATTTATAAGGAAGAACCATCATTATGAACCATCATCATGGAACCGTCTCTTTAAACTGGCAATGCTGCAGAAAATCCTAAAAAGACGCCATAAACTATAGAACCAATCATAACATGACACGTGTCCCGAGCATTAAATGGAAAGAGCGTACGTCTCTTCACTTTTGAAGTAAACATAATGATGTTGGGAAGAGGCAACAAGACATTCCCGCCATAAATAAACTTATCACTTCCGAAATATTCAGTAGAGAATATTCAAAAAGTGAGGGGACTATCTGTATTGGTGAAAAAATAGACATGCCACGTAGATTAACGATATGGTGACAAGTGGCATTTGAATTTGGTTAATGAAGAAGAGTGATGAGGCGCGGTTAAAAACCCACGGGATCGATGACAGAAGATACTGTATCTGACAATTGGGAGAGAAGAAATAGGCACGAGATGCATGATAACTATAAAAGAGGAAGATTCATGAACAATTACGAATATGAAAAGAGAATCAACATTAATCCTGATTATGCACGATCACTTATTATTACCATAACCGTTACGAATAATTTCAGTAACGGGTAATTAATGCAGTTAAGGTTAGTAACGGGTAGGAATTAAGAGAGGGAAACCGTTACATACTGTATTCTTATATAAGTGCCCTTAGTTTATATTTGTACGCTTATCATAAAACTCACGAATATATACAATCAGTCTTTTACTTTTATTTACTTGATTGAAGATTCTTGTTCGCAATTTTCGGGAGAAAATAACAATCATCAATGAGATTTCTTTCCTTCGTTTACTGAATATTGAATTCCAATTATTTTTTACTCTCTTATATTTGAAAAAGTAAAGTAAACTTGATTATTAGAAATTTAATTTACTTTAATATTGATTTTGACCACGAAACTATTTTTTTGGTTAAACACTATCCTATGAACTACTTATGAAGTATATGCTGCTTCTGAATTATATTAGTAGAGCAAGCATTTAGATTTGGAGCAAAGCCAGTTGAATCACTTCTTACAGAAACCGTAACGAACCTATTTAAGGTATTGTTACGGCGATTCTCACAAATTGGGTAAACCTACGTATGTTGTTGGAAGAGGAGTCAATTGAATTTGCTTTAGCGAAAGACTATTATTGTCAAATTAAAATTTAAAATTTATAAATAATATTAAAAACTAAACCACCTAAAATAGGAGAGCAACAAATCAGCAGTTAAGGGGTTAATGTCATAAATGATCACATAACTATGATTCTTTTTTATCAAAGTCATATAAATTTATTTTTTTACACAAAAATCATAAAATTTTCACTAACTTACACAAAAATCAAATGACCCCAAAACACAATTTTCCGGTAGTATTATTTTATTTCAGATTTTTTATTTTTCTATATTTTCAGTCTAATAAATATTAACCCAATTAAAATAGGAGATATATATATAAATATATATATATATATATATATATATATATATATATATATATATATTTTAACCTCTCTAAAAAATGATAACTGATAATATATATATATATATATATATGTGTGTGTGTGTGTGTGTGTGTGTGTGTGTGTATTACACATTCATATAATATACATATTCTATATTTTTTTGGTTAGTGAATATAATTAATTTCGGCCGATCAGTTAATTTTATATTTTTTTCCTTAAAATAGGAATGAACTAACCCAACTTGATACCATATACATAGATTTAAAATAATATTAAAAATAAATTCTAATTTAAAATAATATTAAAAACAAATTCTTTCCCCGGAAAAATTTAATTTGGAATGCATGAGATTCTGATAAAAGAAGAAGAAGGTAACTTAGGGAGCATTTGAAACAAAAATACTATCAATTTGAATGAAAATCTTGAAAAGAAAAATAAAAGATAGAAGTATCGTATTTTGAAGGATTCACTTTTAATATTATTTTAATTTATATAATATGGCTATTGGATCGGGTGGGTCGGGTCATTTCTATTTTAATTGAATTATTATTTATTAGATTAAAAAAAGAAATAAAATAAAAGGCTGGAATAAGAAAAGACTACTGAAAAGTTGTAGATTTCTGTCACTATGATTTTTGTGTGACTTATTTAAAATTTTTATGATTTTTATGTAAGAAAACATAATTATATAATTTTAATTAAAAAAATTATAATGATATGATCATTTATAAAATTTATCCGTGCACTAAACATATTTAACCGAGGTCCAGTTTGAACCCTTCAAGAAGCCTGTTTTGCACTTGTTTTTCAACCGAGGTTGTAACTAAATAGTAGAACTCAAATTTAACTCACACCTTTATTGCTCCTTAGAATTCACGCCTCAACATGAGGTTCATGCTCTTTACATTACTTTGTTACTATATTGTTTTTAATTATTTTGTTTATTCTAGTAATAAGATTTGCAATTAGTCTTTTATTTTTCTGATATTTACGTTTTCTTTATCACTCTAATAAGTTGCGATATTTATTCTTTTCCTTTTGCTAGCCCAATTTCTTTAACAATTGAAGGTTAGCTTGTTGTCTTTATATATATATATATATACATATATATATATATATATGTGTATATATATATACACACACACACACACACATATATATATACATATATATATATATATATATACATGCATACATACAATCAATTGTTAGTTTTTTTTTCATTTGTGTTTCAAGTTGTTTCTACAGAGTATTTATTAGCTACGAGGCTAATGTATAGGGTGAACTATGAAATGATGCGTGGTCATCTAAAGGAAAGACACGTGAAATCTTAAATGGGGATGGCTGAAGACCGAACGTAGCCATTTTGCTTGTCACCGGAAGGGATAATGTTAATAAAGGTGTATTAAATGCTCTGCGTCCAGTAGCATTTAATAAGGAATATTCTGCAGCATTAAGAGCAACGGCCCATTACAGAGAATTTGGCATTTATATTCACCGTTATATCTTCATCAATGACCCTCATAATTGACTTTAAAGGAGGGCACGATCCTAGGACCTCCTTCCCTGGACACAACTATAAATAGTGAGCCCAGTTATCATTACAGGGGACACGAATTTTCTGGAAAAACTTACACTACATTCTATACAAAGCTTAATATCATCTTACTTTCTTGCTTTTGATCTCATCATTGTTGTATCCAGAAACCTTGTTCCCGAAACTGCCATATCTGTTATTTTATCTACATTTTAAGGCTTAGTATTGTGCATTTCTTCAATTGTTGCATTATTTCAGGATTAAATTAGTTCACTATCTAGAAACCACGTATAAATTCAACTATACTGTTTTACGAGTAAACAGTTTGACGCCCACTGTGGGGCCTAGACAGTCGTGCAATTAAATTGGTCTTTGCCTTTTTTACTAACGTGATATGATTATTTTGTCTTGGAAAAGTCACAAAAAATGGTAGATAAAACTGTTGACAACACGCACAACCCTGAAATTCGAGGGGATCAGCCTCATTTTGAGGATTCAATCAGTGATACCCGCAATGAGGAAAATGACGCCACGCTGGTGCATGACAGGCAGAACCCTCGACAGGTTCGGGAGACAACTCCCGATGATGCTGATGAGGAGCGTGGATGCAGTGAGAGTCCTGCAAGAGCAACATGCGATCATTCTAGGCCATCTCATGCGGAAATATAAGGTTATGATGGAGCTGAAGCAGGCGCTATAGGGGACTTCGAATAATGCAATCAGACGAGATCCAATTTCGTCCTGTGTCCCCACAAATCAAACAATGCAGAGAGTCGACAACAACACTTCCAGGGGTGAATTTGGCTCCGGCGGGGCTGGGGGGAACGGCCCCGGTCTCAACAACGAGAACGACCCGTTCAAGAATGAACTTTTACGGTTTATGAGGGAAGTAAACACCCGTATAGACCAGATCCCGGGTGCGCCACTAGTATTGAACGGCCTGGACTCGAATAAGTATATTCAATTGTCGTACAAGCCGAGTGCGGCACTATAACTAATCCCAAAGCGGTTCAAAATGTCTTAAATGTCAAAGTATGACAGGACTTCAAACCCACAGGACCATTTACCACCTACAACAATAGTGGTAAAAGGAAATGACTGAGCTCCACACGAAATTGAATCTGTGTTGTTAAAGAAATTTGGAGAAACTCTCACGAGGGGAGCTCTAACGTGGTATTCATTATTACCCGAGCATTTCATAGATTCCTTTGAGATGCTCGCGGATTCTTTCATCAAGGCTCATGCCAGGCCCAGAAAAGTACAAGCCTGGAAGGCCGACATATTCAGGATCGCACAGGAAGAATCCAAATTATTACGAGAGTTCGTTACCCGATTCCAGAAAGAAAGAATGTTGCTCCTGGCTGTCCCAGATGAATGGGCTGCTGAAGCAGAAGTTCAGACGCTTCCCGAAAGCTGTAGGAGAGCCTTCTTGAGTTTCAAGCAACAACTTGGGCAGATGTCCACAACTGATACGACTTAAAGACAAGGATCGAAGATGACCAGGTCGCTTCTACATCATCGGCTAAGGGACGGGAGAAGAGCAGAGAAAAATCAAAGGATGACTACGACACGGACAGATGGACTTCAAGGGGTCGGTTTTTGCCTTACGAGTGGACCAAAAGCCATGGCCGAAACTTGCGGCAGCAAACAAATTCACCATTGACAGAGGGATCGATCGTGGTCAAAATAACATATCACTTCAAGATAAAGAGATGTCGGGGTCTCGAGATCCTTTTTACCCCAAGTTATCGGAATATAACTTCAACGTCAGTATAGTGGAGTTGGTGTCAGCCATGAGAAACACTAAAGAAGCATGATTCCCGAGACCTATGAGATCCGATCCCGACCAGAGGGATCCCAACTTATGGTGTGAATACCATGGGACGAACAACCACCGAACAGGGGACTGTCGACACCTCCGAGAAGAGGTGGAAATACTATTGACGAACGGCCACCTCAGAGAATTCTTGAGTGACCAAGCTAAGAACAATTATGGTTCGTAACAGAGACAACGCCGGACCTTCAAAAGCAGGAGAAGAACCCCCACACCAAACGATCAATATGATCTTCGGAGGCCATGAGATTAACGGGATCACCTTTTCGGAAGCAAAGAAGAAGAAAGTATCAATAACTCATAGTAAAAGGCTCCAGGAAGACGATATCACTTTCACGGAGGAGGACGCAGACGGATTACCGCTACCACAGAATGATGCACTGGTAATTTCTTTAAATGTGTTAGATTTTAAGATTAAGCGTGTTCTAGTGGATCCAGGAAGTTCGGCTAATATCATACAATGAAGAATATTGGAGCAAGCTAAACTCACCAGAAATATTTTTTTCGGCAAGAAAGCGCCTCGCTCGATTCAACCTTGCGAGCGTGATGACCCGAGAAGAGATTTTGCTGCTCACAAATGCTGAAGGAGTAATGAAAACAACTCTCTTCGAAGTAGTAGATGGTGACATTGGATACCATATCATCCTAGGAAGGCCATGGTTACACGAGATGAAAGTTGTACCCTCAACATATCACCAATTACTGAAGTTTCCAACGCCCGAAGGAATCAATTAGATAAGAGGTGATCAACCGGCAGCAAGGGAGATGAATGCAGTCTCGGTTTCCAGTAGCAAAGGAAAGGAGCAGACGACATAGCAATTGCAGGAATCGACACCTAACCCCGAGCTAGAAGAAGTTAGCCTCGGAGCAGAGTCGTTAGAACATTATCAGGTGCCGAGATATTTCTAAGTTCCAGAAGAGACGGACACAACGAAGTCCATGGCGGAGGAACTGGAGTAAGTTGCATTGTTCGAAGAATTCCTAGAAAGAAAATTCCATTTGGGGACACGATTGCACCTGAAACTCAGGTCTAGTTTTAATGAATTCCTTAAATTTAATGTCGCTTATTTTGCATGGTCACACGAGGATATGACAGGTTCGACGGAAGTAGCCATGCACAAGCTGAGTTTGGATCACAGCGTACCTCCGATAAGACTAAAGAAACACCCTATTGCCGAGGCCAGGAATAAATTTGTCAAAGAAGAGGTAACCCGCTTGATTAATATTGGTTCGATCCGAGAGGTAAAAATATCCAAACTGGCAAGTCGATGTAGTAGTAGTTTCTAAGAAGACCAATAAATTTCGCATGTGTGTAGACTATAAAAACCTTAATAAGGCGTGCCCGAAAGACTCATTCCCACTACAAAATATCGATCAAATAATTCATGCTACGGCCAGGCACGAGTTAATGAGTTTCCTCGATGTTTATTCCGGGTACAACCAAATCAAGATGAACCTAGAAGATCAGGAAAAGACTTTTTTTATAACGAATTTTGTTACATATTGTTACAATATGATGTCCTTCGGGTTGAAAAATGCTGGAGCCACTTATCAACTGCTCGTAAATAAGATGTTTGAAACGAAAATAGGAAAGACTATGGAAGTTTATATAGACGATATGCTCATTAAGTCTTTGAATGCAGGTGACCACCTTAAGCATTTGCAAGAAGCATTCAACATCCTGAGGAAGCATAAGATGAAACTTAATCCCGAGAAGTGCGCGTTCGGGGTTAGCTCTTGTAAGTTTTTGGGATTTCTAGTCTTAAAAGGGGAATTGAGGTAAACCCCGACAAAATCAAGGCCATAGAGGATATCCCGGATCAATTGTTGAACGTAAAGGAAGTCCAAAGGCTCACAGGAAGATTAGCAGCTGCTCGTGGAGTGCCAGCAGGCTCTGAGGGATCTGAAGAAAGTACTTATCAAGCCCTCCATTGCTCTCAAAACCAAAAGAAGGTGAAACATTGCTAGTCTACCTCACAGTTTTAGAAGTTGCGGTAAGTGCAATTTTACTCCGGGAGGATGAATGTATGCAATTTCCCCTTTATTGCATTAGCAAACTTTTAACGGGAGCAGAAACTCGCTACCCACATTTGAAAAAACTGGCCTTAGCCCTCGTTGTTGCCACTTGAAAGTTGAGGCCCTATTTCCAATGCCACCCAATTGCTGTGGTGACTACTTTCCCTTTGCAGAACATCCTCCATAAACCCGAGCTCTCAGGCAGATTGGACATATAGGCCGTCGAAATGAGTGAGTTCGACATAGAATATAAATCAAGGACTGCAAGTAAGTCACAAGTCTTGGCTGACTCTGTGGCCGATTTAAGTCCGGGACTACTGCCTCTGGCAACTAAGGAGGCAGTAATGGTGTCGGAACGACATCGGGGGTTTGGACCTTTTTTATGGATGGAGCTTCCAACGTAAAAAGGTCCGGACTCGGAATAGTCTTAATCACGCCTTTCGGAGAAACCTTAAGGCAAGCCATCAGAAAGATCCCTTTAACTAACAATAAAGCAAAGTATGTAGCTTTGATTACAGGGCTTTGTCCCGGGGACTTTACTCTAAGGTTGTCGAAAGTAAATGTGACTCGCAGCTGGGGTGAGTCAGGCCTACGGGATCTTTGATACCAAAGAAGAACGTACGCAACAATACGTGGTAAAGGTCCAGGCTCTTTTGGGACGATTCCAGGAGTGGTCAATTACTCATATCCCAAGGGAGGATAATGCAGAAGAGGATGCATTAGCAAACTTAGGATCATCGACGAAAATAAAGGGATCGGAGTCCGGGACGATTGTACAACTGATGAACTCAATCCTGGATACGGATGGTTACTATGAGGTAAATTCGATTACTCTGGTCTGGGAATGGAGAAATGAAGTAATGGACTATCTCGAGCACGGGAAGTTGCCTGAAGACCCAAAAGCATCACAGGCATTGCGCGCCAAAGCTGCACGTTATAGCTTCAAGAGAGGCCAATTGTATAGAAAATCCTTCCAAGGCCTGCTGGGCCAGTGCTTAGGAGCGTCAGAAGCTAATTATGTCATGAGAGAAGTCTATGAAGGGATATGAGGCAATCACTCGGGCGCGGATTCTTTGGTGCTGAAGTTGGTACGGGCAGGATATTACTAGCCTCGCATGGAACAAGACGCCAAAGACTTCGTGTGAAATGTGATATGTGCCAATGATATGCACTATTAGCACACTAACCGGCAGAAACCTTACATTCGGTTCTATCCCCGTGGTCATTTATGAAATAGGGATGGACATCGTCGGATCGCTGCCACCAGCTCCCGGAAAGGTAAGGTTTCTTTTAATTTTGACTTACTATTTTTCTAAATGGGTCGAAGCGGGTCCTTATCAGAAGATCGAACACGAAGTGGTTGATTTCCTATGGGAAAATATAATTTGCAGGTTTGGAATACCAAAAAAGATAGCATGTGACAATGTGCCATAGTTTATCGGTGCAAAAATTATAAAGTTCCATACCAGTTGGAGAACCATAATGGAGACAAGTTGCCTAGCAACTATAACGTAGCACACCTCAAAAGATATTATTGCTGATGAACATTATTCAAGCGGAAAGTATGTGCTGCACTCTTTTTTCCTTCGTTAAGTTTTTGTCCCAATTGGGTTTTTCTGGCAAGGTTTTTAATAAGGCAACGATAGGAAGCGTACTACGAAGACATCAGCAATAAGACCTTTGATAGCAAGGCAAACAAACAAGCTTCCACTCGGGGAAGGGTAGATAATCTTTGGCTCGATAGCAAATTCCCGCTGGGAAGTTAAGTTTGCTACCAAGCAGAGGTTACCCCAACGTTCACGAGCACAAACCACTAGAGGATTGTTAGATATTCTTTCGCTCGATAGCATGGATTCCTAAGGGGGAAGTAAAGTATGTTGACGAGTTAAGGATTATCTGGTAATTCATTGGTGAAATCTTTGTAGACACAAGACTTCCAATGTTCCAATTTGCATTCTTCGTATTCGAACACTGGGGGGGGGGGG